>VZTM01019477.1:57398-68901 GCA_013400555.1 Jacana jacana
GATGTGGTGCTGAGGGATCTGGTGTAGGGGAGAACTTGTAGAGTAGGGCAGATGGTTGGACTTGGTGATCCCAAGGGTCTCTTCCAACCTAAATGATTCTATGATTCTATTATTATAGAGGAAGATCTTCACACCCCCTTGGTGCTCCTTATAGTTCCCTCCCATCACCACACCAGTGGTGCCCAGGAAATGGGCACGAACTTGAACATAAGAAGTTCCATCTAAGCATGAGGAAGAAATTCTTCACTTTGAGGGTATCAGAGCCCTGGAAGAGGCTGCCCCCAGAGGTGGTGGAGTCTCTGTCTCTGGAGACATTCAAACCCAGCCTGGACACATTCCTGCAGGACCTGGTCTGGGTGGACCTGCTTTGGCAAGGAGTTGGACTGGATGATCTCCAGGGGTCCCTTCCAACCTCATACCATTCTGTGATTCTGTGACCTCCTTGTGGGATGGTAGGACAGGGACAGCTAATGGGAGATGCTGGCACCTCCTCACCACCATGCAATTCAGCACGACGAATTTTATTCAACTCCATAAAGTTCTGCAGCTCTTCACTGTGGGCTTTGGTTCCTGCTAACTCATTTTTCAGCTCTCAGTGAGTTCTTCCCCAAAATTTTCAATGCACACTCCAGTGGGTTTTTGCATACAGCTTACCAATGCCTGTGACCTCTTCCATGCCTCCCCCTTTGGACATATCATGGACCCTCTGCATGAGATTTTCTTCCTTCTAAGGACATTTTTTACCTCACTGTTTACCTCTGGCTGCCCTGGGGAACCTTTTCATGGCCTTTTTGAATCAGGGCTTTGCATTTGTGTCTTCAGTCCCCTTCCCCTCTGTCTGCAAACATTTCATCCTTGTGTTCAGCTGCCTGATTCTGAGGAGCTTCCTCATTTCTCTGT
Source organism: Jacana jacana (assembly GCA_013400555.1). Lineage (NCBI taxonomy): Eukaryota > Metazoa > Chordata > Aves > Charadriiformes > Jacanidae > Jacana > Jacana jacana. Next base: position 58,299 of record VZTM01019477.1, read on the forward strand.
AATTTCCCTTTTTGCAGTTAAACACTGCAGCAGTGCCTATTTTTTTTTTTTCACTGCAAACATTTTACAGTTGCAAAACCTCCTCTGCTGAATCCATACTACTTGGTAACCAGAGTCAGGCAGGGCTTTGGCATGTGCCCATGCCAAACCCATCAAGATAATGCCCAAGCACAGTCATCCCTATGGGTTGGCCATACAGGCGTCCTCTCCAAGGATGGAGTACAAACTCAGGGCTAGATCAGGAGGGATTTCAGGACCTGAGAGCTTTAAAGGCTTTTATAGAAGTTGAACCTTGCAGAGGTGACCTCTGCATGGAAAAGCCCCAAGCATCTTGCATCCAGTGGACCAGCTCTACTTGTAACTGCCTCGATAAGAAAGGAAATTATTTGCCTAAAAAGCAAATTTTGTTGAAGAACGTGCCTTTTTCAGATATATCATGGTCTAGGCCAGGGACCAGGGAATCTCACCAACACCAGCACCTTCCCAGGGCAAGGCTGGTGGAGATGGTGAGAGCCTGGCTCTCGTCTGGGGGGACCCTCACTTAATCACACATGGTTCTGGGACAACCAGAGTTGGCAGGAACCAAAAGGTGCTTCAGGCAGGAGCTCATTTCCATGGACATTTCTAGTCCAGGGCTTTGAGGTTTTGCCCAATAGAGACAGTGTGATCACCCTGCTTTAAGGATGACCGTGCCCTCTGACCATGCTGCTCCAGGTGCAACCTCTCTAGACCTCCAGCCACCAGACTCCGGGCAGGCAGTGAATTTCCCAACACGTAGCCTCAGTCTAATTAGTCTAAGAGGAATATTTGTTCTGGCTGTGCCCAGAGCAACTGGCTGTGGGCCAGGGTCTTTTAACTTCTCAGCCTGAGCGCTGGAGAGTCGCCGGTCAGACTGTCGCAGCACAACAAAGACCTTACCCTGACTCTGTCCATCACAGCTTGGCTGCTCAGAGCTTGGTGGCAGCACCAGGAGCTCATCCATGGCTGCTACAGAAGAAGAGGAAAAGCATCTTCAACTTCTAGTGGTGCGGGGCCTACAAAATGACTTGGCTTGATGGCGTATCTGCACCCCAAAGCCAACTTCTAGCCCTTTTTCTTTCTCCCCTAAATACCATTCCCTGCCACCAGCTTGGCTCTTTGCTGTTGTTCTGTGTGGCCTGAGGTTTTGAATGCAATCCAGAGAGAAAGCAAAAATGGAAATTCCCCAGGGCACAGAGGGAAGGAAGCTGGAAAGGGAACAGTTTCTGATCTTGTGGCAATTGTGAGGTGGCTCCTCAGCCCTGGCTGTGGACCAGGCAGCCTGGGCTGTGCCAGCTGGGAAGCCACAGGGACCACTGGGACATAAAGCCCAGGGCAGGCTAACCTTGCAGGTCACATCTCACCAGGCTTTGCTCCTCAAGCAAGGTCATTAGAGATGCAGAGGTGGAAAGGGGCTGAAGTGTTACCACAATGCCCAGTTCACATGTTCCCTGTGGAGCTGGAGAAGCTGGAACCATGACTGGATTCTCTGAGGTCTAATAAGGGTTTCTCCCTGCTTTTTCCCCCACCAAGAGACTATTCAGCATCTGTCACCTTTCTTTTCCACATCCTGGTGGGAACATCAGCATCTCTGGGCTTTCCACCTTCCTCCAGGTGTGATCAAATGAACCAACAGGCTCAGAGGTAACTTATTGCACAGAAACACACTCCAGTGTGGTGATGAGCACCCATTTTCTTAGAAAAGACACCACCAGGCCCCTCCAAAATCAAATACATCTGCCTTTAGGAGCACATGTGCTATTATTGGGTTCTCTATATTTATCTTCACATCCCAGAGTTTTTCCAGTGTTTTCTAGGCATCCCTCCTCCTCACAGAGGGGCCAGAAAGCTGAAACTTCAGGAACCAGCACTTCCCAGTCTGTGAACTGGGACAAGCCCACCAGATCTGTCATTAGAGCTGCTGGTGAAGCACTGGCTCTGCTTCTTTCCAAGCTCTTTGGTGGGCACAGTGGGGATTTCTCATCCATATTTCATTGCCATTTCTTGCTTGCTCTTTTCTGGCAGCGTGTCCCAAGGGCAAACACACTAAAATGTCCCTGCAGTGTGGCAGGTGTTAACATTAATGCTTGGTTGACGTAACTCATTAGAACTGGCAAGGAAGAAGACTTGGTGTCCTAGGAAACATCACGAAGAGGAGTTGAGTTGACCGTTCAGGAGCTGGATAAAACCCTGCTGCTGGGGGGGTTTTGCCCCTGTTACTATTTCCCAGCCAACCTGCTGCCCTCCAGCCTCTCTTCCCCTCCACGTTTTCCCCTCCATCCCAGTTTAAGGGCTGGGATAACTCCACTTTCTGCAGGAAAACTCGCTTTGGGGGAGCGTGGAAGGACAAATACTTGGCTTTGCCTGTGTTGTTTGCGTGTTTGTGTGCACTATTTCTAAGGCACTGGTATTTCCCCAGTGCTCCCACCGTCGCCAGTCGTGGGAGGTCCCTGTAATTCAGCGGTAGGCAGCAAAAGGGCTCTGCATAATCCCAGGCCTTGTCCCCAGATATGCAGAAATCACCAGCTGATGTCCTCTTTGTGGCATTAAGAGCTTGCGCTGTCCTTTGAAAACCAGCCTCAGAGTTGGGGGAACGGATAAACTAAGCAGGATTCTTCCTGAGCCACAGGGAAAGGGAACCAGGCAAATCCTGAAGGATGCTTAGACCCGCTCAAAGATACAAAAGCAACGTTGAAATCAAAAGAGACCACAAGGGGAGGGAGGAGAAAAGTGTTCAGAACACGTTGGGCCAAGCAGGAGGACCTGGGGCAGGCAACTTGACCTCCAAGCATCAAAGGGAAGGCCAAGGGAAGGGAGACACTCAGTGCCACCTGAGCCTGACATTGCACCCAACCATGATGCCACAGAGAACCGGAGAAGGGGTCAAAGCCAGGATCTCACAGCGAGGAGGGTAGAGCTGCGTTGGCCTCTCCTGCCCACATGTGTGTGTTCAAACACAGGGAGATACTTTGCAGCCACCTCAAAGAGATTGTAAGGAGATGGAGAACTGTGTCTGAGCAGATCATGGAGACCTTCTTGGATCACTGTTTGGAGCAGTGACCACTTGTGTCTCTGTTTAGATGAGGACAGGGGAGCTGTTTCTGGTTCATGGGTTAATTATTGGTCAGCTGTGCTGCTGGGATTGCCTTGGGGCTCCCTCCAGAGGAGACCCCTTCAAAATCAGTAAGACCCATATGAAAGCTACATTCCCCATGTCTGGGTGATCAGTATCAACACACGACACATGGTAGGTCCCACATGTGCTGCTGACCTGCTTGGAAAAGCAGCCAGCCCTTGCTGAAAGGCCAGTTTTACCCTTTCTGACCTTTTTCCACCACTTAAATCCTAATTCCCCTCAGCTCCTGAGCTCTGCTTGGATCAAGGTGCTGGTGACTGCTCCAATATAATTATTTATAGTGGTGATTTTTAACCTCAGGCACGTAAAGGGCAGCAGAGCAAAGCAATCTGGTTTGAACCTACATGATTTTGGAGCTGTTCCCAGAGGGGCAGGATGTGTCCATGCCCCCAAGGCTGGCGGCGTGTGTCCCTCTCCTATCTCTGGCACAGTCCAGCGTCACTTGGCCCTGGATGTGGCTTCATGGAGCTGAAATAATTCCATGCTTTGCAGCCCAGCGGGGGCTTTGCCAATGGCTGTTCTCCTGCACCTTATCTCAGCCCAGCTCCCTGCCTCTGTACCAGCCTTTATCTAAACCCAGACGCCCTTCCAAAGCTTTTAAACTGGGAGCACTTTTAAACTGGAAGTACACCCCATCCTTGCCAGCTGGTTTTAGGGGCTGGGTGAGTGCGGTGGCATAAAAAGGGGAGATTGGGGGCATCAAACATGTGATTGCACCGATTTTTCCCTCCTACTTTTTCCACCTTTTCTCATTACATGGTACTGGGACCCAGTTTGTTTCAGCCTGGATACACTGGGAAGGATGGGAGAAAGGTGCTGGGAGGCATTGCTAGAGGAGAGGGACCTCCAGACCCCATGCATGGCGCGATGTGAGGCTTGGTGAGTCTCTCCCTTTCTCTGTGGTGGGTGAAAGGTGCAAGATGCCCCTGATGGTGCTAAGCCAAGAAGCCCTGAAGGACAACACAGGCTGGTGCCAGCGACCCATGGGAACGGGACTGTTTGGGCTAAGGGAGAGGTTGATTAGAGCTTCTCAAGGCCCTCAGAAAGTTGACCTTGCTACAGCAATGAGGGTGAAGAGATGGAGCAGAGGGCCCAGCTCAGACATCCACCACACATGGTAACCGATCTGACCCCAGCTGCCGAGGCCAAGAAGCCCAGTGCCTGTTTTAACTGCAGACTTAGTGATTTGAGGATATTTGTGGTTGCCTAAAAGCCCCTCCAAACCTTGGGCAGAATAGCTTTTTGGGAACCAGGTGTACCAGAGATGGGCCTCTGCACCCCCCAAAACTGCCTGGGATGCCCCAAAATGCCACTGCTTGAACACCAGTGTCACTTTGTACCCAGAGCCACATGGCTGACAACCATCACACCTTCTCTGAACACATCCCAGGAAAGCACTGAGCTGCAGCCCTTTGACTGTCCCACCCAGACCAACCTTCCCTGCTCCACTCCCTTTTTCACCCCACATCCATGGTGTCGGTGAGGTGTGAGATACCCCTGTGGCAGAGAAAGTAGAAAGAAGGACAGAAAGTAGGTGCTTCTTCTTGCCACAAATCCTTCTCCAACCTTCACTTAACCAAATAGCTTCTCACCAGCCCAGTATTTCACTCACTTTTTCCCCAAACCAGATGCGACCTTGGTTTGTTGTGCTCAGCCTTTCACTTAAGTCATCAGCCTCCAAACTCAAGAGTTGACTTGATCCAACCAAGAAGGACAATTGTCATCAATGGCAGAAGCCACAGCAGTGCCATAGCCTGGGGAGGGAATATCTAAAATAAAGCAGGCATGAGAGGCATCTCTGCGCTGTGTACAGATCCATGTACCACATCTATCCTTCAAGCTCATCTTACTTTCTATGAGTGAGAGATGTTCTGAGCAAACGTTCTCCAGAACAGTGATTGTGGGAATGGGGACTTAATCCTTTCAAAAGCATCAAGGCTGATCTTTTCCACAGCCTGGAGAACCTCTGTAAGGTGACTGAGATGGTGAACCTGGCACTTGAGTAAGTATGGATCCCTCTTGAGGGTGTGAGTGGGGGTCCCCTGGCCCCCCTCTCATTCAGCAGGTAAATGTCAACTCTGGGAGTCTGAGAGGAGTCTCTAGCACCAGAGAGGAAGATGATTCCAAAAGACAGTTGATTCTGTCTCCAAGGACACAAGGGTGAATTGTCCTCTGGAGGTAGCTTGTTCCACCTGGGGTCTATAGAAGCAGCCTTGAGACTCAAACATGAACCTTTTAAAACACACTTGGACTCATCAAACCAAAATTAAGCATCTAGACTGGATATCCACCCGTGTAGGTACCCAGCCTCTCTGTTGGGAGGGATGTGAGTGTTTCCCAGTCTTGTTCATCTCCACCTGTGCTTGCACTGACTCCAGATCAGTTGGAAAGGGGCCCATCTCCAAGTGGAGCAGGTCAAACAGCCACTGTGCCCAGACATTTCTCCATGAGCAGCCTCCTCCCTTGCCTCTCATCTCTGCCAGCTGTGCTAACATCTGGACTTTGCTATCCTGCAGGAGCACCTGCTTCAGAGGACAGAAGTTCACCCGCTTCAGCCAGAGCTTTTATCTCTGATCTAATGACAAACACATGGCCCTCATGTTCCACAGCATGTCTGCAGATTGTCTGGGATTTACTGGGGAGGAAGGAGGAGGAGGATGAGCTCACCGTGTCCTTGCAAGGCCACTGCATGGGGCAAAGCAGCCCTGCCTGCACTTCCAATTATTCTCCATGGTGGGTGAGAGAAAGTCTCATATAAGGGCTTGTAAAAGGGCTGGCATTAGCAGCTCCACCACCTTGCAAAGGAATAGACAGAAAATGGGACAGGTACATCCTCATCACACCACACTGTGACTTCAAGTACCCTCCAGGCTCACAGGAGACTCCCCACCACCACCACACAAGTGGATGTGGTTTATTTCCCATGGGTGTCCTCTCCTCCCTCCCCTTCCACAGAATGGCTGAGGCTGACAGGGACCTCTGGAGATTACCTAGTCCAATCACGTGTCAAACAGGGTCACTAGGACCATGTCAAGATGGGTTGTGAGCATCTCCAAGGATGGGGCCTCCACAACCTCCACAGGCAATTTGTGCCAGTGCTTGACCACCCTCACAGTAGCACAATTGTTTTCTTATGTTTGAATAGGACTTCTTGTGTTTCAGTTTGTGCCTATTACCTCCTGTCCTGCCACTGGGCACCACTCAGAAGAACCTTGGCTCCTTTTTCTTTATTCCCACCCCATCAGGTATTTCATAAGATCCACCCAAGCCTTGTCTCCAAATTGAACAGTCTCAGCTCTCTCAGCCTTTCCTCATACAAAAGACGCTCCTGTCCCTTCTTCATCTTCATGGCCCTTCACTGGACTCAATCAAATATGTTCATGTCCTTCTTGTGCTGGGGAGCCCCAGGTGTCCATCAGGACACCCAAGGTCTGCTCTGCAGAACTTCTCTCCAGTGCTGGTGCCTGGGGTTAGTCCTCCTCAGGGGCTGGGCTTTCCATTTCCATTGACTGAATTCTATGAGGTTCCTCTCTGCCCCTTTCTCCAGCTTGACCAGGTTCCTCTGGATGACAGCCCATCTGTCAGGTGTATCAGTCACTCTTTTCAGTTTCATATCACTTCTCCCTTTGTCAGTACTTCCTAAAGGACGGGAAACTACAAGGCACATCTGGGCACGCAGGGCAGGGGACTTTCCAGCCAGGACCCATCCCACCATCCCCAAGATAGGTGAGAAGGGCAGACCTGGAGAGAGGACAGCCATGGAAAGCTCCCAGTCAAATTTGTGGTGATGAGGCAGGTCTGAGGCCAAGCCAGAGCATCAATCCATGGCCAGGCAGGGCTGGGCCATGGTGGGGCTGGAGACATCTACAGCATTGATGGGAACAGGACTGATAGCTCCAGGCTGAGTTGACATGAACATCCTGGGCCCATGGGCAGGATGCAGGGGAGGCCCTAACAGAGGCTGGGCAGGGAATTTAAAGCAAATTAGTGTCCTCAGGCCCCCAGCACTTGTCTCTTCTCTCCTAAGTGGCCAGGACTCATCACAAGGAAGAGGGAGCAGACAGGATGGACGTGCAGATCTCTTAAAGGCTTGACTAGTGACATGTATTTAAGATCATAATAGATCATTGAGAGGCTGGAGGGTCAAGACAAGACATTTCCCTAGTGGTGTAGGTCCTGGAATGTTTCATGGAGGTTTTGGCTCAGCTTCTCCCCTCTCACAACACCAGCTCCAGCAGAAATGAGGGTGGCTCAATGCAAAAAGATACCATGGGTCAAGGTGATAGGGGTGTTGCTTCTGCTAGGGATTTTCCGTTCTCTTTAGGTCTTTGTCTTGCAAAAAACTCCCCTCTTAATACATGGTTGGCATCATCACAGTGAAGGACCCATCTCAGACAGGACCTTGGGGTGGTCTCCAGCTGAGACACTCAGGGGAGCTCTGGGCAGGCAACGAGGGATGAAAGCGCTTTGGTTCCCCGTTGTCCTTGTATGGGAATTTGAATGGAAAGAAACATTTAAGAAGCTCGCCAAAAGGAAATACTCTGTGAGAGATGTCAAACAAAGCAGATTTTAATAAATCTATACAAACTGCCCAGCAGCCGAGAGCGGGAATAAAGAAGGAAATAACTATATAAAAGGACAGTTTTACTATTTAAGACATCCTGAATCATTCCTACCCAAAAGAACAATTGACTCTTTGCTCATTTTACCTGGAAATAGAGACCTTTGGGAGTCTGCAGGACAGGGCTGTATCATCCTGTGCCATAGCAGGAGTGGTATGTGGTGTGTCCCAAACCTGGGGTGGAGTCTATGTCCCTGTAGTAGCCATATGCCTCTCAGGGAAAAGGTTTTCCTTCTCAGCAGCATCCCTCCAGAGCAAGGATGTCCTGCCAACTCCACTCTGCTTATGGAGCAGAGGTCCTGAGCACCAAAGTTGGGGACGGGAAAGGTTTTTTAACCTGATCCAGCTGAATTTAGAGAAGAGACCTATCCTGTGTCTTCCTTGGGACCATGTGGATTTTAACACTGAGCAATTCCCAAAGCTCAGCTGAAGGCCTCTGTTTTTGTACTTGCCTTGGCGCAGGGCCATGGGGTGAGTCATAAACCTCTTGCTGTTTGTTTAATGTACCAATTCCGGCTCTATCAGAACTCTAAGAGGGAAGTTAATTCATAAGTCCAACCAACATTAACTGCCTGAGGAGGAGGAGGAGTAAGAAGAAGAGAAGGAGAAACCAGCCACTTTGGTGTTACCGCCACATCAGTGATTTCATGTCTCCTGCTGGTATGAATGCATCTTCCTTACCTCACCCAACAGTGCTACGGTGATATGACAGGCCTAGGGCCTATGTGACAGTCCTAGGACTTATGTGACCATCATTGTCCTCTCCAGCCCCTGTGTGACAGGTGCAAAGGCTTTCTTGGGACGTAAAGGGAGGAACACAAATGGCTGGAGACATCTTCTTGGAAGATGCCCAAAGAAATCAGCCTGTCTGCACACAAGTCCCAACACCCTGAAGAGCGAGTTGGTGACGTCTCTGGTACCTGGGAGCTCTCCTGTGTTAATGCCTGGCAGGTGATGGGCACACAGAGGAGGGAGGAGCGGGGCGGGTCTGCTCAAACGAGAAGCAAGGAAGAGGGAGAAGAGCCAACAGAGGAACAGATCCAGGTGCTGGCAGGATGAGAACCAAGCCCTTTAACTTGTCCTGGTTGTTTGCAGACAGAAAAACCTTGTGCACACATGAACACTCACGGAGGTAAGCACTGTCTCTGGAGGTTGTGAACGACCAACCTGGGAACGGCCGTACCAGAGCATTGCTGTGTTGACTCAAGGGCCATGGGGTACCTCTAAAATCCCAGAGATTGGGGCATTTGGAGGCTCACCCAGGAAGAGATCAGCCACATAGGATGCAGCTCAGCTCTTACACAGAGACTGAGCAGAAAGGCACGTTCTGGCGTGCCAAGGTGAGATGAGACCACAAGGCGTGTCATGCCCAAAGGTCTTGGTTAGCCAAGAGTTTTTTGCACCTGCTTTTATCCTGGTGGAGAAAACTAGCATTTCCTCTTATGTCTGTATTAAAAAGCAGACGTCAGGGCACCTGGAAAAAGGAGATTTAATGACATGCTTAATTGTAGATGCCTGGTCTCAGCCTGTCCCCTTGCCATCTGGAAGACGAGGTCCTGTTGACCACTAATATGTCATAAGAAGTGTGGCCAGCAGGTCACAGGGGGTGATTCTGCCCCTCTACTCTGCTCTTGTGAGACCCACATGGAGTACTGTGTCCAGCTCTGGAGTCCTTAGCACAGGAAGGGCATGGAGATGATCAGAGGGCTGGAGCAGCTCTCCTATGAAGACCATCTCAGGGAGCTGGGTTTGTTCAGCCTGGAGAAGGCTCCGAGGAGGCCTTATAGCAGCCTCCCAGTATCTGAAGGGAGCTACAGGAGAGCTGGGGAGGGACTGTTTGTCAGGGAGTGTAGCCATAGGACAAGGGGTAATGGTTTTAAATTGAAAGAGGGGAGATTTAGATTAGATACCAGAAAGAAATTCTTTGCTGTGATGTTGCCCAGAGAAGCTGTGGCTGCCCCATCCCTGGAGGGGTTCAAGACCATGCTGGATGGGGCTTTGAGAAACCTGGTCTGGTGGGAGGTGTCCCTGCCCAGGGCAGGGGGGTGGGAACTTAATGATCTTTAAGGTTCTTTCCAACTCTAACCCTTCTATGATTCTGTGCTTCTATAATAGTTTGTGCTCAGGGGCATGTGTCTCAGGGACAGAGTCCACCACAAAACATGGTAGAGAAGATTCCATGGCTCTTTCTCCATCCACCTTGCTGAGATGATCCAGTTTGGACCAAACAAATCCAAGCCCACCAGCTGCTGCAATTGCAGTTAATCTTGAAGTCAATGTAGCACCTTCATCTCAGCGTCCAACGGAAATGCAGAATGTAGCACAGTCACATCCCTGTGCAGGAGATTCTCCTTGAACCTTCCTGGAAACCCAACCAGCTTCTCGTCCGTCGTTGCCATTAATTTCTGGGTTTATTTTAATCCCATGTTTGTTGTTTTTCAGTTTTCCCTTTGAGTATTTTTTTTTTCCTGAGTATCCAGGAATAGAAGATCACGTCCCATAATAAAAGGAAGGAAGTGAGAATGCCTAGGATTACTGGATATATTAAATTGAACCTATTTCACAAGGTTTTATTCTGTTTGCACTAAAGTCCTGTCTGGGCCTCTATCCCTACAATTGATGTCAGAGCAGCTGCCACCCTGCTGAGATCAGGGCTCTTGGGTTGACGTGCCTGCAAAGAGAGGAACCTCACAGGGGCAGCTCCCAGCCTGAGCAAAGGGGCTTAAAATGCTGGATGTCTGCCTTTCCCTGAGCCCAGTGCGCGGTCTAAACTGTCTGGCAGTGTCCACATGACAAATAATAACATCAAATCAAATCAAATCAAATCA
>VZTM01019477.1:69343-86508 GCA_013400555.1 Jacana jacana
AGAGGAGAGGAGAGGAGAGGAAGAGACGTAAAAATCCCAAATTAAAAAAAAAATGAATTGAAATGAAATTAAATGATATGAAATTAAATTAAATGAAATGAAATGAAACTAAATTAAATTAAATTAAATTATAAAAAAAACTAATACCAAAACCAAACCAAAGAAAACCCTTATTGGCAGGAAAAAAAGGATCAAAAAATATACACATTGGGAAGGCTGGTACTCTGCAAAAAGGGTAACATACAGCAAAGTTACGTCCCCACTGCTGCCTGTGCTGCCCACGCTGCCTGCACTGCCTGCTGGCACACGCAAGCGCAAAGGGAACGGGCTGATCTTGTTTGCCACCAGCTTCCCCTCCTCCCTCCCCGCCGATGTGCACAACTTCCCTGGGTTTTGCAACACATCCCCAACGGGACGGACCTGCTTGAACATTTTTGGCCTGGGCAGGTCTCAACTGTCCCCGCTGGCGCAGGACAGGAAGGTTGAGGGCAGTAGGGCTCTGCCTGCTGATCCAGGAGGCTTCATCCATAGCAGACATGGGGGATACCACCCTCCACTTGAGGGTCCTGGAAAATTTTCTAGGTGTTAACTGGAAGATGGGTATTCCCAGACTGGCGTCATTACAGTGTAGGACGTCCTTGGTCCCCCTCCCAGTGTAGGACGTCCTTGGTCCCCCTCCCAGCAGTGATGACCACAGACCTCCTTGTTCAGGATGGTCTTAAAACTCATTAAGGATGGATCTGACCTCTACATCAGCACCTCCTGAACATCTGTGGGCATCTAAGCATTTTTAGGGCAAGAGGAAATGGCTTCAAGTTGCACCAGGGGAGGTTCAGATTGGATATCAGGAAAAAATTTTATACAGAAGGGGTAAATTACTATTTACCCTTGGAATTAAGCCTTGGAATGGGCTGCCCAGGGCAGTGGTTGAGGCACCACCCCTGGAGATATTAAAAAGATGGGTTGCCATAGCGTTTAGTGATGTGGTTTAGCAATGGGTCATTGTTTGTTTGCTTGTTTGTTTTTATCAGAGTTAGGTTGATGGTTGGACTAGGTGATCTCAAAGGTCCCTTCCAACCTAGACAATTCTGTGATTCTATAATTTTACCTCCTGGCCATGGTCCTGTGCCAGATGGGTGCCCAAATACCACGCTTCCTCCCCGCAGCACCCAAAACCCCAAACATGGTGCTGCAAGCCATCACATGGAAGGAGAAGGTGCAACAACCATGCCCAGGTTTGCCCAATCCCAGACAGCTGATGGCCAGGACCCCCCAGGATTGTATTTTCCTTGTTATAGTTTCCCCCTTGGTGTTTGTACAAAATGTCTGGGCACTGGTTCTGCTCTGAGGTTTGTTTAGAAGATGCTGCCAAGCGTAATGCTGCTCCCAGCACCGCCGCATGGAGACCATGTCCTTGCAAAAATTGAGTTCGTCCTGGGAAGCTGTTTCTGTCCCTCTCCTTATCCCAGGCCACCAAGTTGGCCCTGGTCCCCTAATTCTTGTTGCTATAGGGGTTCTGTTGCCCCCAACCCAAAGCAAACCCCATAGCAGGCCCTGAGTGGGTTTCCTGGAGCTTCAAGCCCTTCTCTGATTGCAGAAAAGGGGATGTGAGGCATTTCCTGGTGGATTAGGTGGGGAGAAAAAGAGGGGAATTATCCCCATTTGAGGATAGAGGACATGAAATGGTTTCTGGCAGGGGATGCTCCCAAGAAAGCCTCCACTGGGTTGTGGTTCAGTCATCTCCTCTCCCAGCAAGCAGTGCAAAATAAGCTATTACCCATAAATAAAGGAGTATTAATATCAGGGATATCTCCAAAATCTTCCTATAAAATGTTACAATCAGATTTGATTTAGCTGAGTTGGAACCTGAAGCATTGGTGGGGGGTTTTGCCCACCTCTAAGTGGCAGAAGAGAAAACTTGTGTCTAAATTTCACCTTCTTCCTGTAATTCTGCTCTTTTCCAGAATATTTTTTTTTATAAGAAAAAAGAACTTTTCTTGTATAAGAAAAAGTCAAATTCTTGGAATAAGAGAAACCCTCTATTGGGACATGGCTTCCCCTTTTGCTTTCTTTGAGGACACGGAAATGGAACTGAAACAGAGAAGCAAGGACACGTGAGTTGCTTCTCTGAAAACTTCACCAATAATTCCAGACATGAAACAGATGTTCTTCTCCCAAAATAAATGACTGATTTGATCTCCTTTGCCATGGAAGGAACAGAACACCATGGCTTCAATATTTGCTGTGGTGGTTGGGTGTGGTGGACCCACCTGCAGGCGAAGGAGAACCAGCCCCAGATTTGAGCTTGCTCCTGGGAAACAAATGGCCCATGCTCTGAGTTTTAATTCCTGGAAGGTTTTCATCCCTGTGGGAGATTCCTCATTGCACATATATTATTATCTGCTCAAGAGTTCCCAAGGTCCTCCTTGCATCCTCACAGCCCTTGGCAAGTGGATGGACGTTGTGAGTCAACAGCAATGCATTTAATGGCGTTAACAAGCAGGAAGAGCGGTGAGAGACTCAAAATTCCCATTACAGAAAGTCACAGACTATTAGCATGGACTCAAAATTGCGTGTCCATCCAGCTGGAAGATTGAGCACTGGAAGAGGCTGCCCAGGGAAGTCATGGAGTCCCCTTCTCTGGAGATTTTCAAGCCCCGTCTGGATGCAGTCCTGAGGAACATGCTCTGGACAACCCTGTTTTAGCAGGGGAGTTGGTCTAGATGATCTCTAGAGGTCCCTTCCAACTCTGACAATTCCATGATTCTGTGATTCCATGATTTGAGCCATGGCTTGCAAGTCCCACACAACATCTCTTATTGCTTCCTGCAAGAGCAGCAGAACCAAGTGTGGGGTTCCTGAGGAAGCAAAAAGAAGTTGCAGCAACAAGTAGCTTTTAATGCAAAGGATTAAATTGCTGGGCACACACCCAGGCAGGTGAGAATTTTGCCCACCACACCCTTGTGCTGCCTTAACCCATCCATAAGACCCAAGTGTTGGGTGGCCACTAGGCAGGTGCCGATCTGTGCTCCAATGCACATGGTGGCAAGTTGGAACACTTGTGTTTGGCCCTGCATTATGGTGATGTACCACGATCATGGAACACCTCGGATTGATTCATACCTGAGATGCTGGTTCTCAACCTTAAAATAGCTATTTTCACCCTACAAATGTGCCCCGGGTGTGTGGTCCTGATGGGGATGGTGGTACCCCAAAAGGAGGCATCTCCATCAACATTTCCACCCTTCGTTCCCGTTCATAACTTTGGCCAATCATTTCTCAGAGAAAACTCTCCAGTTGGAGAACTGCCTCTGGTCCAACAGCCAAAGCAAACAAGTTATCGAGGAAACAGCAACAAGTCAGGGTTACCTATTTTAAATCTTTGCTGGATGAGAATTACCAAAGGTATCTCCAGATTTCCAGATCTTATGTGCTTTGGCTTCCTTTTTCTTCCCTGTGGATGTGGTCTGGAAAGCAGAGGAGCTGAATGTGCTGAGCCAAAGGGACACAGCATGGTCCTCCATCACTCACACTGCAGATGACACTAAGTTGGGTGGGAGTGTTGATCTGCTTGAGGGCAGGGATGCTCTGCAGAGGGAATTGGATAGACTGGATAGATGGGCCAATGTTAATGGCATGGCCTTCAACAAGGCCAAGTGCAAGGTCCTGCCCTTGGGCCACACCAACCCCATGGATGGCTACAGGCTTGGGGCAGTGTGGCTGGAGCTGCCTGGCAGAAAAGGACCTGAGGATGCTGATCGATGGGTGGCTGAACATGAGCCAGCAGTGTGCCCAGGTGGTCAAGAAGGCCAAGGGCATCCTGGCTTGCATAAAGAATAGTGTGACCAGCAGCAGTAGGGAGGGGATTGTCCCCCTGTGCTCAGCACTGGTGAGGCCACCCCTTGAGTCTTGTGTCCAGTTCTGGGCACCTCAGCACAAGTGAGATCTGGAGGGGCTGGAACAAGTGCAGAGGAGGGACACAGAGCTGGTGAGAGGCCTGGAGAATAAATCTTATGAGGATCGATTGAGGGAGTTGGGATTGTTTAGTTTGAGGAAGAGGAGGCTGAGGGGAGACCTCATCCCTCTNTGTCTGTGATGTCCCCATCACAGGCAATGGGAACCATGGGTGCTTTTGAAGAGGTGTGTTGGTGAGAAGGCTGAGATGACCATCACTGTGCTGAGCCTCAGGAGCTCAGGGCTCTCCCATGATGGGAAGAACCACAGAGTCATGAAAACCCCAAGGGCTGGATGATCTGCTGACCTGAGAAGGAGCTGCAGAAGAGATTGTGGCCAACCTGGAGGTGTTTGGTTTCCACTCTAGAATGCAAAGTCCAGAAATGTCCTCATCCCAGACCCCAGCTCCATCCTCAGAGGAAATGCAATTTGTGAGGATGAGGCAGTGAGAACCAATGACCTCCCACTTTTCCAGAGCTTCCTCACAGTGGGAGGTGGAGAAGACCTCTCAAGGTTTGCCACAAAGTGTGAGGACCCACATCAGAAACCTCTGTTGCAAGGACCCCACATGCCCCATGGATTTTTCAGCCTGCAAAGAGCCACAGATGTGAGTCCCAAAATCTCCCTTCCTGACCTGCTTCACCAGCAGACGGACAAGGTCACCTGCACCCAGGGCACCTCCCAAACACCCACCACTTTCCTTCTGCTGAAGTTGTGGATGAAACTGGAGCCTAAGACACCACCCATGACTGGCCCCTTGTGCTCTGCACTACTTGAGTATTCCCATNTGTGTGACCTGCTCTAGGTGTTCCTGCTCCAGCAGGGGGATTGGACTGGAGGAGCTTTCAAGGTCCCTTCCACTCCCTGATATTCTGTGGTTCTGTGATTTGGTGAAAGCAATCCTAAGTCCCTGAGGCACATCAGGACGTGCTGGCAAGAGGAAAGGAAGCCTGCAAAGATTGAGGCATTAATCATCTATGTGCTGGGAGGAGAAGAAGCTCAGCAACCCTTTCCTCCTCTGCTGACGTCTGTAAGGCTCTGGGAAACCAAGTTGGGGAGGAAAATGAGATGAAATACACTTATTCAGAAAAGCTGAGGCATAGGAATGGTGGGTCAGCTGCCTCTTGGAGCAAAGCCAAATCTTTTTTGTCTGAATTCCCATCAAAGCCAAGGTTTCCCGATACTCCTGTGGAACCCCGGGAGAATGGATGAGTTGAACTTGTAGGCTGTTGCTGGGTCCTCATCACCTTCAGAACGAAATTTGGGCTGAATAGTCCCAGAAATATGGGCCTGGGACTCGTCACAGCAATGGGTGTTGAAGGCTAGACCAGTTTCTCCAACACAGAGGTCCAGCAGTGAGACTTGTCATCTTCTCTTGGGGTTTTCACCCTGGGTAGCTGCACTTCTTTGGCTGAGGTGAACGTTGATTGCAGCAAGAGGACAGAAAGGACCACCACAGTGGATCTCAAGAGATGACACTTTCTCCATCAAACACCTTCTTTGACAAAAATCTAGGGACTCGAAGGCAAATGCTGGGGTTGCAGAAGTCTGCGGGTTGAACCCAGGGTGACCATCTCCTCTGACCTAGAGAAAACAGAGAAAGTTGCCATCAAATGTCCCCTCCTCATGATCAAGCTCTACCAGGTCCACCTCCCTGTCAGGCTGGTGTTGTCTGGAGGACATGAGAAATTAACTTCATTTCCATAATAAATAGCTTTTAGAAGTAATGAAATTTTTCATGCAAGACATCTCCGGTTGGGTGAGCCCCTGGGGAGCCCGAGGCAGGAGGGACTCAATCCGTGTCCCTGGCACGTCTGGGTTGGGGTAGAACCTGAAAGCCCTGTAGGACCATCCCCATGGGGACGTCCAGCATCTGATGGTGGGGACATCCCTGCCCTGAGGCCTTTACAGACCTTCAGCATTTGAAAAATGCTGCTTTTCGCCTCCAACAAGAGTTTTGCCTCGGTTGGAGGAGCGTGGCCCCCGGCTCTCGGGTGCTTCCCTGGCCTCCACCACGGATGCTCCTCTCTCCATCCTGGCATCCCGCTGCGACCCACCGGCGACTGGAAACCTGGAGCCTGGTGGGAAGGGGGCAATTACCCTGGGCAGCAGCAGCAAAGGTCGCCTGCAATCAGCCTGCTAACGCGATTACTGGCAACATCCAGCTGGAGGAAGGGAAACCAGGCAGCCAAAGAGTCCCATGGGGCCAAAGCCAGGCACCCGTGCCAGGCCTTTTTGCCAGGGATTAATTCAATAGCTGAGACTGCAGGAGAGACCCAGGCTATTCCCTTTCCCTGATTATTTATCCCAAGGAGTTTCGCCTTCCCTCTGCATGGATTAAAACCAAACCGAAACAACAACAAAAACCCAAACCAAAACCCAAAAGGTGTAAAAACAATGCCTTGCTTGAAGTCCCAAGTCCCAAAAAGTTGGGGTTTAGCCCCGCTGCTGCCCCCCAAAAAATGCCTCTCCCATCCCTGCTCCACCTTCAAAACGTCATTTTGGAGGGGGTGTGTGGAGTGTGTGTGGGGGGGTTCCCCTGTATTCCAGGTGCCGTGGGGCTGGGCTGGAGGCTATGGGTCCGGCTGCCAGGCTCGGTGGAGGTGGCTGGGGCTGGGGCTGGCGGGCAGCCAGCAGCTACTGGTTTCTTTTTTCCTTTTTTTTTTCTTTTTGTTTTTTTCTTTTTTAACACTCCCTCCACTATTTACAGTGTCCCCAGAGCGGGACAGCCGGCTTAAGAGGCGTTCACCTTGGGGACCTACAAGGACACCCACCGCCGCCAGCAGGGAGGAGGACACCAGCTTCTTTCCACCAGCTCCGGAGCTTGCCCCACAGAGGGAGGCAGGGCTGGAGGTGGGAGATGCGCTCTCGCTGGTGGCTCCTCGGAGGAGTGAGTTGTGCCCGTTCTCAGCTGCGTTCCCCAAATGCTTGCGGAAAGCCCTGGGTTCTCCATGGCGGGCCGCTGGGCTTGTTTGCACAAGGCGTGTTTTCTGCTCTATTCTGGGGAAAGACACCTTTCCCCACCTTCGTTTCCCGTCTCCCAGTGGAGGCCGAGGGAGCGGGGGAATTTCACAAGGGCACCGAGCCATCGCCAACCCAACCCCACAAGCCTGGGCAGCCCCGGGATGAGGGTGACGGCTCCAGCCTGGCTGTGGTTGCAAATATTCCTGGCTGCTCTCACCAGAGCCCATCTCCCTCGTGGCCCTGATGCCTGGCTTGCCCAAGGCCTCGCGCCAGGATCGATGAAAGCCCATGTTGTCCGCCATAGTGCAGGCGCCGGCGAGATGCAGATGGGGCTGTGGCACCTTCTTCCACCTCCCCATCCTGCACCCCGAAGCTGAGCCTCTGCCCAAACCCCTTCTCCTCATAATTGGGTGCCAGCTCTGGGGGTGCATCGCTCAATGAGGTGGCACTGGGAAGCACCCCTACCCGGTGCTCCATCATCCGGGCGATGCTGCTTGGCACCTCCTTCCCCTCCACCCTCCCCAAGACCCATCCCAAGCCCTGAAAAAGGAAGGAAGGGAGTAATTTTGGAGGCCAAACTGGGCTTCTAGGAAAATGAAGGGCTGAACCCTCCATCCTGCATAGTCCTGGCATCCCTGGATTGTTTATGCATCGGCCCTTTCATACCCGACACGTTGCCCCCGGGTTCTTTTCCTTATTGCTCTTTAATAGCCCTGCTCAGGAAGCACGGAGGCTCGACCGCCTGGTTAATGAGTAGAGAAGCCACAAACCCCTTTGATTGAGACCCGCTGCCTCGGGGAGACCTTGTCCCCAACACCCAGCTGCTCCCCGCAGCAGCTCCCAGCCTCTGGCCAGGACAACCCAGCTGTTGGCCAGGGCGTGAGCATCCCACTTTGTAAATCCCACTTTTGGAGTGGTTGTCGGAAGCCCCCTCCCAACCTATTTGCTCCAGATGTTTGCCCATGATGCCAAGCCAGATGTTTGCATGGCAGCCCCTTCCGGGCAGCTGTCGACCCACCAGCCCAGATGTTTTTTTCCTTCCCAATCCAACTGTGACCCTTTTTTCCAGCCCCTGCAGGTGCCGGGGCCGGAGCGGGGCGGAGCGGGGCGGCCCCGGGGCGGAGCTGGGCCGNGCACTGAACGCTGCTGCCTCCCGGGCGCATCCCGCTGCCGGTAAGTGTCGCGTACGGGGAGGGGACGGGACCAACAGAACCGGGACACGATGGGACCCGAGAAGGTCAGAGGGAACCGGGAAGGAACGGATCCGAGAGGGTCAGAGGGAACTGGGCATGATGTGGTTCGGACCGGGCAGCATGGGACCCAACGGGATCAGAGAGAATCGGACCAGATGGGGCTGAACTGGGCAGGATGGGAACCGACAGGGTCAGACCGAACCGGGCAGGAAGGGGCCCAAAGCTGTCAGACTGAGCTGGGGAGGATGGGATCGGACTGGGCAGGATGGGTCCTGAGCTTGTCAGTAAAACTAATTCAGGATGAGACCCGAGGGTCAGACCGAACCGGGCAGGATAAGACCCGAGAGGATAAGACTGAACTGGGGAGGAATGGGGCCCAACAGTGTCAGACCAAACTGGGCAGGATGGGACCCAAGTGGGTCAGACCAAATGGTGCAGAATCAGAGCTAAGTGGGCAGGATGGAGCCAGACTGGGCAGGATTAGACCCGAGTGGGCAGAGGGAATCAGGCAGGATGGTGTTGGACTGGGCAGGATGGGACCAAGCAGAGTGAGACCAATGAAGGCAGGATGGGACCTGAGTGGGTCACACTGAACGGGGCAGGATCAGACCCAAAAGGGTCAGACTGCGCAGGATTGGCCCTGAATATGTCAGACAAAACCCATTCAAGGATGACACCTGAGGATCAGACCAAACTGGGAAAGATGGGACCAGACAGGCCAGGATCAGACCCAAGGAAATTAGGCTGATCCGGGCAGGATTGGATCCAACCCGGGTCAGATCTAACTGGGCAGGACAAGGCAGAATTGGAGAGAACGATGTCAGATCCAGAGGTATTATCTATATATATTTGTACATATATACATACAGAAGTATGCAAATGTCTGTATATATGTGTGTATAGAGGCATAAATATATTTGTGTATATATATGGGCAGAGTTATGTATATACATGAGTGTGAGTCCATGAGCTCAGAGACAGATATTTGTGTATGTTGGTGAAGAAGTTTGTATATATGTGTGTGAATGGAGACGTATAGATTTCTATATATATGCATAGAGAAATGTGTGTGTGTGTGTGTGTAGAGCCATATATGTTTGTATATATCTATATAGAGGTATATTTATACATGGAGGTATAGACACAGAGAGAGGTATATGTGCATAGAGGCATATTGATGTATAGAGGTGGTATATTTATGTATAGACACATCTATGTATCGAGGTATATCTATATGGAGAGGGGTATGTGCTTGTATACGTATGTTTATGCATATCTGTGCACATGGGGGTGAACATGTGGCTGTATATGTGCCTGTAGGTTTGTGTGTACATGTGAATGGGTTTGTACAAGCCCAGCTGGAGCCTTGGTACTGCCAGCTGAGACCAGGCCAACTCATTGCACCTCCCCTGTCCCCAGCGTCTCCCATTTCCAGCAGGAAAATGCTGCCCAGGCTGCTCAAAGCACCCCTGAGATGCTGATTTGTTTTAGAGATGGGGCACCAAAGCATGGGCAGGCGAAGGGAGTCACCTGAGGACATGGTACATTAGTGCCAGAGCCACCGGGCATTGACAGAGGGACCATCCCTGCACCCTGTCCCCACAGTTCCACATCAAGCACCCAAAACTGCCTCTCTGGCCCAATTTGGCCACATCATTACACCTTCAGACTTCAGTAAAGGGAGATTACTTTTAAAACACCCAAACCTCGGTCCCCAACCATCCTGGGGCAGGTGGGACGTGTCCATGGCCTCTTGAAGATATTTTGGGACCAGCCAGGAAATGTTTGGGGACATGGATGTTGTGGCTTCAGCTACGTGACACGCAGGAGGGGAGCCATCCCTCCTTCACCCCCTTTGAAACCTGCTGAGTTGGAGCTTTCGCTTCCACCTCTGCCATCCCAGCCCTGCCATCAAGCCTCCAAGATATCCCCACTGTGGTCTCCTCCCAGGGCAGGAGGAACAAAGGGAGGAACCAACCCCTCATATCCTATTTGAGGGTACCAGCAGCCGAAATACGTTCCCGCCGTAGCCAACTTGCGGACACTCTTTTCACATTAACACATTGGGGTGTTAATTAAAGCTGATTTCATCAGAGAAAGGCTTGCATGAAGTGGTTTGAAAGCAAAGGGGTCGGAGGATGGCGAAGCTGCACCAGCATGAGCTGGAGGAAGCTTGTGGCCACTGGCGAGCGGAGCCAGTGGTTATTTTTAATCTCTACCCCGCCTGGCAAGTCCCACTTCTCTTTCTTAACCCAATTCCTCCTTCTGGGGCACCTTAAAAGCATGGAATGAGGGTGACCCCCATCCTACAGAGCACTCCCAAAATGATGGGCACCCCTTTTTTCCCCTCTGCAAGTCTCCTTTGTCCTGATGCCCATCACCACAGCTTCAGGGCATCCCCTTTCTCCCCCCTGTAGGTCTCATTTCGCAAGGGATTTCTCCCCAGGCCCATCACCGTGATGTCAGGGCACACGGACCTGGTCTCCGTAATCCCATGGATGGCTGCTTTTAGGGAAGGCTGAGCATGGAGGGTGCCCACCCCATAGCCCCAAGGACTGGTGGGGATTGCTCTGAATGTTTTTTGGGGTGAGAAAAGGGACTTTTGGGATAATCTGCCAGGCCAGACCATAACCCGGGCACAGCGAGAGGATGAGGCTGAGTGTCTTGAAGTGGTTTCATTAGTTGGAAAGAATCAGTGATTTATGGGTGCTGGCAGCCTGTGGTTGCAGGATTACAGGTGGCTGCAGGCAGTGGGTAGAGTTGGGGTGGGGATTCTCCAGTGTCTAATAGAAAGGTTGAGCTCGGTGCATCCTGTATCTGGGTTTTTCCTGGGATCAGGAGGGGTTTTTCCTCCTCTCCTCCGGCTTTCCTGTCCTTGCCACCGTGGCAGCACCGGGGTTCACTGCCCTGTATCCCTCCTCATAGTTTTGGCTCGTCGTTTTTGCCTTCTGCCACCGATGTGGCTTGTGCAGCCTTGGGCATGTCCCTTAGCACTCTCCCCCCAAACACCCCTTTGAGGGGTGTTTTTGGGAGAAAATCTGTTAAAATGAAGCATGAGCCGCAATGGTTTCCTTCAAACCCCACTGATTGTGCCTCAGTTTCCCTTGTGTGGCTGGGATGGTGCCACCATCCCAGGTGCCTTCCCTGTCCCCACCATCTGCCCCAGATGCTGACACTGGGAAGTAGTCAAAAATGAGGGGAAAGACACAAAAGTGGGGGCAAAGACCCCAAAATGGGGGAAATGACCCAAATATTCAGCAGCCCACTCACAGGTCCAGTGGCCACAACCAACCACATACTAGTGTCCCCAAGCTGGGTCTGGGGACTGCTCTTTTGGGGGGTGCAATGTGGGTGCGTGGCAGGGGACGGGGAGGTGTGAGTATCTGTGCACACATGTAGGGTGTGTATGTAGGGGTGTGCACACGTGTGTCTGGGTGTGCACAGGGTCTGCACGTGTGAGTATAGGTGCTCATGAACACATGTAGGGGATGGGGATGGATGGATGGATGGATGGATGGATGGATGGATGGATGGAGGGATGGGGATGTGGAGCTGTGGTGGAGGTGTTGGCATGGACTGTGCCATGCCATGTCATACCAGCACGGCCATGCAGTGCCATGTGGTGACCATGGTGCCATGCCAAGCAGTATCTTACCATATGCAGTACATAGAATCACAGAATGGGCTGGGTTGGAAGGGACCTTAAAGACCACCTAGTCCACCCCCCCTGCCCTGGGCATGGACATCTCCTACCAGACAAGGTTCCTCAAAGCCCCATCCAGCCTGGCCTTGAACCCATCCAGGGATGGAGCAGCCACAGCTTCTCTGGGCAACCTGAGCACCCTTACAGCAAAGAAGTTCTTCTCCACATCTCATCTCCATCTCCCCTCTTTCAGTGTCAAACCCTTCCCTTTCATCCTATGGCTCCTTTCCCTCATCAAATCTCTCCCTGGCTTTCCCTTCCCCAGCCCCTTGAGGGACTGGAAAGGACTCCAAGCTCTTCCTGGAGCCTTCTCTTCTCCAGGCTGAATCCCACCCAACTCTCTCAGCCTGTCCTCACAGCAGAGGGGCTCCAGCCCTCCCAGTATCTCTGTGGCCTCCTCTGGCCCCACTCCAACAGGTCCATGTCTCTCCTGTGCTGAGGCCCCAGAGCTGGAGGCAGCACTGGGGGGGATGCTCCCCAGAGGGGAGCAGAGAGGCAAAATCCTTCCCCCTTGACCTGCTAGCCACGCCGCAGTGGATGCAGCCCAGAATGTGGTGGGCTTTCTGGGCTGCCAGCACATGTTGCTGGCTCATGTTGAGCTTCTCATCCACCAGCACCCCCAAGTCCTTCCTCTCAGGGCTGCTCTCCATCCATTCTCCACCCAGTCTGGCTTTGTGCTGGGGATTGCAGTGTCCCAGTGCCATGCTATGCAGAGCAGTGCCCACTCTGCCACCCAGGTTTCTGTTCCCCATCTCCCCAGGGTGCTGCTGCTTTTAGGTGGAAAGGGGAAGCGTTGCTCAATGGGGCAAGCACAGGACCCCAGGGCTGCAGATGTGTCTGGGCACTGAGCAGAGCAGCGGGTCCCAGCATGCTGTGGCACCCCGTGGCACCCCGTGGCACCCCAGGAAGTAAGGTGTGCTCCCAGGTTGCACCCACCCCTCTTGCTGGCCAACATGTCCCCAGTGTCAGAGTGGTGTTCCAGTGAGCACCTATGGGATGGCAGAGGCTCCTGTGGGTGTCCAGGGTAGGGGCTTGGGATCTCAGTGCAGGTTTGGGGGATCCCAGGGGGTAAGGGAGGTCATAGACATGGGATACTTATTGGCTTAGAGGTGGCAGAGGTGGGTGCCGGGACTACCTGGAGCTGGGTGACAGTGGGTGCCAGAGGGCTCAGTGGGGTATAGGGGGCTCAGTGGGCTATAGTGGGTTATAGAAGGCTCAGCGGGGTGCTAGAAGGGCTCAGTAGGATGCTAGATGGGGGTGCAGTGGGGTGCAGAGGTCTCAGTGGGGTGCTAAAAGGTCTCAGTGGGGCACCAGAAGGTCTCAGTGCGGTGTCAGGGTGGTAGCGGAGTGGGGCAGCATCCGAGAGGGCAGGGGAGTCTTATCTGCACCCTCAAAAATGAGGGTTTCCCCCCTCAACACTCTCCCCAAACCTGTCCCCATGGCTGGGCTGGTCTCTAGGGCTGGTAAATCCCCAAAGACCCAAAATGGAGCTGTCGGAGTGGGGCCAGAGGAGGCCACAGAGATGCTGTGAAGGCTGAAGCCCCTCTCCTATGAGAACAGGCTGAGAGAGTTGGGGGGGTTCAGCCTGGAGAAGAGAAGGCTCCAGGGAGACCTTGGAGCCCCTTCCAGTCCCTCAAGGGGCTCCAGAAAAGCTGGGGAGGGAGTCTTGGGTGGTACGAGCTAACAGGATGTCCCCTGAACTCCTGTGTCCACCTCTGGTCCCCTCTGCACCATGCACCTGGTTGGAACTCAGCCCCTGCCCCTCCCTTCCTCAGTTTCCCTTCCCAGCCTGTCTGGGGACACCAGCCACCCCATTTCCAGGCAAGTTCATCCCCATCGGGTGCCAGGGCATGCGAGGGGAAGCCAGCACCACCCCTGTGACACCAACTGGGACAGCAGAGGGGTCTGCACGCGATGGAGGAAGCAAGAAGAGGAAGGAAAAGCATCTCTGCCCGCGCACATGTAGCACCCGTGGGTGGCACAGCCAGGGATCTGGTGGGGTCAGGGGAGTCTCTTCATGCCATGGTACCATAGCACTTCACACCAGCCTCAGCCTCTGAGAAAAGCAGGTGGCCCCTTCTCCAGCTCAGAGCAGCCTGGAGGCCGGGTGAATGGGACCTCTTTGCCCACAAGACTGAAAAACTCTGGGGTCAGTGTCACTGGTCCCAATTCCTGGACAAAAGTAACCACAAAACACCTGTGGATCGTGCTGGCCTCGATGCAGGTGGCATCTCTTGAAACTCAGGGGATGCAGCCAGCTCGGGTCGACTGGCCAAAGGGTTTTGGCACCCCCTGCAGAGGAGCAGGAAACCATGCCGATGGCTAACAGCATGCTGTGCCACAATTTCCTCTGGCACTGGGATGAGGGCGGTTTGGCCTTGTGCTAACCTTTCTGTGGGATGCAAGCTCCAGGGAAAGTGGAGCTGAGATGGTGGTGACCAGGGGATCAGGCCTAGTCAGCATGGATTTATGAAAGGCAGGTCCTGCCTGACCAACCTGATCTCTTTTTGTGATAAGATGATCTGATTGTTGGATGAGGGGCAGACAGTGGATAGAATATATCTGGACCTTAGAAAAGCATTTGACACTGCCCCCCCCCAAATTCTCCTGGAAAAGCTGGCTGCTCATGGCCTGGATGAGCGTATGATCTCCTGGATCAAGCACTGGCTGGAGGGATGGTCCCAAAGAGTGGTGCTCAATGGAGTTCAATCCAGCTGGTGGTCGGTCACAAGTGGTGTCCTCAGGGCTCAGTATTAGGGCCATTTCTGTTTAATGTCTTTATTGATGGACTCGATAAGGACAATAAGCACACAGAGTGTATCATCAGTGAGTTTGCAGATGACACCAAGTGAGGTGGGAGTGTTGATCTGCATGAGGGCAGGGAAGCTCTGCAGAGGGACTTGGATAGATTGAATCCATGGGCCAATGTTAATGGCATGGGCTTCAACAAGGCCAAGNGGCTATGGGGTTGCGCAAACACTGATATTGGTTAGTGTCACTAGGGTGGGTGTGACACCATGTGGCTGAGTCTCCAACCTTCCTTGTCATTTACAGGCACTGCTGAGAGGCCACACCAGCAGAGACGACATTGACAGCGGGGCACCACCACCATGGACAACTTGACGGGCCTCATAGGGGCTGGGAGGAACTCATGCACCTTCCATGAGGAGTTCAAGCAGGTTCTGCTTCCCTTGGTCTACTCTGTGGTGTTCATGGTGGGGTTGCCCTTGAATGCTGTGGTCATCGGGCAGATTTGGGTGGCCCGTAAGGCGCTCAGCCGCACCATGATCTACATGTTGAACCTGGCCATGGCCGACCTGCTCTATGTCTGCTCCCTCCCACTTCTCATCTACAACTACACCCAGAAGGATTATTGGCCTTTTGGGGACTTCACCTGCAAATTTGTCCGCTTTCAGTTCTACACCAACCTACACAGCAGCATCCTCTTCCTCACCTGCATCAGCATCCAGCGGTACCTGGGCATCTGCCACCCCTTGGCCTCGTGGCACAAGAAGAAGGGGAAGAAGCTGACGTGGCTGGTGTGTGCCGCTGTGTGGTTCATCGTCATCGCCCAGTGCCTGCCCACCTTCGTCTTCGCTTCCATCGGCACCCAGAGGAACCGCACTGTCTGCTATGACCTCAGCCCACCAGATCGCTCTGCTGCCTACTTCCCCTATGGCATCACCCTCACCGTCACCGGCTTCCTGCTGCCCTTCGTGGCCATCCTCGCCTGCTACTGCAGCATGGCTCGGATCCTGTGCCAGAAAGATGAGCTGATAGGCTTGGCGGTGCACAAGAGGAAGGACAAAGCCGTTCGTATGATCATCATCGTGGTCATCGTCTTCTCCATCAGCTTCTTCCCCTTCCACCTCACCAAGACCATCTACCTGATTGTCCGTTCCTCACCCAGCCTGCCCTGCCCGACTCTGCAGGCGTTTGCCATCGCCTACAAGTGTACACGTCCCTTTGCCAGCATGAACAGTGTCCTTGACCCCATCCTCTTCTACTTCACCAAGCGCAAGTTTCGGGAGAGCACCCGGTACCTCCTCGACAAGATGAGTTCCAAGTGGCGGCATGACCATTGCGTTACCTACGGCTCCTAGGTAAGGATGAGGACCACCTTGCTGACACCAGGACCACACACAGAGCAGTTTTGGCTCTAAGCTCCACAGAGCAGAGATGGCTTCAGCTGGGGACATGCTGGAGGACAGGGGGAGGGCGTCTCCTGAGCTTTCAGCACTTTCATCCCATCTCCAGCCTACAGCGACACAGTATCACAGCACAGATCTAGTGTCCTCTCTCTGTCTCAGTTGCTTGATTTAAGCAGCTTAGCACCATGTTTCCTTGGGGACCAAGCCACCAACGCAATAAGAAACACTGGTGAGACCACGGAGAACACAGTGGGACTGTGGATTACACAGTCCCTGGCTCAGAGACAGCTGCTGCTGGGGCCATTTAAAGCTTCCCTGGTGGGGCCATGTAAAGGCTGGGGAGGGTTTGGCTCATACCTGTCTGGCAAATAAGGGCCTGTGGGTTTCTCCAGCTCAAGATCAGTGTCATGGACATTTGGGGGGTTAGCATTGGGACACCCCTCTCCTCCAATCCCCAGAATGGGGACAGGCCAGTAAGAGACTTGATCTTCTTGGGCCCACTGGTGACACTGGTGCTGCTGCAAAATAGTGAGAGAACATCCCTGGCCAGACTGGGAGCTGGGAAGGGGGACATAAGTGACTTCCAAGTGATGACCGTGGGCTGGGTTAGATCCCAGCCAGTGGTGTGTCACCTGCCTGGGGACCTTCAGCATCATCTGAGTCCAGCTCTCTGCTTAGCCCATCAGCCCAAATCTGGTGCATCCCAGCATTCTCGACGTCCTACTGTCACCTCCTAACTAGGATCCACCAAAATCAGAGCTGACCCACCCAGAGACAATGCCAGGAGTCAGGAAATCCATGCCACTGAGCTACTCGACGTCCTCAGCCATGTCACCACCCATCCCACCGTTGACTTGGCCCCGCCACCAACCCCACGTTGGGTTGGGGCTGGAGCTTTGCTCCCCACAGCCTGAAACAGGACATTGCTTCCTCCTGGCAAGGAGGGATTGGCTTACATGGCGCGGGGTGGACGTACCACTAATCGCTCAGCGAGTCTTCTTTAACATATAGGATGTATGGAATAAACACCTCCCTCTCTTCTCCAGATGGATATGTACACACACATATATATATACCCACTATATATACGTGCATGTAATGCATCTAAGCAGGGGAAGGCTTGTAGCCCAGAGCAGGCTATGTGGCATAGATATTCTCCACCCTAAATACTCTATATAGCAGGATGCCCATGAGCCAGCA
>VZTM01019479.1:3651-27007 GCA_013400555.1 Jacana jacana
AGTTTTAAAGTGGACTTGGAAGGGTTAGATTAACAGTTAACTCAATGATCTTAAGAGTCTATTCCAACCTAAGTGATTCTATACTAAACCATGAGTGCCCTACCAGCTTCAGGAGAAAGGCTGAACTGTATCTAATGAAGATCCATTTTTATCAAGGAATCATATTACAATAAATATACAGCAAAGAACACAATTTTACATAGGAATTTTACATACCTTTGATTCATATTCAAATCTATATGAACAATGGCACTGAACTTGATATAACCACATCTAGCTCTTCACTACATCTGACCACTACGTAAATGCTAAAATGGTATTTTCTTCTCCAAATACATTTTGCTAGTTGAGGATCACTATTAGCATTCAGTGATAATGCTGTATTTTGCATACAGATGTTTGCTGCAGGCCACCAGTGTGTATGGATGGACACACATCTGCTCTTATCTACATACATATATGTAGAACCAAGTCCATTCAACTCCAGCACTATTTTTATATATATATATATATTTTTCTTTTTAAGAAAAGAAAAGCAACATCTGACTAGGATATAAGATACATGACTGATTCTTAATTCCCTTATGGCCAAATCCTTGTTAATGTCTTGGCCTGTTTCAGTAAAACGATCATGGTTCAAGTAATGTAAAACACACGCATTCAATCATTTTCCTTTTCCCTAAAGGCAAACACTTCCTTATCATGGTGAAACAGGAATCATGTACTGATGCATTGGAGAGCCAAAGTTCTTTTAAGCCTCATCAGAAAATTGAATACTTACTGCAACCTATCATTTGGAACTGCAGAGTAAAACAAAAGCATAAGGCAAACAAATACTGGAGGTTCAGTCAGCATTATCTAGTATTGCATAAGCCTAAACAGCTGCCTTACAAAATGAGAATACACAAGCAAAGACCCAAAATCAAATAGAAGAATTTAACTCCAGGGGAAAAAAAATTACAGCTATTCATATTTAAATCAGGATTTCATAGTCAATAGTTAAAATACAATCAATTGAAAGGAGATGCTCTTGATATGCTTGCCTTGGAAGAGGGGTTATTTTAGGACAGCATTCTCCAAGTTACCACAAAGAGGGCAAGGCCTTAACACAGCAGGTGTGCAGTCTTTACTTGAGCAGCATCTTTTTATAATGTTCCTTTTATAAAAAAAAAGCTATGTGCATATTTTGAAAAAATTAAATGACACTACCAGTACAACTGGGTAAAATAAAATAGAATAAAAGCAGCTGTATGGTAATTAAAGCAGGTTCTGCACTGGCAAAAAAAAAAACCTCTAAGAGAATGATACTCTAAGTCACTTTACTCATGTTTCTTAGGGACTACTATATTAGATCTTCTGTTTCTCAGATTGGCTTAAAAATTTCCTAGGCTACCAGGTCAAACGTGTCTCTTCCCTGCATAACAGAACAATGAACAGGAGTTGTCCTTTTCTAAGTTGGGGAAATGACAGGAGTCATGAGCAGTTACAGAAAGGGAATGAGGAACGTGTGACAATCAAATCCATCCTTTACAGAACATGCTAGAGCACAAAACCTGTGTGACTTCCCAGGCACTCAGTGCTTGAGGTTCAGTGTTTTCTGCAGCCACACTGACCCCTGTCCCTCTCATACCCTGCTCCCTGGAGCTGCAAGTTCAACAGCTCTCAGGGTGCAATAACTCCCTAGTCACACACAGGTACCACTCACTGATTTCCAAAATGGCAATAGGAAGCCCTTCTCCAACCATCTATGCATCCATCTTTTCCCTATCACTGTCTCTGGACTCCCCAGTTCATGAAAGACAGGGAACTGCTGGAGAGGGTACAGCAAAGGGCTACAAAGATGATGAGGGGACCAGAATATCTTTCTTATGAGGAAAAGCTGAGGGACTTGGTCTTTTGACCTAAATGATTCTATGATTCTATGATTCTATAATTTTCAGTCTGAAAAAGAGAAGGCTGCAGGGGGATCTGATCAATGCATATAAATACCTAAAGGGTGGGTGTCAAGAGGGAGGGGTCAGTCTTTTTTCAGTGGTGCCCAGTGACAGGACAACAGGTAACAGGCACCAGGAACTTTGTCACTTTGAGGGTGGCAGAGCACTGGAAACATTACAAACATTAGATACAAACATTAGATCCATTTCAACAGTGGATGACAGAAACACTTGTCAGTGTTATAAAATAAAAGGTGGCTTTAAACAATGAGCGGGAGCAATCTTCCCTAATATTTAAAAAATGTTCAAATTCAGATTACACTTCCCAGTGCCTTCAGCCCCATAAAGGCAGAATTACAGTTTATTCAGCCCTTTTCTTTTTTTTTAAGCAAAATCCTAGCCTACAAATACTTCTCTGGTAGAGCAGTTATTTGCACAGTAGATGTTTTATACAAGCTTCAGGGCAAAGAACAGGGCTCATGAAACAATTCCATGCCACGAATAGGCACACCTCTTCCAACAAGTCAGACTTCATAATGAACACTTATGAAGGAAATCACACCCAACAAAGCTGAATGATACTTAGCACAGAGATCAAATCTTCATCAATTTCATAACAAAAGCTACTCTATTAAGTTAGTGGCTTACTCCTGACTTAAACATGAAACCAAATAAAGGAAATAGAAACGCCCTGATCTACCATTGTAAATATGGTAGCTGTAAATATGTATGTATTACACATATTATACATGCAAATATGTATAAACTGCTACAGCATATGTAGCAGCTCGGGTTAAACAGATTAGGAGGACATAAAAACCACCCCAACAAACAAAAACCCACGCTCTTTCTCACAGTTAAGAGCCAGAAATATGAGAACCAATGGCTAGTTTAAAAACCAACAACTGAAAAGTATTATACTCCTTTACGGTGTCGCCACCAGTCAGACTATTTTATATGACTTTCATATGCCTCATACACAAAGTATGTAAATTCAATAACCCCTCATCTGGGCTTCTAAATACATCTTGGGCCCATTACCTGCAGCAGAAGGTACAGAATGCAGACTTTGGCTCAGGACAAGGTAGAAGATGATGTAAATCATTTAAATGAACATGTGGATAATGGAGGCATTGCCAGAAAAAGTTACTGCCGGACCTCATTTCCAAAGTCTGCCCAAGTATATTAAAGGGAAACTGAATTACAGACATTCTCACAGCTGAATTTGGACAAAACCTGGCAGTATTAACTCTTCATACAGCAGTACAAAAGCTACACTAGGGGATAGTTTAGCCCAAAATCTTGTCAACTTATTAGCATCAAATCAACAATTATATAAAAATTGTGTGTCTCGTGCCTTCCTATGCACAGATTTAAAGGTTGCATGGAATATTAAGGATGAATTCATTGTTTCTTGATGACTTCCTAATAGGTAAGGTGAAATAAGACCTGCAGTCAAGATGTAGACCTCATGCATACTTCTCCATAGCTTCTATTTAAGAATTTTTTTTATTTCATAATAATTATATAATTTCCATAATGATTATAATTTCCAAAATTATATTTGTATTTAATAATTCAATAACAGCTAAAAGAAGTGCTGTGTTCATGCACTGAATGTTAACTATATTCCAAAAATTCAGGTTCACCAGGATATTTCGAGGGAATGTTCATCTTGGCTGTTTTCTTACTTGAGAAAATTCTCAGCAGCGTCTGACACAATTGTTAGCATCTGACACAACTGTTACTGTCCTGTGCTTTGTCATTTTACTTATTGTCACCTTTTATTGTTTCTTTTATTGATGGTTACTTTAAAGGAAACATCACACCCATTTTTAAAAAGGGTAGAAAGGAGGACCCTGGGAACTACTGACCTGTCAGCCTCACCTCCAAGCCTGGGAAGATCATGGAACAGATCTTTCTAGATGCCATCCTTGGACACATGGAGGGTGATTCAGGACAGCCAGCATGGCTTTACTAGGGGCAGGTCCTGCCTGACTAACCTAGTAGCTTTCTATGTAGAGTGACTATGTCAGTAGATAAGGGACAACCTATGGAAGCAATCTATCTAGACTTCTGTAAGGCTTTTGACACGGTCCCCCACAACATCCTGCTCGCCAAATTGGAGGGATACAGATTTGAAGGGTGAACTGTTCAGTGGGTAAGGAACTGGCTGGCTGGTCGCATCCAGAGGGTGGTACTCAATGGCTTGAGGTCCAGATGGAGAGCAGTGACAAGTGATGTCCCTCATGCATCTGTGCTGGGACCAGTACTGTTTAACATTTTTATCAACGATATAGATAGAGGGATTGAGTCCACCATCAGCAAGTTTGCAGATGACACCAAGCTGTGTGGTGTTGTTGGTATACCAGAGGGACAGGATGCCATCCAGAGGGACCTGAACAGGCTGGAGAGCTGGGCCCAGGTGAACCTCATGAGGTTCAACAAGAGCAAGTGCAGGGTTCTGCATCTGGGCCAGAACAATCCTCACTATCAATACAGACTAGGGGATGAGGTATTAGAAAGCTACACTCAGGACAGGGACTTGTGGGTGCTGATGGAAAAGAATCTGGACATGAGCAGGCAGTGTGCACTTGCAGCCCAGAAGGCCAATCACATCCTGGGCTGCATCAAAAGATGTGTTGGTAGCAGATCCAGAGAGGTGATTCTGCCACTTTGCTCTGGTGAGACATCACCTGGAATACTGTGTGCAGGTCTGGAGCCCTCAATATAGGAAGGACATGGACCTGACAAAGTGGGTCCAGAGGAGGGCCACAAAAATGATGAGGGGATTGGAGCACCTTTGCTACAAGGACAGGCTGAGGGAGCTGGGGTTGTTCAGCCTGGAGAAGAGGAGGCTCCAGGGAGACTTAAGAGTAGCAGCCTTCCAGTATCTGAAGGGGCCTACAGGAAGGCTGGGGAGGGTCTGTTTACAAAGGCCTGCAGTGACAGGATGAGGGGCAGTGGCTTCAAACTTGAGATTTAGATTAGATATTAGGAATAGGTTCTTTACTGTGAGGGTGGTGGAACACTGGAACAGGTTGACCAGGGAGGTGGTTGAGGCCCCTTCCATGGACATATTGAAGGTGAGGCTCGATGAGGCTCTGGGCAACCTGGTCTAGTTGGGGGTGTCCCTGCTGACTGTGGGGAGGTTGGACTAGATGACCCTAGAGGTCCCTTCTGGCCTGGACCATTCTATGACCCTATAAAAATTGTCAAAATGTAAAATTACTTAAGTGGAAACAGTACAAACTAAAATCTCAGGAAAAAGAATTTGTAATTGGATTTTATATCTGAAAGCTTTTGACACTATATAATTACATTTTAATGAAAAACCCCTATTCTTTCTGCATTTTGGGAAGGTAATGCTTATTTTGGATGTACAAAGTACATAGCTGCTTCATGCTAATTACGTTCCTTGTCACACTACTTTAAAAGTTGAATTATTTTATTTAGCTAAGCACACAAAAGATTGCTACTGGTAAAATACATGAATTATTCCTATGATCAGATTAAAACCTACATATTACTGATAAATTAAAAATTGTTAAAAAAAATTACAAGTTAAATCACCTAGAATAACACGGAGAATGCTGGGCAGGAAGGAGGATGCTACATACAAGGGGCCCACCCTCAGTAAGTTCAGTTACAGTTCACCATATCATACCAGAGCCCGTTTCAATAATCTATTCTTGTGCTATGCATGGAACAAGGAGCTTTGAAGCAACCTCTTGTGTTAATTTTGCATGAAAACACCATCTGGCCCTAAACAACTATCTAGGCTATAGATCTGTTATAGCCTAGATATGGTCAACATGATATTGAAAGGTCAAAGAAGGGTCTAATTATATGTCTTAGTACTTAGAGGCCATGGTCACTGGAGCATGAACATAATCGCTCAGGCCAAACAAGACTCATTTATAATTTTAATTATCAGTGAATCAGACATCTCTCAGAGTTGTTCCATGTAAAAGAATTATATGACTGGTGCACAAAATAACTGTCTTGTCGTGTTTGTCTCTAAAATAACCCCTTGAGATACCCTCAGCTAATTCCCTGTTGATATATTTAGAATCCATCAATCTTCTCAACCACTGCATATTAACATATTTGGAGTATTGTAAAATTGCACACAACAAAAACTGTGTGTTGCAACAGTTTTCAAAAATCCAGCATTCCAAACTGAAGAACTATCAGACCAGGGCTGACCACACAATTCCATTCACTCCCTTGTGGGTAATGACGCAACACGTACAAAACAGACTGTAATAACATTTTAACTGGTCTCTCGCCTTTCTTATTGCATGCAGTAGAGTTTGTTGGGGAAGGGAACTGAGCTGAAATTAGAGCAAACCCTACCTTGGCTGTTGGGGAAAAAAAAAAAGAAGTTATGATTTGAAAGAGACCAAGATGATACAAAACAAAAGATATGTCAGTTGATAAGCTGACCTGGAAAGCATATACAACTTCTTCACCTGGCCTAGATGCTATATGATGCTACATAAATCACTCAAATCAGTTTTTTGCCCTCAGGTGGTCACTAATTCCTCAATTTTCTTTTTGTCAGACCTGACCTCAGGCATGGTGTTTGATTTACAGAAGTATCAATACAGTTCTTCAAATAGAGCACGTTCTAAAGTGACCTCAGTGCAAGCTAAGCTTTCAGGATATGAAGTGCTTGCTGTCACTTAGTCTAAAGTGAATGTCCTAGGCATCTTACATTCAGTATCCAAAAATCAGTGCAGTGGTTCCCAGCTCTTCTGGAACAATCCTTGTAAGCACTGTCTTCCCATCCTAGTCATCGCTAAATTTCATCAGTTTTATTTTCCCACTGGACACTCACCATGCTCCCCACTTCACCTCTACCACCAGCACTTGACCAGCTGGAAAGACCACACTGCAGCTTGGGAGCATAAACAGCACTATTACTGCAGCAAAGAGGACCACTGGAAGCCATAGTCAGTGCTGCATTTGATAACATTGCTGTAATGATCAATGAAAAGCTTATGAGAAAGTTGTTAATTCAGGATCAAACAGAAGCACTAGGCACTACGGTAACACTTCACACTAGAAGATATAGCACTATGTAGAAATATATTTATACAAGCTATAAGGGACATGAGTTCATAGTGTTTAAAATGTTGTTCAGTGATTCCTAAACTCCAACAAACTACTCCAGAAGAAAAAACAACCCTCAGTTTCCTTCTCTTTTGAATACAGTCATCACTTGGATTATTAAGAAAAGACTTGAATCTGTTCTGATCTTCAACTAACATTAATGCCCCTATACCTGTCAATTTGTTTTGTGCAATTTTGTGCTTATCTGCACGTTGCATGATGTTTTATATACTACTGCCTTATTTACACAATAAGCATAGTAACAGTCACCCACTTGTCTGCTGGACGTTTGAAGATCTGCAAAGAGACATCTCTCATGGCCTCTGTCACAGGGATTGCTGGACTCTATCCCTGCAAATACTCTCAGCTGGGTCACAGTGGGAAATTTGTCAACTTTGTCAATTTGACCTTGTCAGGTCAGCTTCCTGGGGAGCATCCAGCTGTACTGTCAGCCCAGTTTCCTTCTCTAAGACCAACTGCCCTCATCACCTGCCCTCTGCCAGGTTTCTGATACAGCCTGGTTGCACTTCAGACAGTGCACTGTGCCTAGGGTGCACTTTCTCCTGCTTGATGCGTTGGCCACTGACTGCTTAGAGGACTTCCTTTTCCCAAAGGTTTTTAAAGGCCCCCTTACAGCCTTAACCAGAAAAAGGAAGCAGTCTACAGCTCAGCAAGTTACATACGCTCATGTATAGCTGACAAAAACTTCAAGGGGACCATTCACACACTTAAAAGTTAAGAAAGTACCTGGTATTTTGCCAAACCCTGTCACTAACAAGGAGAACACTCTCCACCCCACAGCTAAAATGGCTCCATTTTCCACTCATTAAACACTCCACCAGCACGGAACCCAGCATTTACACCATCACCACCAAACTGGAGTAACATACACTGTGGATTAGAGTATGCTCAGATATGCAGAAGACTTCCCAGTCCTGATCAACCCATTGCCATATCTGTTGTGCAAGAAGGGAACTCAAGTACAGTGTGTCAAATACCCCATCTCCTTCCAGAGGAAAGCAACATCTATGGGAGCTGATGGGTGCTCAGATCAATTCTGACTAACCATCAGCAGAAGCCTCAGTGTCCACAGGCTGCAGGCACAAACACCACCAGTGTCACAAAGCGCCACTGACTGTACTCGCCCCACAGTGTAGACAGTCATAGTGAATGCTGTTCTAAGCACAAACCATACATAGCCTATTTGCACAATAGACTTGCAATGGTAATAAATGCTTAGCATTACAAATTAAGTCTTGGGGAAACAAATCTCACACATGCAGTTTCAGTACTGAATTGAATTTGCAAATCAACAAAGGAATTATTAACACATTTGCCTGAGTTTAATACCACATTTGTAGACCGTCATTGTTACCAGCCATTTTACACATGCATAGGTTAACACAAATTTCTCCCATGCTTATAAATGACTAGATAGGAAAAGAACAGATAGTTGCATAGTCGAAGCTGCTGGAGTAAAATGCAGAACTAGAATTGAAGACAAAGATACTTATCTTTGTACCTTTGAAAAAGGTAATAAATTGGATCATTTGCTTCTATATTTATGCTTTTAATCGTTAATCAAATCCATTTCCATTTCTAATTTTACAATTTTTCTTTTCTTTTGACCTTTAATAAAATGTTTCAATTGATCAGGGTAATAAAAATGTGAATTATATGAGCTGGCACAGACAAAGAAAGACCGTTGAGTAATCTGTGTTCCAGATATAACAAGGAAAATGCCTGGATCAAGTATGGGATAAAAGAAACCTCAAAAGAAATCCAAGTATCATATTTTTCACTTAAGAATTCAGAGAACAAACTTCTCTAAAAAAAAACCCCCTATAAATAACTAAAATAAAATATTTGGGATACAGTAGTTGTCTTTCAGTCAACATAGAGAATCTATTTTCTCATTAATACAAATTTTATTTTAGCACAAATAAGAACAATCTCATCTGTTCTTGAGGTTTATTTCAATGATATCTCAAACACTAAATTGCTTAAATAGTTTCATAACTTGCACACTTAAAATTGTTTTTTGAATTTTCTAAACACCAGTGCAGAACTATGTCAGCAAGAATGCAACCAGAGCAAACAGCCTGCTGAGCCTGCGGAGTCTGCCAGCCAGTAATATTATTTGTTTCAACAGCTTTTCTTTGAATAGCAAAGTATTGATTTCCTACATCAGAACTCATACAAAGAGCATTCAAAGAGAAATTATACTTCCTATTTTTGCTCCATCTTATCAAGG
Organism: Jacana jacana; assembly: GCA_013400555.1. Lineage (NCBI taxonomy): Eukaryota > Metazoa > Chordata > Aves > Charadriiformes > Jacanidae > Jacana > Jacana jacana. The sequence goes on from VZTM01019479.1 coordinate 12,958, forward strand.
AGCATTGCTGAAGATTAACAATACAGTCACCAGAAATTTAAAATTTTGAGCTCAATAGATCAACCATTTAGAAATTCTAGGAAAGTTTTCTTCCTTTTTAAGAGTTCGTACTATGGGGCAATGCTGCTTCTGCCAGAAAGGATGGGTTATTGTTCCTTTTGATAGAAGTAATTAGCTAAAACTCATTATTCCATTACTATTTGGCCTCAATTACCTGTGTTCCTCAAAGTACTCCTCACGTAAAGTTCAGGTAAGCAAAGGCATTGTGAAGGAAGGAAAGAGCAAAATCACAGAGCAAAGGGTATCGGGGGACTCATGGAAAGAAGCTGAACTCTGGCAAAAGAGATCAAGGTCAGAGGTGTGTTTCAGAGGCGAAGGAAGGAGCAGCGTATGCACAGGAAGACTGGGAAAGCAACAAGAAATGTTGCAAGAACATTTGGAAGAGGTGATAAAGTGAACTGTGGCTACCAGGAAACAAATTTTAAATAGATTCAACACATCAGAAGACTTCTTAGTCCAGAAAAATTATCTACACATAAGGAGAAATTAATAATGACAGGTGGTTCAACACCACCTTACCTTTTCTTACTCCTTCAGCCACATCCACAGCCTTCTGGACTTATCAACAGTCTATGACGACTTATAGGCCTCGTTTAGCAATGCTGTTTAGCATCACTTTCAAGTAATAGAAGCAATTTTTTTTACTTCAGAACTTTGTAATATCCTCTCTTAAAAAATGCCAAGGAGCTAGAGAGCTATTACCAAGTCAAATCTAGTGGGACTAGTCATCTTCACTGCAGAACAAAGACTGGGCTCCATTTTAAATTCTGACTTCAAAAGTACCAACATTTATTAATGTACTTGTTATCATTACCTGAATGCCAATTTTCAGCTGCTACTTTTCCATCATACTGCAATAATTTTAGTGCACTGTTACTTTGGCATCAGCATATTTTAGAGTTAACAGAGCTACAAAGCAAAGATCTGGCCCCACTACAGTTACAGTATTGTTTCCAAAATTCAGTTGAACAAGGGTGACCCTGACGCACCCCTAGTTAAAATTACTGCAACAGGATCACTAAAGAGATAGGAAATAATGTATTGTCTTTGCACTCTGCCTCCACACTTGGGATTAAGCATGTCCAATAAAAGGAATGGGGCTCTATAAACAATGAGCAATGACGTTTAATTTCTAGGCTTCTGATCCCAAGGAGGGAATTCAGATTCCGGAGTCTGATGGCTACAATGCACAGAGGAACTTGTCATTTCCGAGTGGGACTCAAAAGAACCAGTGCACTGAAGCTGGAGCAAAATTGAAGCACACAGAGCCTCTAAAATGCCAGAGTGAGTACATTTATTCAGCAAGGTAGACAAGTGCTAGCACACAGAATACTGGACCTTCTTCTGAGGGTAAGCTTTTGCATCTCTTCACAAGATGTGATCAGTGTTTGCCGTTATATTTCACGGTATTTTTTATACATGACTGATGACAAGATGGTGATTGCACTGTCCACCTTCAGATACTGTCATAATACTCATACCTGTACTGAGGGTGTAAGAAGTCAAGTCTCAATGCCTTCCTTACCTAACGAGGTTCAAGTCTTTGTTTTCCAGAGCTAAGGGAAGAGCTTTTCCCCCTGGTTGTATATCAAGCTACAAAGCAATTCTTGCGATTCCATCCTGCTAACCCTGTGCTATAATGCAGAAGGAAATACTGAAGCAAGGGAAAAAAAACAACCAAACATACCCAAAACAAAACAGAAAAAAACACCACAACATGAGAAAGAATGAACTTAGTTGTTTTTATAGATAGGGTACTTTGCCTCTGGGTTCCTAGATTATGGTTTTGGTTCCTGAGCCTGTTTTGGGGTAGCTTCCACTCTAGTGGCAGTTTCCTGTAAATGCTTAGAGTTGTCCTGAGAAGAGAGAATTGAGACTTTTTTCTTACACTGTCCAGCACATGCGCTACTCCACCAGCTCAATCATGCAACTATTCCAACAGCTGCACTATAACATCACTCACACCCTGAAAATTTCCGTCTTTCCTTTATAATTACTCTAATTTCTTTTTCTATTTTATAATCAACTCTTTTCATAGAATAGTTTGGGTTGGAAGGGACCACTAAAGGCCATCTAGTCCAATCTCCCCTGCAATGAGCAGGGAGATCTGGTTGCTAAGAGCCCCATCCAACCTGACCTTGAATGTTTCCAGGGATGGGGCATTTACCACCTCTCTGGGCAACCTGTGCCAGTGTTTCACCACTCACTGTAAAAAGTTTCTTCCTTATATCCAGTCTAAATCTACTCTCTTTTACCTTAAAAATACTACCTCCTCTCCTACCCTACAGGCCCTGCTAAAAAGTTTGTCCCCATCTTTCTTAAAAGCCCTCATTAAATCTGCAACAAGTTGTCCCTGGAGTGTTTCCTCCTCCAGGTTGAACAATCCCCAACTCCCTTGTCCTGTCCTCACCAGAGAGATGCTCTATCCCTCTGATCATTTTTGTGGCCTCCTCTGGACCTGTTCCAACAGGTCTGTGTCTTCCCTATGCTGAGGGCTCCAGAGCTGGATGCAGTACTCCAGGTGGGGTCTCACCAGAGCAGAGCAGAGGGGTAGAATCACAGAATGACATGGGGTTGGAAGGGACTTCTGGAGATCATCTAATCCAATTCCTCTGCCAAAGTGGCTCCATCTAGAGAAGGTTGCACAGGAACATCATCACATTCCTCAACCTGCTGGTCACTCTTGATGCATCCTAGGATACAGTTGGCTGCCTAGGCTGTGAGTGCACATTGTTGACTCATATCCAGGTTTTCATCTACCAGCAGCTGCAAGTCCTTCTCAGCAGGGCTGCTCTGAATCCCTTCATCCCCCAGTCTGCACTGATACTGTGGACTGTCCCAACCTGGGTGCAGGACCCCGCACTTGGCCTTGTTGAGGTTCACATGAGCCCACTACTCAAGCTTGTCCACATCCCTCTGGATGGAATCCCATCCCTTGAGTGTGTCAATGACAGCACTTAGCTTGGTGTAATCCGGAAATCTGCTGAGGGTGCACTCAATCCCACTATGTCATTGCAGTACTGGTCCCAGTACTGACCCCTGGGGAACACCAGTTGTCACTGATCTCTATCTGGACACTGAGTCGTTGACCATGACCTGCTGGATGTGACTATCCAACCAATTCTTCATCCACCAAACAGTCCACCCATCAAGTCCATCTCTCTCCAATTTAAAGAGAAGGATGTTGTGGGACACTGTGTCAAAGGTGTTAGAGAAGCCCAGATAGATGACATCTGTAACTCTTCCCTTGTTCACTGATGTAGTCGCTCCACCATAGAAGGCCACTAGGTTGGTCAGGCAGGACTTGCCTTTGCTGAAGCCATGCTGGTTGTCTCCATCACCTCCCTGTTCTCCATGTGCCTTAGCATAGCTTCTAGGAGGTCATGTTCCTTTTCAAATATGAGTATAATGTTTCCCTTTTCCCAGTCACCAAGGACTTCACCTGATTGTCATGAGATAGCACGAAATGAAACTAGATATCATGGAGAATGGCAGTACATCAGCCAAAGCTCTCTGGCCTCTGGGGTGCATTTGGTATGGTCTCATAGACTTCCGCATATTCAGGTTCCTCAGGTAGTCCCAAACCAAATCTTCTCTTACAGTGGGAGGGACTTTGCTGCTCCTGTGCCCATCTTGTGGTCCCTCCACTCAAGAGGTGTGGGAAGACAGGTTGCCAGTGAAGACTGAGGCAAATAAGTCATTAAGTACCTCAGCCTTCTCCCCATTACCAGTTTGCCAGTTTTGCTTATCATGGGGGTGTACTTTCTTTGACCTTTTTCTGGCTGACATACCTGTAGAAGCCCTTCTTACTATTCTTTGCATCCCTCACTAAGCGCAGCTCCAACTCCTTCCTGACCCCATCCCTACACAGTCAGGCAGCACCCCTATGCTCTTCCCAGAATACCCACTCTTCCCTGCTCCCACTGCCTGTGCATTTCTTTCTTGCATTTAGTTTGATCAGCAGGTCTTGACTCAGTCATGCTGATCATTTGCCTTCCTTTCCTGATTTCTTACACCTGGGGTTCAAGGGCTCAATGGGAAGCTTCCTTAAAGATCTGCCAGCTTTGTTCTGCTCCCTCATCCCTGAGGGCAGTTCCCAGGGATTCCTATTGACTAACTCCTTAAAGAGATGAAAATTTGCCTTCCTAAAAGTCAGGCTCCCGACTTCACTCTTCGCCTGATCCATATCCCTCAGGATTGCGAACTTCATCAATTTTAAGCACAAGCTTATTTTTGGTTATCATTAGCTCAGTAGGGTACTATTTCCCCCAGAAAACCTCCCAACTTCATGATTGAGGAGTTAACAGGTGACTAGAAACACCAAGTAACAGTATGATATTGGGACCAGAAGCCTCAGAGAGAAACAGGGTGGCAGAATGCAATTAAAGGAGAACAACTAAAATGAAAACTTCTTTCCCAACTTCAGTAAAATTTAAGAGGAAGCTTTGATTACTACAGTGTGCTGGAGTACCAGCACCAGTTCTGGACTAATAAAAGAATATTCAAACAAAAAGCATATTAACTCAAAGTGCACATTTTAATTTAATTAGAGGTAAAACAGAAAGAGCAGTAATAGGTCAATAATAATGACTTATTACTTCCTTTATGTGGCACATTTACAATAAATGGTAATTTACCATTAGAGAGACATTTTAAATTTTTTCTGCTAAAGAAATTAACATTAGTCATGTGGGGAAAGAGAAGGCACTCCATTTCCAGTTTGAGGATTTGCATTCAGCAAGGCAATCTGAGGATATTACAGGCCCCATTCCCCCTTTAGCAATGTAGGAAGAATTAAAGCATAACCATGTATGACATCATTCCAGCTGTACACTGATGGGCTACAGATCGTTTCATCCATGCTATTTGAAAAACATTCCACTTTACAGTCATTAGATTTGCTAAATGGATTCACCTGCTGTACCCTTGGAATCATTAAAAAAAGGAAAAAAAAATCTTTGGCACAGAAGAGCCTTGCTTTAGTTTTATAGTTGAAGCACTATTACTTTTACACCTTAAAAATAACTAAAAACATTTTTCACTTATTCCATCAGAAAAATGTATACCCGCATCTATGTTTCCTGCCTTTATTCTTGCCCTAGGCTTGTTTCTAAGTTTCTAATTCACTGTCTTCACAAAAGAGACAAAACTCGTCATTACCAGGCCTGTAGTGTGCCTTAGTATTTTTAAGTAACTGCCTCTTAGCCTGTTCCAAAGCAAAGAGGTTCAGTTTACTGATCTGAAGTCTACTTCTGGTAAGTTCCTTAATTATTTGACATGAAGATAGAGAGCTGCTATTTAACACTCCTTCCAATCACAGGAAAATATCACACCATTTGTGGACTCATTATGGCTGCACTCTTAACTTCAGACTCATTTAAAAGCTTCAACGCTACAGGTGGGATTTTCAAAGCCGCCTCTGGGCCATTAATTTCTAATTGGACACCCTAACCCTCTAGGCAAGCTTTGAAAAATCTCATCCTAAATAATCAATATTCTACTTCCTAATAACTTGGTCTGCAAAAGAGTCAACAGGACAAAACATTTAGCAAGCGAGGGGGACTGCTGTGGATGTGGATGGAAAAAAACAGATCGTATATCCTCATCTTAACAGTAGGATTATTTCCTCCTCCCCACAAGGAGTGAGAGGGAGCAGACTGACAAAAGAGGGAGAACGAGAGGGAAACTTCATGGAAACCAAAGTAACAAACAAAAAATCAGGAATCAAAGCTTCATAGATCTCATGAAAACAGAAGAGACACAAGAGTGCTGTGCGCTGCTTGGGTGTATGTTCAGAGTACATTTAAAACAATGTGGTCCATATGACAAAACTCCCTAGTTTAGGACAGTATTAAAATATTGCATAATACCATATGTATTAGATAAAAATCAAAACAAATAATTAAGGTATCATTACAAACTTAACCCCGCATTTTTGAAATGCAGAAGATAGAGATTTAAAACAGCAAAATAAATATCAGAGCCTATTGAGTTAAGTGTGTTATAATTAGTAGTTAAATATAAAATAAGATTTCAGTCAGAATATATATCAGCCTAACTGACCTAATGAAAAAGAGAGAACTAATTACATTAAATCTAAGGCAATAGCAGGGAAAAAATAATCAGTGAAACATCTGGGAATATCTCACCAATTCAAGACTGTAAATAATTTGAAACGTACCTCTCTAAATACACCAGAAAGGGGAGGAGAGAAGGTAATCTAATATAGACCATCCCTACTCTAATTAGCAAGCATTTGAACAATTGAATTTTCTAGGATGGAAGAAAAGCCCAAAACCCACACTCATTTAAGACTAATTATTAGTTTCTTTGAGTTCTCTGTATTCTGTAATGGTTATAGAACTGGGTAATAATTACTTTGTGGAGTCCTTCCAACATAAAATACCCTTAACCACCTTGAAGCAGAAAAAGGATTCCATTTGTTTTAACATACTGTATTAAAAAAAAAAACAAAACACACAAAACACCACACAACCCAAATGCTTAAATTTTGAAATCCATGTAATTCAGTGTAATCAGAAGGATACAACTCTTTCCCTTATGGTTCAGCCCATTTGCTCTACCTGCTACTTTGAGACATAACACAACTCAAAAGACTGTAGTTCTTATCACAAAAGACCCAATCCTTAAAACACCAGTTACACATTGGCATTTAGTAGCTAGATAGCAAACTATGTTCCATGTTACACTGGGCAACAGAGCAGGATGAACAGCAAGAGGGGCAAAGTAAAATCCAGGAATGAGCGTGGCTACAAAACCCATTTGAAAATGCAAACCAAACAGCTGCATGAGGCAAATGTGTGTGTTTGTATATATATATACATATATATATATACTATTACTTAAGGTTTATGGCTGAAGGATACTCAGTGCAGTAGTTATAATTATTATATTCATAAATACAACCTTAAGTGACAAAACAAAATGCTTCCCCAGAATGGGTCATAATAAGCATCACAGCAGGTTATACAAAAGTTTAACAAAGTCATACTTCTCCAATGGTTCCCAGGTTCAAATTTTCTAATATCTCCTTTGCCTCTGCCTTGATTTTACTTGATATAAAGTAACCTGATGATATGGATTATGCATGCAAAATCACAATAATAATAATACATTTTATTTATTTGTTTTTAAAATCAGCCCTTTTTTTTGGTAATAGGTGTATCAAGCACAATCAAGATTTTAGTACAGTATCTGTCAAGCAAACTCAAGTTTCCGTACTTTCATAACTTCACAGCTGTTGCCTGTTGTATTACATACTTCATATTTAGTCTGACTGGAATTGGTACTCTGAAATAGATAAAATATTTATTGCTACTAATACTGCTCAGTACCTTATCTGCAAGTCAGCAGATGATGTCTGGAAAGATACAGTGTTATAAATTTCAAATATTTCAAAATACCTTAAATAGATTTTTCTATTTTGAGCTTAACTAGTAGATGCATTTCTGACTTTTATTTTATGAAGTCACTCTGTATGCATTAAAGGAAATTTTACATAACGGAGGAGGATGAGATCAGATTATACAGTGAAGAGGCTGAACAGGTGGAGTTCCTCAGTAAAGTCATCATCAGGATTTAATGTGCACAATTCTTTTCATGACTTAGTCCAAAGACTTAGTTCTACATTTCAAGCTGAGTCAATGCAGTAGCATTGAGACTGATCATATTGGAACAGTCTTTTAACTTCTCCCACTCATAAAATGCATCGATGAAGCTTTTCTTTCTAGTATAGCCATAGCTGGTGACTTTCTTGCCTTTCTTTATAAAGGTATTGCTGCCATAATGCAGATAAAACTCTAGAGCTGCATCAATGACCCATGATTGGGTTTTTTTAACTAATCCCTGGTGTTGATTTCAAAAAACCAGAAGTCAATTTTGCAGGCTGGTTACACACATTGTTGGGATCCCAAATTTCATTCAAAGGAGCTAACACAGGTGAGCAACATGGTTATGATCTGACCAGTAATTAACCCTTCCCATTTTGATACTACAGTTTTGCATTGTGAATGAAAGGGACTTGGTTTATGCAGTGATCCCAACTGGGAGATGATGGTATATCATGGAGTTAGTGATCCACCTCACAGTCAAGCTGAGCACTCCAGGGCTTGCGCTGTGCTGCCTGTACAGCCTGGCCTTCAGGCCTGTGATGTGCTGCACGTATCCCTTTGCTGCAGGGTAAACTTAAGATAAACTGAGCACCAATTTTAACAGAGGAGCCTGTGGGCAGCTCCCACTTGGTGCCAGCCTGGCCTTGCCTTTATCTAACAAGTGCAGCAACAAGTTCTCATGTGAACATCCTTTCTGTTTGACAGTAGAAATTATTAATAGAGTTGTTTTCTTGTTAGTAAGTGCTCTAATTGCGTGAAATACCAAAATGGGATAACACATTCCAAGGACAGATCTGCATGGTACACTGTATGTGGATCAGAGGCCCATTTTGTTGCTGCCCAGCTCCAGGTTCCTGGCATATAGAGAGACACAAACTTTTACCACTGCCTTTCTCTTTTTAGCGTTAGCTTTAGTAAGTACCATTTTAAATTATACTTTATAGAATCTGAATGCCTTTCCTATTGGGATCATAATGAATCAGCATCTCCTGGTGCTAAACAGCTCAAAACATGTATTTCTTCTAGCAAATACAGGCCTATTCTGCACTCCTCACGGCCACTGAATTGTACTTGACCTTTGAATGACCAAATAAATATTCTTTATGTGGATGATGTACAAATATCAAGAAAATACTTTAAATGCACCCAAATCTTCAGGAAATTTGCAATATCACCATTCTCCACTTTTCACTAACAAAATTTTGATACAGCTGTACAGATTCAAGTTTCCCATCGCTACTCCTTGCCCCCATACCAGTTCTTAATATTAAGTGAACTTTTCAAAGGTTTAATGATAATTTGGAGGAATAGAGTGAAAATTAAGCAACCATCTCATGCTTGAGAACTAAGGTGAGAAATTACATTATTATTACTTGCCCCGAATGACCAAATATGCTTGCATAATATGGACATTTTTTTTTTTTTTTAAAGTAGATACACTGCTGCAGCCAGGCAGACCTCAGAATACTTTAAAGAAAGTGAGGCAAGCACTTTACAGGAGAACAGCAACAGGATTTTAAGTTAATTCACCACAGTGTGAAATATTATACAATCCAGGAAGCTGCCATGCTTAATTCAGCCTAAAACTGGGTAGTCCAATAGACTAGATTACAGCTATAACAAGAAGTGGACCATGGTCTATTGCAAGTGATGCATACAGGCATTACTAGTACCAATGCTGATCCATACACAAGATACTCTGCACCCTGGGCTAATATTACCGTGTTGCACAGGAAATTGCTTTACCCAGTCATTCATAAACACACTATATTAGAGTCAACTTTAACCCAGCACTTGATTTCTTCTATGAAAGTGAGTATACTACTGGAAAGGTAATGGCCCTTTCTCTACCTAGAACAGTAGAAATGCTTCACAACTGCATATATAGTGCTTTGGATAAAGAAATCCTTTCTGTCTTACACATCATCTTTAGTGGCTAGGTGGAAAGAGGAAGGAGTGAGGAGACACCACCTTGTGCATCACTAATAACACAAAGCCTTGACACCTTTCCTGCTGGCACTGATGTTCATGGACTAAGGTACAAGGGGCTACTGAAGAGCAGAGTCCCCAGAAAAGCATGTATCTTTTTTGTACCACGTTGTTTCCCCCCAACATTGTTCTGAACCACCTCAAGCAGTCCCTCTGTGAATATATACAATTTTCCACAGAGATAAATAGGTAATTGAAATCTAAAGGCCCATGACCATACACTTTTTATACATAAAACGCTGTAATCTTGTAATCAATATGCTATTTAACACAAAGCCAGTGCAGCTCCTGGGGGAGGGGGCTGTGCTGTGAATATTTAGACAGCTTTGCTGCTGTCTTTCTGCTTCATGGAAATAGACAGCACCTTAACATTACTGCTCAACAACGCTATCTGATGGTCACACTACAGAAAAGAGCAGGTAAGGCAGTCCTTGACAGCAGAGCATAAGCATACCTGTTTGTTCAGGTGCCCACATCTTAGGGCTCAGAGGGAAATCACTGCCACACTTGGCACAGCACCAGCATGGACTTTTGAAAACTTGTAGCCAGCTGGGAGAGACTGAGAAACTAGAAAAAAAGGAAATACAGCATTGTTTGGCAGAACTAGAAAAGCAGGCGCTCTCCTAGTATTTTCTATTGTGAAAGTGTCATTATCCAGGAACAACATTTATGGACTTTAAAACTTTAAAAGGAGTCAGAGAAGCAGCAAGATAGGATCTACTGAATACCACTGGTTTACAGAGGACTGTAACCTAATTAAATTGCTAATCCATTCTTTTCCTTTGATAATGTTCTATTATGTCAATGTAACTTTTTTTTTTAAGTGAAGCATCTAATGAAAGCATCTCTTGTACATTTAATTAGACAATAAGGACTAAAAAGCTAGCTAGATAAAACTAGAAGCAGGAAAAACAACTTGAAATCTTTACACAATTTCTAGATGATTTAAGCAAGCTGCTGCCTTGTTCTTTCTACCGATGACCACTGATGAAGACAGAACAGTGAATTAGACAGATAATAGCTCTAGCACTGTGGAACAACTGACTTGAAGCAGGGTAATAAGTATACAAGTCATCTCGTGGAATTGGAGGGTTGTTATTTTGGTATTAGTTAGCATTTTCATTTGTAATTAGGAAAACTGAAAAAAACATACTTGTGACATTTATAGCTGGTAGCAATTTGAGACAAATGCTAAAAATACATGAGATAACAAATTTTGAAGAAACTAGGTAAATTAGAAACTTGCAAACTTGATATGTAGCAGATATAATTCAAAGCACAGAGGGAAGTAAACAAGCAACAGAGAAAGCAAACTATCAAAGAAGAACATTTCCTTGCGAGCTGTCCCAAGTCTTACCAAGCAAAGTTCAAGTACTTTCCTGGTGTTGGCCACCAGTGATGTGTCCATTCTTCAGTTTCCAGTTCAGAGCCAGGCACATTATAATGTAAACCACTATTGATTTCAGTTCACTTTAATACCCTGGACTGTGAACTGTGGTGGTGGAGGACTCCAATTCATAATCCCTGTCAGATTTAGCTGCCACAGCTAAATCCACAGAGGTTGTGAATAAGAGAGCATAGAAATCATTTCGAAGTGAAAGATGATCCAAATAGGCAAGTAAAATTTGAATCACAAGGTAAATTACCAAGTAGCTCTTCTTCTAAGACAGACAGAGGCATTTTAATTGAATGGATACCATGAAGAATCAGGAGCTCAGACACACTGTGTTATGAAACCACTGCCTGACTGGCAGGGGAGGAAATGAAGCCGTAGTAGTTGGCAGCAACACAAGCACCTTTCATGTTTTGGACACTCATCCTAACCTTTGCATTGCAACACAGCAGCCCTTCAGGGAATTAATTCTCCCTGTGTCTTCCCTCACCCCAAAAATTAACTCCCCAGAAGTAAGCCCAGCCACTTCACTAAGCCAGTCCACAGTACAGCCCCCAGCAGATGTGCTGCACACCCTGGGCAGGTAAGAGTACCAAAAGCAGTACTGCTAAAAAGTCTGTGACATGCAAACATGGCACAAAACAGTTGTGGGTCCCTCGACATTTTTGTCCTTCTGTTTCCCAAGCCTCCATCTCTTCAGACCATAATCTTCTATATACACCCACCCTCCAAGATATGATGGTTCGGTTCCTTGGCTGAGGCCAATGACCTTACTGTCTACACTGTACAAGCCTTCTTATGGATGATGTGAATCATAGTACAAATTTATTCTATATATGGGGGTTGGACTATATGATCTCCAGAGGTCCCTTCCAACCCTATATCATTCTGTGATTCTGTGATTTCTCAGACAGAAGTCCATAGTTGAGATACCTAACCCAGTGGTAGCTGTTCATCCAACTATCGATACCTTCAACATGAGATTAACTCTAGTATTCAGAAAAATAATAACTAGGAGCAAAGGAAAAAATAATAACATCAGATCAACTCTAAAAAAAATTCTTTCTATACGCGAAATAAAGGTGTTTTTTGTGTTTTTTTAAGGATCAGATCTCTAACAGATGGCTTATAAGTTAAGTTTTGCTAGGCAAGAAAAGTTGATGATTTAGCAGACCTTTACTCTCAGCAAGTCTTACTGTCATTATTACCTCAAATAGTAACAGCAGTTAGTTTGTCTCTGCTGCCTCTTGGCACCCAGAAATACTTCTCAAGCATTACATGACTAACCAGAAACAGTCTAGAATTCACTCCCGTGCATAGACTACTTCTGTGATTTAAGATACCGAATCAAGACTAAAACGATTGAATCAAAAGGAGATAACAGGCAGTCATAACCTCCTTTTGTTTTCATTTGCTTTTGCAACATTTTACAGTCTAAACTTTGGCAGGCAAGCACTGCTGTCATATACACAGAGACACTTGTAAGAAATAAGTATGTCCAAGAACTTTCTGCATGCCATTATAATGGAAGTAAGTTTTGAAAATGCAAGCTGAGCCCACATATACATAGAGGAAACCCAGAGACCCGCCCAATTCATAGCCCTGGAGAACCTGGCAGTTCACAGGGGCAATATCAGAAGAGGAGATATTTACAGTGACAAACTGGCACCACTGAGGCAAATACTAATGAAGCAATGTCAGAACAGTGCCCACAGGGCTCAGGATCTTCTACAGGTATTTTAAGAGAAACCTATGATCTCGGGTATCAAAAGCCACAGGAAGATCAGTAAGAATTAAAATCGACAATGTGCCAGAAACCACCTACTATAAAACAGAAGGTCACTACAAATCCTCATTAAAGCTGTCTCACTGCTTTGGCCTGATTGAAATTTTTCAAACAGTTTATTATTACCATGAAGGTAAGGGCTGCAGTTGCCCTGCCACAACCTTTTTCCAGGACCTTTGCTAGAAAGGTAGATTTGAAACAAGGTGGAAATCTGAGAAATTGCCTGCGGACAGCAAAAAGCTGCTTAATCAACTGCTCCAATCTCCAGCAAAGAAGAAACTCTTACAGATGCCAAAGAGGTGTTAATGATAGATATTATAAAAGAGAACTGCTACAGTATATCTTCCAAGGCTACAAAAGCCTTGCTGGCAAAAGATCAAGAAAACAGCTTGCAAGTGCAGGACCATATCTAAAATAAAAGTCCAATGTGACAGTTTTAAAATCCATAAACTATGCTGAAGTACATAGTTCAGAATCCCAATGACCCAGCTGGAACTGAAGTTGTTGAAAGCCCTGGTATTTAACCACCACAGGAAAAGAAAAGACCCCAAAGCCTTCTCTCATCTTCTCACATCTCTCTACTAGACCTTATGGCAGGAACCACAGCAACCCAGATAGCTAGTTTCTTAATCAGGTTTCCACCACGCTTGGAAAACTTCAGCAGGTGTTAACTGGGAATAATATTCAACCCTAACAGAACGGTAACAAGAAATAACGTAAAACAAAAACACTGAGCCCACCACAGATGCTTGAAACAATGGGACGTGCTAAGCAGATGGCTGGGTGAAAATGGCAATGATGATCTCACATGAGCTTCCCTCCCGCCCCGTTTTAGCTGGCACTGTGGCCATCCATTCACAGAAGTCAGGAAGTTCCTCCTAACTCAGTTCTTTTTACCTCTCCACTTACTGCGCTTTGGTTCCTTTTGCTCACCACATTCATTATGGCTCTCCCTGTGCCCCGCACAGCTAGAAAGCCTTTCCTTTTTACCGTGTTTATAGTTCCGAGAAAAAAATAAGAGAAAATCTTCACAGAAGTTAAACTCCATTAGCATAGAGTTTACATCTCCCTTCTAATACTCTACACCAACCAGACACTAACACAAAGACATTTAAAGGCAATCAGTTAGAAAATGAAAATACATTCTATAGGGAGCTTTGTTCTGCTTGATTTTTAAACTTTAAACTTGAC
>VZTM01019479.1:27037-46629 GCA_013400555.1 Jacana jacana
CTAATTTAGCTAGGGCTAAACTAGAACACAACTTAAACAGATCAGTAGAAATAAAATAAAAGAAACCCCAGACTTAAGCCTCATCTTTTAGTCTGAAGAAAAGTAATACCTCAATAAAGTAGCCATTTTTCTAGGTCAGAAACCAGAAAGAAAACCTGAAGACATTATCAGATGGCTGCTCCTTCAGTTCCAGTACTGAGTGTCACTGTACCCCCAAACCCCAGCCAAACAATAAAAATCTCCCAACAATCCAAACTTCCCCCCCGCCAGCCCCGGAGGACAACAAAGGAGCAGCATTTCAGTACTACCCATTGGGTTAGCTCTGAAAGGAATTAGCATTTATTCACATCTTTGGCAATCTTACTTCTTTGAAATGTTATTGTTATGAGTATTTTGTACTCTACATGTTAAAGTGAGTTGTTTTCTCCCTTACAACCTAGAAGAAACTTTAACCACATTTGGCTCTGACAAAAACTTTGTCAGGCTCATGTGAGCTTGCTGAGAAACTAGGCAACACAAACTTTTCTGTACTGTGTACTGTGCAATTATGTTTTCTAAACTGTTGTGTTTAGACACTTATCCCACTTCAGTTTCGCTTTTCCCATTATCTGATTTTGTTTTTTTTTCTAACAATAGCTCTGCTGGTTCCAGGCTGGAGCGAGCAATCTGCTTACTAGTTGCATTTCAACTGAGCCAAGGCTAGATCAAATTTGACCTTACTAAACATTCTGTTTCAGAAACAGCAAACCTACCATTACCAAATATTTAAATCATAACAGAGAGTATGTAAACAGAATTCTGTACAGAAGTTATTGGGAAAGGAGCTCAAATCCTAAGGAATGGGCTGGTGCGAGTATTCTGAACCCTGGAAAGGAGAAATAGTGGTGGCTGGAAGAGGTGGTGTGACAATGACTGTCATTAGAGGAACAAGCAAATGCCAGAAGAGATATAGTCAAGGGAAGGAGATGCACCAGTACTTCATATATGGAAAAAGTTTGGCAATTGTGGAATTGGCTAAGGAAAATGGTTGAACTGTTCATAAAGTCTCTTCTGAGATTATTACTGACTGGACAACACAGGAATGAACAGTGGAACATGTCATCAGTGACACATGAAGAGGAAAGGTGGAAAAGGAAATAACAGCTGAAAACAACAGCCCACATGCCAGTTCTTGGCTATCTCTAGTATTAACAGAAAAGAAATAAATTCTGGGTTAAATCTGTAACCTAATATACTACCCTCTCTACAACAGCAACTGGTGTGACAGCTCCAGGCAAGATCTAAAGAATCCCATAATAGGAAGCTGTGATTTCCAGAGACACTTTCTTTTTGTCTCCAGCTTATGCCCTTTGTATGCATATACACCACCTATGGCATAACCCCAAAAAATGACATTATTTGTACAAAACTTCTTTCTCTCCCTGCTAAAACTTCCATCAAGCTCTGATTTACCTTTATAGCAATGGAAGGAAGCAGCTGTTTGAATGCTGCATGGAATTCAAACACATCTGTCCCAGGAAGGTGGAAAATTTAAAATATTCAGCACCTAACTTACTTGTATCAATATCAAAGCCACTTCACCTGAAGAAAGAGAGTATAAAAAGTTTAAGGTCACATGACTGTAAATAAGTAGATGTCAGATCTGCATATTTTACATCAACTCTGCCTTTGCTTTATACAATTGTAAAGAAATATGGGCTTCATTATTTTGACCAGAACAAAATGAGTTAGTAGCATTTATTACCATATTGCCTGTTTGCCCTCCAACAGCTGCTTATTCATTTCATATGTACTATAAACAATGATTAAGGCTCTCCACTTGAGCTCTCTTGTTGCGAAATCAGAACTGTACTATTTGGATGTCACAAAACTGTTTTTATGTTTGGGGTCCTGCTGGGCTAGTAGGAACAGTTAGGCAATATTCCAATACTACACTACAATAAATGCATTAATAGAAAACTTTAAACACTTTCTTATAACCTGGTTTCCCTCAGACTTGAGCCAAGCAAAATATAGGCATGCACTGGATGTGCACTGAACAGAGTGAGGATAGGTGCAATTGCCACACAAATCACACAGTAGGCATGCTGTGAGCTCATTTTTCTGAAATGGAGATGTAGGCCCCTGGTCTGGCATCTAGAGATGTGAAATTTTGCAACAGAGGTATAAAATCCATCACGACTCTCACACAGAGCCAAGACTATATTTCAGTTCTACTGATCTGGACATGAGGAATATATGGATACTACAAATCTAGCTAAAAATAAAAAAAAACCAAAACAAAACCAACCCCAGAACAAACAGATGGGTATCTTCAAATTCTCACCAGGAGAAGAATACAAAGTATGTAAAATGCAATTTCCCTGCCTGTGTTTTCAGTTCAACTACTCTATGCTTGACTATAGGGTATCATGATAAATGATATTTTACTTTTCATTCATTCATTCATTCAGTCAGTCAGTCAGTCAGTCAGTAGGATTTTTGGCAAAAGGCATAGCCTGAAGTCTTTTTATGATGTTACTCAAAGTTCCTACAAGTTTCATCTACCCACAGAAGCTCAGCACTTAAATCATGAGAAACGCAGAAGGACATGGAATTACCTAATTCCACAGCTTTGTCCAAGGGAATAAATCTGCTGGAACCCTGCAGTTTTCCAATATGTGGTCTTCGTACAGCATGATCTATTACTTACATGCCCATGTACAAACCAAGCAATATTGCCTGATATTGTTTCACCTAAGAATTATATCTGAACCTTTTCTAGGAATATGGTCCATATAATTAGCCTTTTGCAGGTATGCAGGTATGCAGGAATACTCACAAAAATCAGCAATACCTGTTGGAACAAAATGTATTTCATATATCGACATTTTCAAACAGTGAGAAAAATTCAGGGTTTCCACCTTTTTTCATAGCAGCAGGAGCCTGGGTCCTAGTGATCTGAAACATCACACGGGGCTCCAGACGCAAACCATCATCTACTTCCTTGGCACACACTTCCCTGCTGTGGCACAAGGATAACTGGAAGTAATGTCAGTATTTCTGCTAACAAACACAGCAAGAACATGACAAGAGTGGGGTACACAGGTGGAGATCTAACCTCCAGCGCTTGGCTGTGCCATTGTGGTAAGTTTTAAACTGATAAGCAATTTGGGGACAGGATTTTCTCTAGGTCAGCCTGCAATGACAGACTAAGAAAAAAAACCCAAAACATTGGACAATTTCTGCTTCCCATAATGTATGAATCTCTTTTGTCACAAACCCAGGTATTTCAGAGGCCAGGACCCCAGTATCAGTCAAGAAACAAAAGACATTATGTTATGTAGTAAAAGGCTAAAGGTATATCTTGAGCCATTACAGGGCCCATTACAGGGCACTAGAAACCACTGTGGATCTGGGCTGCAGGTGTTCTGCAGAACTTTTGGGATTCGGCATTTGTCATGTGGTGGGGAAGAAAGTGTACTTGGACCAATAGTGCCATGCTCCCGACTTGTGCAAACGAGCTTCTCTTTCTTGCATAGATCAAACAAGAAATTGAAATAAATACAGAAGGGCAGGAGCTAAGAATCACCATAAGCCTCTTCACTTCTGACCCAAATAGAAAGCAAACTATAATCTTGTCCTTGCCAACAACACGTATTTACGGAAGAAAATGTTTCACCTGCCCAGATCAGGGGCATACATATGGATCATAACATACATATGGATCAGACCTTCAGCTTGTATGAACCTACATACCTTCAGGGGTTTAAGGAAACTATTTCAACTTAACCTGGTTCAGGAAATGGCCCACAGCTTTAAAATGTATTTATTTTCATACTCTGACTGACACTCTTCAAAAAACATACACTCCTTGAGATAAGGAACGGACAAGATATTCACATGTCATTGATTACGCAAACAGAAGGTGTTCCAATGAATAAAGGAGCAAAGGAACTGCCATAATGGACAAGACCAATTCCATACTTTATCTCCAACAACATGCAGTATTCAATACCGCAAATGAATATGTAAAACACCCTGATCTGGGCAGTTAAATGGCAGCATAACTATAGTGAAAATCTCACTGTAATCTCTACAGTTAAAGGCTGTACTTCTACATAAAGCACAAGACTTTCTCTCTCTTTTACTTTTAAAAATCTGAGACATGCCTAGCTGGGTTCTTCTGTGCTCCTCAAATGAAGAAGGTGGTTTATATTAGTTCAAAAAGGCTCAGAGAGAATAATAGTACATATGTTAAAACAAAAATAGCTGATAAAGAATAATCTGCCTCAATGTTCATGCCAAGAAGCAGCAGTACCACATGTTGTTGATAACAGGTATTTTCAACCTCAGGTCAAGGATACTTGCTATATGCTCTGTCAATACACGGTTAACCATGATTGATTTGGTCCAGTGACAGATAATCTATTATGCACTCATACTTCAACCCCACTAAATCAAAGATGGTTTGTCTAATAGAACAAAATGACAAAACAGGTGAAAGACAAAGCAGCAGCTCTCTTTTCACCCAACTTACCCTTATATGAGAGAAGGAAACTGACAGAGCAAAAAGTTTAGCAAAATGCAAATTCAAATCTTTCTGGAAGATGTAGGGAAGGAAAAGAATACTGTAAATAAAAATATATACAAATGAAAAAGAAGTAATAGAAGTCCCAGCAAAATGTACAACCCCTCATTTTTATAAGGACTATGAAATAGCAGCTACTTGCCCTAAAACAGATAAAAGTGCAACAGGAAAAAAACAAAGGACTGTAAAGACACCTGCAGTGTGTTCCTATAGCACGGCCCCAATTCAGAAGTGCTGTATCCCTCTACTCCTGGAGACAGAACTCTCCATCCAGTTCTGTCAGCCCAGGAGTAGAGGGATGTGCCACCATCAGCCCACCCCTGAGCTGGACTGTCCTTCACATACCAACCAATACCTTTCACAGCTGCACAAATCTATTTCTAGCTGTACTGAAACACTTGATTGCTATGCAGGGGTGTTGAGGGTTATTAAATAAAATCTCCCCCTCGGGCCTTTTCTTTTAAAGGTCTACATGGCAAGGGCCAAAACTAATTTTCTCATCCAACCAAATCTAGCAGGAAGAGCTGAGCCATATACAAAAGCTGTGAAATATTTGTCAAGGACAAAAAACCTTGGAGAACAGTGAAATAGTCACCTGGAGATAGTGTTCATCCCCCTCACCATTTAATACGGGACAGAAATAGGTGGGTCACCTAGCATCAGAGAGTAAATAAATGTTATTTTACATTATATTGTGCAAGTATAGTATATATGAATTCAACACAAAGTCATTTTACCAAAGCCAAGTAGCCTGCAGATACTTTGTTGTTTTCTCAACCATATTATTCCCTTTCTTCAGTGTATACAACACATAGATTTTTTTTTTTCTTTTTAAATAAAGCAGGTACACTGGAGCTGTGTATAATTTTTCTCCTTGAGATTTGCAGAGTGGTGTCAAAGCAGAGGAGGAAGAAAGTCCACCAGAGTATTAGTGATGGTGACCTGTTTCACTTATGTGCAGCCAGCAGAATAAAATTCACTTCAGCTTTAAATGCATTGCCAATTTGAAAAATTTAACACAAACTTTTTTCCTTCTGTTAATGGAGATCATTAATAAGTAACATCTACAGATTCCTTCCAGCCTTCACAGCATCTCCAATAAGCAAAACCCGATATTCTTGTATAGGCTGAACTACAGAAGACCTCTAAAAACATACATATGGATCAGACCTTCAGCTTGTATGAACCTACATACCTTCAGGGGTTTAAGGAAACTATTTCAACTTAACCTGGTTCAGGAAATGGCCCACAGCTTTAAAATGTATTTATTTTCATACTCTGACTGACACTCTGCATACCAACTTTAATCTAAGTATTTATCCCATTTTATGCATCACTGAATTAAATACCCATGTGAGAGGGGAAAGAATTGTTCTCAATTTACAGACAAAGTGTAAGGTAATTACATGCTTGCCCCAGGTTACACAAGAACTCAGGACCAGGGCAGAAATAAAACTTATATTTCCTGACAGTGAATCCTGTATCTGACCAAGAAGACATCCTGTCCTCTATGTAAAAATAAATCACATGTAGGGTTTGACCATACAGGGCGAGATGTGCAGCTGGTACATATGAGCACAGCTATTTTGATGTCGGCACAGTTAGACTCCATTCAGCAGCTGATCTGATCCAGAGTTTATTTCCATGAAAAATGTCTGCACATATGAGAAATAGCAAGCATAAACAAATGCAAAGTATATTTATATGGTCAATCTAAAGTTTATCTCATTATGAATGAGGTCTCCCATAAAGAAAAAAAACCTTAAATGCCACTTAAATGCCAATTTAATGCCACAAGCTAGTTAAAATCATTGGTTTTAAATTGGCCCCTGCCTCTCCTCAAACAGTAAAGAACATCAGGAGACATCCTTGTCTCTTATTACCATAAGAAGAGTAACCTTGGCTGGGTGACTTTTAAAGAAAGCACATGTTAACAACTTTGGTGTGCCCGAGAGGCAAAGAGAGAGAAGAAAGGTCTCATCATACCAAGTAAAGTGTGATTTGAGAATGATACCCACTGTCAACTTTAGCAATCCAAAACAATTTAGCCATATATATTCATTCTTCACTAGAAATTTTAAATAGAAGACCAGAACATGCTTGACTCAATAGAGAACACTCATAGGGCACAAATTGCAGGCTATTTCCTATAATAGGCAGAGACAAAAGAAAACACATTAAGAAAACAGAGAATGTACATCTTAGCTCCCTGCCTCTTGGTCAGTCCTTCAGCCCAAAAATCCATTGACTTGTTCTGCGTTTGATGACTGTGGTGGACCCACATCCTACCCCAAATATACCAATTTAAGGAAAGGCTTACATCACAACCAGCTGTTTATTTTCAAGAAAAACAAAACATAACAAAGCAAACAAAACATCACAACAGAAGGCATAGCCACTTGGAAGTAGGACACTTCTTCTGAAAAGGAATATTTCAGTAATATTTGATGTATGAAAATGCCAATGCTCCAGCCTATCTATGCCCTCAAGCCTTACTACTCCAAAAGTAACACCTAAGAAATAAATGCAATTGCTGTATCTTTCACTGTATGCAGAGGGGCTCATGAAATCACATTTTAAATACTTCTAAGCCATTGAATCTTTAGTGCAACCATATATTAAGATCCAAGTATACTGTCCTCTGGCCAAGAAGGCTTCAACACAAGAGGCATTAAACCATAAAACCTTTATTAACTGGCCAGCGGAGTCCCTGCGTCCCTGCCGTGTCCACTGCGCACTCTGCTCTCTGCGCTCCCACAGCCCATTGAAACGCTCATTAAATTCCCAAGGGCATTAACAGAGCTCATGCCCAACTAGGCTCATGCCAAAGAATATAGATATATATTTTAAGCATGCAGCCACCTAGCAGAGGAACTATATTTATACATTTGGGAACAATTAGGATAAATCTGGTGGAGATTTGAAAACCACAAGTCAGAAAAAGCCCACTGAAATAAACCAATTGGAGACTTGTGCGCTTTAAGGACCACTTTTCTGAGGAGAGGAGGGGTGTCAGTAAGCATCTGAAAGTCATTCCTCAGGCAAACCCAATACATCTGTTCCATCGTTCGAGTTTTCTCTACCACCACTCACCATAAGCAACCCAAGATTTGTAGGAGTTTGCAGAAAAATAGTGGGCAGACCGGGCCACAAATCGAGTCACTCCGTTAGAAAATCCTAAAGATTTCTTTTTTTTCCTTTCCTCTCCTAACGGAGGAACCGCAACGTTGCGTTTGGCCACCAGTTTGGCGGCTGCATGAAACGACGCAGAACCCCCTCGCCTCAAGCCTCCCCTCATGCTCCCCAGGCTATGCCCCCGCAGCCCATACGGGCTGACAGCCCCTTGCCTCTCCTCTCCCACCGCGCCGCACCACCGGGCGGAGCGGAGCCCCCCAGGGCAGAGGACTAGCCTCGATAGAGGAGGTCCCCGCAAGGGACCTACGCGGCTCACCAAAACCTCGCAGGGCCGCCGACCCCGGTCACTCCTGGGGGCGGTCCGTGTGGGGGCGGCGGTGGCCGACGCTGAGGTGCCACCTGGTGGTGGTGGCGGCGGTGGGGCGGGGAGGGTGGCGGTCCTGGCTCGAGCGACTCCTCCCTAATTAAGGAGAGCCTCTTCCCTGTAATTAAAAATAAAATAAATCTTTAGGGCAGATTAAGATCCAGAAACATGAAACGCGCTTCCTATGTCTTTAAAGGGAAGGACGAAGGCCAGGGAGCCTCCCCTGGCCTCAGCCGCACAGGGTAGCAGTGCACAGGCTCCTGCCAGCTGTTGAGGCCTGGCATCGCTACGGCTCAGAAAAGCAGTGGTTTTGGCACTTCTCTGAAATGATTTGGTCTTCCCATCCATGGAACAGTCCAACAGAATGTTGGTCAAGAACATAAGATTTGGGGAATGAGTGTCATTCTGCCAACAGTAACCTTGCTCCCTGGCCCACATCTACCCAATTGCTTTGGCTGTTTATAGATCAATAAAAAAAGTGAGAGGTATTACAATAAAAACATTATTTAAAGTAAAGAAAGCCTGCAAGGCTTGGGGAGCT
This sequence comes from Jacana jacana, assembly GCA_013400555.1. Taxonomy (NCBI): domain Eukaryota; kingdom Metazoa; phylum Chordata; class Aves; order Charadriiformes; family Jacanidae; genus Jacana; species Jacana jacana. Next base: position 35,648 of record VZTM01019479.1, read on the forward strand.
GCATGCACGGTGTGCAGCGGGGATCCAGCTGTGAAATGAAGGTGAGGTCTGAGGCACAAGACGGAGGAAGAATAACAACGTGGTGGAGAACCACCATAAGTTGATCAACTGCTTTGGTAGAGTTATAGCATGTTCCTAATTTCTGGAGTCAAGAGATATGGTCTCCATAGTGCCATGCTTTATGTACTCTAGCAGTCAGCATGCTTGAGCCTTGATATCAGTTGGGACATGTTCCTACTACAATCATAAAAAAATTACTAATTAGGTTTGAAGTATTACTTCTATGCTGCATCAGTCTTGTGGGGGACAGAGGCATAGCATGGCACACTTCACCATTCACCACATGGCAATTAAATAAAAAAGAAAAAAAGATTTGTGTTAGCTCCTGCCAGTGCTTTCTTTTGAGTCTTAAAAGCCTCTTTTCTCTGTACTATCATCATAGGCCACTCTGGTGTATTTTCCATGTGAGTTTTAGATGTCAGCATAAGGCAAAAATCTATAAGGATCATTATTCTTTATCTTAAAGACTGTGAACAAAACTATTGCCTTCATATTACTGAGCTTAGGGGCTCTAAGCATCCTTGGCACTTTGTGTGTGCTGATACAGAAATGAAATATTATAGTAGCTAATACTATTTCCTGACACTTATATTTTAAAATATTTACATGTAATATGCTTGTGTTCTGTTGTACTCTCCCGCAATGTGATAGATGTTTTTCAGAAATGCACTAGTGCGTTTCCTGTCTTAATAACTGTCTTAATAACAGTTGTAGCTTTTAATACATGATAGAGAATCTTACAGGTACTATGATCAACAAAAAAGCAGCTTGAATCCTACCAGTGCTTTTTTTGATGAAAAAAAATTTCTTTAACCTTTCTCATATAAGGGGTCTTCCTCCTGATCCTATTCCTGCAAGTTGCTGAATGGCAGAACCTCTGCAGAATGAAATGGAAAAGAGTTAAAGGTATTAATCTCTGTCTATTCAGGCATCATTTCCATAGAAGGAGTAACAAGAATATCAGAAGGAATTTATACAATTTACTGACTTTTTGTAGGTACTTAGGACCAAGAGGAGGATGCTCTTCTTCCTACGGAAAAAAGCGACCATTATTATCAGAAAAAAGTTTTAATAGCACCTTTAAAGCAATAGCTTTAATTTAATAATATTAATAAAATTGTTTAAATTTAATAAAAGGTACTGTATGGATCAAATAACATTAAGAACCTCTATTACATATAGATGTATTAAACTTGCCGATATGTTAAGGTTTCATATTCCTTTAAAGAGGTACTGAATCAGACACTAACTCAAGAGTAGCTGGAATTCTGAAGAAAGGTTCAATTTTTCCTTGAACCTGATAAATGAGTAATTTATATGATTTGCATAAGAGAAAAAAGAAGCACAAGAAGCCACAGACTCCTATGGCATAGGACTTTTCTCTGCATTTAAGATTTTGCATGAATTTCATGTATCCAAAATAGTCAAATACTTTAAGTAAAAACCCAGCAAATACCAAGCTTCTTGGCTACACCGCCTCCTCTATTTTAACATTGTGAGTTTGAGATGTACACTGATCTTTCTTGGAAAGTTCAGTAACTATTCCAAATTTTTTAAACTCATACTTTGGGCTTCAAACTCAGATCCCACCTGTGTGAGGACATGTGCATATGCTTTACATAATATGAACTGATTTCAGTGGAACTGTTTCTGGAGCTAGATCTTAACCCAATGAACCATTAAACCCCCTCCAATTCATTTCACTGGGCTTTAAATTACACCTATTTGCTAGAGGATTAAGTGGATCTTTAAGTGTCTTCCAACAGAGACCCTGATCACAGAATCACGGAATCACAGGATGATATGGGGTTGGAAGAGACCTCTGGAGATCATCTAGTTCAACCCCCCTGCCAAAGCAGGTCCACCTAGAGCAGGTTGCACAGGAACGTGTCCAGGCAGGTTTTGAATGTCTCCAGAGATGGAGACTCCACCCCCTCTCTGGGCAGCCTGTTCCAGTGCTCTGCCACCCTCAAAGTGAAGAAGTTTCTCCTGATGTTTAGATGGAACTTACGCTCAAGTTTGTGCCCATTTCCTCTTGTCCTGTCACTGGGCAACACTGAAAAAAGACTGGCCCCTTCCTGTTGATACCCACCCTTTAAGTATTTCTAGGTGTTGATCAGATCCCCCCTCAGCCTTTTCTTCTACAGACTGAAAGGACCCATGTCCCTCAACCTTTCCCCGGCAGAGAGATGCTCCAGGCTTCTAATCATCTTTGTGGCCCCCTACTGTACCCTCTCCATCAGTTCCCTGTCCTTCCTGAAATGGGGGGCTCAGAACTGAACACAGTACTCCAGATGAGGCCTCACCGGGGCAGAGTAGAGGGGCAGGATGAGCTCCCTCAACCTGCTGGAGGAAGGTTATCCTGTGTTTGAACCTGCATTTGATTTTAAGACACTTAAAAGCTAGGTCTAGGTTGGTGCATGCTTAACAACAGTTGTGTGATCTTACTGGTCTCACTAGTTCATTGTATATAATGAAGTCCAATATTATTTTAAGTAAAAGTACTTTCCTGTGCAAGGGCATTAAGGTAGTCACTGGTACAAAAGGTTACCTGGGTGTGAGGCAGGCTGATGCTGTCAGTGTGTCACAACTATGGGCTATCAGTCTACTGCATTTCTCATTTTACTTTGCAGATATTATATGCTTTGTATCTGGAGCCAGAGTCAACTTTATGAAGCTAAGCTTTATGAAGATCCATCTCAAAAGAAACAAAAAAAAAGTTTAAATATTAAAAAATATATATATGTATATATAAAGCAGTAACAGTACAGAAATACATGCTGAATTTAATTATCACTGGAATTAATAATCATGCAATCAAGACATAACAAATAACACATTTAGTCTGTCTCGTATAACATTTTTAAAAAGCTAGAAATGACCATCTATAGATCCTGCAATAACTCTAGGTGGTATATGGCAAACATACATAAATAACATGTATTAAGATATTAAAATTATTCTTCAGTATAAAAAGCATTTGTTTATTGATAATTTTTGATTTATTCCTGAAAACCTTGCTCATAGGAGAAAGCACACCGTTGCTTCTCTTGATCTAAATATATTTACCTCTAAATTACTTCTATAAATACAAGTTAATTATGTGGCAAAAATATCAAAGGATAGATGTCATTTACTTTTGTTCTTTAAACAGCACATATTATGTATGCTTATTTGAAAAAAAATCACAAAATGTTTTCAATTAATACACCATAGGAAAATTAAAATTATGAGGTTATGAGTCATTAAAGATTTTAAGCAGCTTCCTAATTTTACTGCATTGACAACAAGTCGTATATTTTCATTCTCTTTCTGGTGGGAGTCATTCTCTTAACCACATCTAGTTAACTGATGTAAATAAAATACCTGGAGAATACCCTTGAATGTGCATATGACTGTGCCAAGGTCTTCACTGCCTGTACATCAGGGTAGACAGAAACTGACTCTAAAAATTTACCTATGCTTTTCGTTGGAGATTATTTCGTATGAATTGGTTTTCTGTAGAGAAATCTGTAGCATGCCATGATAATAGCCTGGTATTAATGTTTATGTCCAGTAAAACTATGCTATAATAAGTACAAATCTCTATATCATCATTGCCTTGAAATCAAGTTTTTTAAAAAGACTGCAAGACTACAATTTTTTTTTTCAAAATGAGAAACCATGCTTCTTCCTGTCATGTCTATACAATGTTTTCACTTTTATGCCTGGGAAATTTCAGGAAATGTCTTGTCTGCCAGGGGGCCCAGCCTTCTGGAATAATCAAAATGATGTTTCATTACAGGAACTCCTCTTATTAAAACTACTCCCATTCATGATTTTTAAATAGATAATTCAAAAGACTGGGCCTCAGTCTCTTCTCAGTTACATGAGAATAACCCCATCAACTTCAATTATCTTATAATAGTATGAAGATCAGAGAACCATCATTGTCCACTTGCTGCAATCTATGTAAGAGAACACTGTGGGCATCAAGTTTAGCTTTTTTCTGTAGAAAACGATTTCTCTTTAATGCTTTTAATAAGGAGATCTAACACAGTAAGAATCAAAGTGACTTTAAAGAACTTTTTATTTGTTCCCTTTTGATTATTTTTTTCTAATATACCCCCAAAACTTTAACCAAAATCTAAAATAATAAGATCAAAACTATTTAAATTTAAACACAACATTTCTAGACTATTGAGTTATGTCTGCTTAAATCACACTAAGTAAAACAAGACGAAGAACTGTAGCTTCCAGTCAAGCCTTTTGTGCATTTGGAAAAACTTTATCAGGCCTATGTTAAAAATTGCGTTAAACTAAATGAAAATTTTATTTCTAGTGTGTAAAACCAATTGTGCCATTCACTTACCACATTTCAGTTGTGTTTTGAAAATCTATGCGTGTTATCCACAGTCGTAAAATTTGCCATGTTAGTAAATCCTAGTTCTTCAGTTTTTGGTGCAAGGATAAATCATTTTAGATGTCAAAAACTCTTTGTCATGATAATAGATGATTTTGAGAAAACTTCATATTCAAAGAAGGAAATACAAGAGTAGCCAATTCTGCTAAAATAAAATAAATCAATTGAGGCTACTGGGCTGCAGCTGGGAAATAGGCTGTAATCTAAAACCAATTATAGGCAGGTGTATCCAAACATCCACTATAGGGAATGTGTATCTTGGTTTTTGAAATTGTAGTGTTCAGTCTTAATTTTGGACATAGTCTTCTTCGGTATGTATTTTCAGACAGTAGGGAAAAGGGTTAGAGAATTTTCCCCTGATCCTTTATTAGTCTTTTTTAAAATTCCTCTTCCTTTTTCTAATTTACTTTTTGATCTGAATAATCCCTATCCAGAGTCTTTTGCTGTTTCTCTGTATTCCTTGAAGAAAATGGTACTGGAGGAGGTTGGTGTAGCCATAACTCTGAATTTTAACTTTCTGGTTTGGCAGTCCTATTTGGAGGACTACGATTACTGGAAACAAATAACTGCCTATTCCCTCTGGATAACCAGTTTTGTGCAGCATTATTTATCAGAATTCTAAGGACTGCAAAAAAAATTTAATTACTTCAGAGAAAACAAGGAACATTAATCTTGTAAATTCACAGTTATTTCTAAGATTGCATCTGTTATTAGGACACTGTGGTAACACAGAGGGCAGAAATTATGCTATCTCTGATAATATTTAAAAACATGATCTGGACTAATTTAAAAAAGCAAGCCACAAGTAGTGAGAACACTGGGAATTTGGCTATAGATCTGTTCTCTAAAACACTAGTGGATTTCCAGTATTTTCAGCTGAAAAAATCCCACCTTTATCCATTTAGTATAACCTTGGGTTATTACTGCTTTTGAAAATAAGACTTTGTCATGGAAATATGACAAGTGGGAATTCTAGGGGGAAAAAAAACCCCAAAGTGTGAACAGCAGAAAGCTGAAAGAACAAATCAGTTGATGAGTCATAGTTTGAGCTGAGTTTGAAAGAGAGTCTGTAAACTCAGAGATGACCTGGAAAGAAGGGAATTTTCAGAATTATGTGGTAAATGGATCCTAGATTCAATATAATACAGAAAATTCATTCCAGAAAAGCAGACTGTAAAAGAAACAAACTTGTTTTCAACTACAAGTTTAAAAGTCATAGTGTACTTGAATTAATTGCAACAATTCTAATTTACCTCTGGTAAATTAGACTCTTGCCTAGTATCTCTAATTTAAAAATACTTTTTGATATGATGCTGAGGATTTCATATCATTCCTTAACTTTCCAAGAATGTCTATGATTACATTTTTTCTATGTCACTGAATCTTTGACTATTTAGCTATTAACTTGCTCAAGGAAGACAGTAATCCATTCAACAGGAGTAAGAATGCTCCTACTCCTCATAAAGCTGTCTCTGTGAATGTGAGCCTATTATGTAGTTCTCACAGAGGTTAAAATAGATTTTAAACCAAGTTTAATGAGTAAAGTTTTTTATTAGTGGGTAAATTATGTTGTTCATCCTAATTTACTTCCATGTTTTAAATCTAGAGCTAGAATACATTCTATGTTTCAGAAGACATGTCTTTTTAAATATACAATTTAAATGCTTATACTAAACTTCAAAATGTGTGACAGAATTTGGAAGATTAATTTGAAAATTCATCGTAAGGAGATACTCATACCACCTAGATTTAGGTACCTTCTTGAAAAATCTGACTTGTGCAGCTGACGTATGTCCTTCAGTTGTATGTACTTGAAAGGGCATTGTAGAGAGGTTGGTGCTGGTCTCTTCTCACGGGCAATGAGCGACAGAACAAGAGGGAATGGCTGCAAGCTGCAGCAGGGTAGGGTTAGGCTGGACATTAGGAAAAAGTTTTTCACAGAGAGAGTGGTCAGTCAGTGGAATGGGCTGCCCAGGGAGGTGGTGGAGTGACCACCCCTGACTGTGTTTCAGAGTAGATTAGATGTGGTGTTGAGGGATCTGGTGTAGGGGAAAGCTTGTAGAGTAGGGCTGATGGTTGGACTTGATGATCCCAGGGGTCTCTTCCAACCCAAATGATTCTATGATTCTATGTGCAGTAAATAGAGACAGGATCCCCCAGAGGCTAGTCTGGAGAATCTAGGCTGGGCTCCAAACTCTGAATATTCCTCTGGAGGAACCTCTGTTAACTGTACCTTAGGCAGATACGTATCCTTCAGTACTGGGAATACCTCCTGCCTAACGTTCCAGTCGCTTACTACTATTTAATTTTGACATCTCGAGAATTAATATAGTACATGTAATTTAAATATGATATACAACTCACAACTATTTATTGAGACAGAATGTACAAACACTTCTTTATAGTTACTGTGAATACATTTACAAGAGCTTCCTAAAATGTGCTCGTTGCATAGGGGAGTTCAGGTGATATCAACTATACAGTGGTTTAACTTCAGTTTTAAATCCCTCAAAAGAATATGCCTGTAAATTCCAGCTGACTTATAATATCAACTAATTATAGCAATTGGGTTTTTTTAAAAAATAAAATAACTTTTTTAATAATTGCCAAAGACAATCTCGCATGTCCAAGGCAAGAAAAAATATGGTTAAAATTTTCAGAGAAATTAGAAGAAACACGCATTTTATCAGAATAGCTGCGTTAAGTTTAATAATGACTTTAAAGCTTATAGATACAGGTCCCTCAAGGTCTCCTATGAGTTATGAAATCTAATTTTATTCTCATAACTCTGTTATAAAGTTTTATAAATGTTATAAAAAAGGTTTTTACTAAGAGTGAGCAGAAATCTGAACTATCTGGCCAAGTGATAAAAGAGTATTCCTTTGTTGCTAAGTGTCAGACAAGAAGGTTTACCTGAAAATTAATCGATAAGTCTTTCTTTTCCACTTGAGCGTATTCATTTTTTTCTTCATGGGATAATAGGGTTTTTTAATGTTTTTTCCATTAACATCTAACTTAACTGCCAGGAAAATGAAGGCAAGCATAAAAAAGAAAAGAGATAAATTGTTGAGAGGAAGTTTAGTAATCTCTGATGATGTGTTACAACTTTGCAGTGGGTTTTGTTGCTCTCATTTCTTACTCATTACAATTGACAGCATAACTCTGGGCTTCCTCCTCATTACAGTTGACAACATAACTCAGGGCTTCCTCCACTCTCGCAAGGTGTTGTAAAAGCAGTTTGACCAGCCTTATGGTGGGATAATCCTGAGTTGCAAATCCAATATCAGATGAAATACAAACTTTGAAAAGATACCGTAATTCTAAGAAAATAAACTCTCATGAGTATTCTAAGCGTGTACGCTCAGAATGACTTCCGGGTACCTCCCCTGAGCACCCCTGTCCTGTCAAGATTACAACACATTGCTGGAAGATGGATCATTACTCATACTTTCAAATGCTAATTATTTTGGATAGAAAAATCTGGTTCTTAAAATGTTTTTAATAAAGAACACACTTTAGAGAATAATTTTTTGCTGCATTTGTTAGCTTTTGTGGCTGAATGTCTTGAAAATCCTTTTTTCACTCTGAATATTGCTTTTGCAACTGAAGATCAATAATTACTTTCCCACCATCATTGAAAAATAATGACATGTCCACATATTTGATCAGCTGCAAATTAGACCTCCAGCTAAACGGCACCCCTTGGACAAGTAAGCCAGGGTATAACAGGCAGATTGTTTTGCTGTCAGACATGCCTGCACAGAGACGCAGACAGAAAGCAAAACGTACTTTTTTGGTCATCCCCTCTTTTTTCTTTTTTTTTTTAATGAATATAATAAAAATAACTGAGGAGACTGGTTCACTCAAAAGTAATAGCTGTGCTTACCCTGTTTGCTGGATTAGGGGAAGACACTAATAGCTTAACTATGCCCCATTCAGTTGTGAACAGTTTCATATTTTCTCAATCACACCTTGTTAATTTAAAAAAACCCAAACCTTTATAGTTAAAAATACCTTTATACTATTTCTTTAATTAAGAATTTAATTGCATGACTACTTATACGTTCATTCATATGATGAGATTTAAAGGAAATCACTGCTTCCATTTTTACTTCCCCCCCCCCCAACATTATCTTGTATTTCTATTCATACATGGCTGATGTGTTTATTATAGTGCAATGACTCTGTACCTTTAAAACCTGTCATGATATACTTGGAGAGAACTTGTTTTAAAAATATGCTTTAGTTAGTGAATGCCTTGGAAAAAAAATATACAGTCTTTCCTTGTTCGTTCTTTTGTTGCATAGGAAGCTGGAAAAACTCCAGTGATCTCTGGTAGTACTGTCTTATAAATTAGTGCAGTATATTTATCTAGATTTCACACAGGGGTGAATGGTTTTGGCAGTACAAAATGGATAGTGTGAATTGAGTTTAGTTTTTAAACTACTTTCTCATATCTATGTAAACTCTGAAGAACCTTGATTTTCAACCAGAGAGCTCTTCTCATGTCTTATTTCTTACATATTAATTATTCTGAAAGGAGAGCATGATGACAAAAATAGAAGAGGAGAGAAATAGGAAATGCAAAAAGGCAGGACATTCTAAAGAAAAGAATCACATTTTGTAGCACTTTGGTGAATAAAACACACATTTTAACTAAATCAATTAGATCCAACTCCATGTAATTATCCTGAATACAAACTCAACTTGAATTTAAGTTGCTACAGGAACTATGCAGTTTGCCTGTTTAAAAAGACAGATTTTATCACCAGCTAAAGGCAGTTCAATTAAAATTGGAGGCTTAACCACCCCGAAGCCTGCTGGCACTGTCTTGATGAGCCGTAATTCTAATTGGAAGCTCTTTGCAGTCAGCGCACAACAAAGAACCATAGCTGCTTTTTCAGCGATGCCCATGTTCTTTGCAGATGTTACCTACATAGTGTGTCCAGAAGGAGGTTACACGAAGTGCCTCGTAGATGAGGAAGGCATAGAGACGTCTGGATCCATCCGAAGTACAAAGCTGGAGCATTCTCCTTTCATGAGAAGTCCTGATTTTCATTTTTCTGTAATCTCAAAAATATTTTTCCTTCAGATGTTTTTACTTAATTACTTTGCTGACAGAGTTAAAATCTATTCTGTACATCCAAGGAAAGGCCAGAGGGGATTGATTATGTGCTGGTAAGCGTTTACAAGGAGGTGACTAGCTTGAAGCACATTAAAGTGAAAGCTGTAGTAATGGTAACACAAGCAATTATATTTGAATCTATTTGTATATTTTAGAGCTCATGATAACTGAGTCAATGCAGTTGTAGCTGACAGAGTTTTTACAAGAAGTATCATCAACACCGCTATTAGTATTTGACTACTGTTAAATAACCTCTTTGTTAATCTCTGGTTTCCGTACTAAATATTCCTAAATTCGATAGTAATAAAGAATTAAGTACTTTATTGCCTCTCTCTGCTCTATTTCCTTCTCATCTTTCAGCCACTGAATTCAGTGTAAGAAAGCCCTTATATCCCTGTAGTGTAATCTTCACAAGGCAAGACCTTTTTTTACAAAAACCCACCCGAAAATAGATAACTAAGACCAGAGATCTCCAATTTTAGCTGAAACATTATTCCCAATCACCATTTTCTGCCCATTAACTATGATACTTTAATAATTAGAGTGGAAACAACATTTTTTTTCCCCTCTACTTTATTTATTTCAGTTTTTTTTGAGCAGACTTTTATGATACTATTTGCAATTGTGGTAGCCTAAATATGTTTACTCTGTTATGCAAATGTAAGGTCTCGTATTTAACAGAGCTGCTGACTTCTTATTTTTTTAAATGTCAAATTTTTAATCAAAAATCACTTCCAAAAATCTTCAAAGAATTTACTAATATTGCACTTTTGTCCAATTTCAATATTTAATACGCATATCGGTAGCCACAACAGGCATACAAATGGCCCATTTTCATGTGTGGTGTTGCCATTGTTTTGTTTTCATCTTTTTTTCTAATTTCTAAGATTCTAATGGTAAGCTCACCCTCTCCTGACACAGCATTTCTGCAAGTAAAGTTTCCTTGTTCACTGTTGGGAATTCCTGCTGAGAAAGGATTGACTCAGCTCAGAGGGAAACAAGTGATCTGGCAGTGCCATCAGGAATTTCGATATTGCAGGGTGGGAAAGATGAGGGAAATGACAGAGTTTAAGAGAAAGAATAGAAAGTCATAGAAAAAAAGAGGAGGAGTATGGAAATGGATGGAAAAAACTTTTCAAGTAGAAGGGTTCTTTCAGCTCTTAGTTGCAGATGAGATGTTAGTGCTTTGAACCCATCTGATTGAATCACCTTGAACATCATCAGTAGCTTTTGGGACATTGGGCAGAAGTCAAAAAGTTAAGTCTTCCACTATATTTCTTAAGTAATTTCACTGTTTTTAAGTCTACATTCATCTCTCAAAAGATTTTTTTACATCAAAGGAAGACAGACAAGTGAAAAATCTAACTGGTAACGTTTTAGTGCTATACCGTTTTT
>VZTM01019483.1:0-13843 GCA_013400555.1 Jacana jacana
TAGCTAAAACATCAGTGTGTTATCAGTACTGTTCGGTCCCAAATCTAAAACACGACACCATACCAGGTGCTGTCTAAAAAATTAACACTATCCCAGACAGACCAGTAGACATGAGATTTCTGAAAAAACATACACAAAGGCGGATGGAGAAAATGACATCTTGCATCTCTACACTCACCTCATTGTATTTGACTTCACAACAGGCCAAGTTCCTGATACATAAATTTTTCCTTCCTAGTAAAACTTTTCATTTCCCACTTTGATTTTTGATGTTCTTTTGCAAATTATATTGGTTTCATAAAACAGACACAACTTTCTATAATGCCTTTATCAGTCCTTTAATATTAGGTCTGAACTGAGTCTGACTTGACAAAGTACTTTTCTTCCATCTAAATGGACAAAAGATCCTCATTCATCTCACCTCAACTCAAAACTCTCCTCATAAAATACAGTTGCCTTCACAGTGAAGAAACTCCACCTGAATATGTCTCCTTATTTTCATTAAATTTTACAAGCAATATTTAAGCATCCACTTTGGTCTGTAACTGTGGTCCCAAAAAGAATAACAGCTTCCTAGCATCCTGTACTCAGGGCCATGTGATCACATGGCAACTCTACCTACACATGTCTATTTAGCTTGTTTAGCAGGACTCTACTACCAATGCAAGAGAAACAAGATTTTACCTTCTAGATTTCACAAGAGATTGCTAGATAATTGTTTCATATTTTTAAATTCTGTTACTAACTTAAATCTGTTTTAAACAGAAATTAGTAGCTAGACACCTAAAGGATATTTAGGATATTAGAAAAAGACCTAGGGAATAGATGTACAAATAAAGGAAGACACCATAGCAACAACAATAATTTCTAAGATTTAAGCAGAAAAGAAAGCATGCATTGACTTTCTACTCGGATTCATGTGGCTATCAAAATGAATTTAAACTAGATACAAGACCTGCAAAGCCCAATTTAATTTTATGAAGCAATTTTTCAAGCAACTATATGCCAGCTGCAATGTACAAGATGAGATTTGGGTGCTGTGTCCTTTATTGTAGCAACTATGTGGTAATTTGTCTGTCAACTCCCTTGCTAGTTGACATGTGTCTATTAATCTATTCGTGTTTGGATCAATTCCAATTTTCTAATCTTCTGGACAGCTTTCACAAAGACTCCATATTTCATAAAAAAAACCCTCCCACAACACACATTTTCTTCTGTCTTTCCATATGTTGCATTTTCTTTCAATATAGCCCCAATCTAGTGCCCAAGGTTAATATGCCTCTGTCACAGACTGGTTGCCCAATTAATGCATTCTTCTATATCTACACAGACAAAAAACACCTGATTTACTCTGGTGATCAGGAATTCCCTCGTTCAGTAAGATATTTGTTACAGAAAAGAGGAGAAAAATATTTTGCAGTCTTTTTAAAGGTTTATTTTGCACTATTTTTAAATTATTTTACAAGGTTAGCATCTATGCCTTTGTAGTAATTAAAGTAGCCAAAAACAAAACCAGGTTAATACACATCTATAGTCAACAGAGGGTAAATATAGGTTAACAACGATGACAACTCTGCTCATGACTAACTAGTTGACTGTAGAACACTATTTTCTGTGCTATTTCAGATTTCATTACTGAGAAGGGATGACTTAACTGACTCATTAAGTGCATAGCATAAATGTTCAAGCAGGTCATTCTAGTTCCTTTGGGCTTTCAGAATGGAACACTTGATTTTACATAGTTTGTTAGAAACACAGACTTTTCCGCTGACACCACCGATCACCATGAACACAGTACCGCTAGTCTTCATAATTAGCTTGGCTCCCATAAGAGGGATTAGCTTTATATTACCTGGGTAACTTGATGGGACTGATATCTCCTATGATACAGCAATTGATGTTTAATGCTATCTTGACCTAGAACTCAGTCACAGCTGTATTAGTTAAGGAAAAGGAATAGCAAATATGTTTTGAAGATAGACTCAACAGAAGGGCACTAAAACCATGCTTTGTTATAAATTCTGATTGTAAGGGTTATGCCAGTAAAAGCTAGTGGGCACACACAGTCTTACGGGATAATAGGAATGTTACCCTCTGCTCCCTTTACAGTTGGTGGAGAGACAGAACTTCTGCAGCACACTCGAGCCCATCCAAACCTTCATTGCCCCAGAGGATGGTCTCTCCATCCCCTGCAGCGAGGACTAGAATAGTTGGCTGCACATCAGACACACCAGAGTCAAACATCTAGCATTAGAGAAAATTAATCCAGGCCTCAGTGTTTTGCTATTCTCTTTCATTCACTCTGCATTAAAATTCTTGTTTTAATTGTATCATGGTTAATGTGTTTAGCACAGTGGACAGATCTGTTTGAGAAAAGGTTCTGTAACTTCCTACAGTGCTTGAAGGTGGGAAAAAAAAGGACGCTGAATTGGTTGTTCTCTGAATAGGCACAAGATGGCTAAAACCTCTCCTTATGACAGCAATACATTGAAATGTCTTTAAATGTCACATTGTCAGCAAATACGTCAGAAAAGTCTAAGCCTTGCCTTTATGCATGAATACAACCATGGCTCTGCGCACTGAGGTGACTATTTCTCTTTGTGGCACAGACTCAAAGTAATTATCTTGACCATGGCTGTAAAACACAGATAACTAGACCATTAAAGCTGAAAGAAAAAAACCAACAACATAGTTTGGAATGAATCAATAACTCAGATGAAAATAAACCATATGCGTTACTTGATAGGTAGTACAGTATGGATGGTTCCCAGAAGGCATAAATGCAAACAGTGGCTTTGTTATTGGATTTACAGCAAGGAGAGTAGATTTTAATCATAATCCTACATCAGAGGCAGAAGGACACTAGACGACCTACGGCAGACGAACAAGACGATTGCAAGATAAATAAAGTACACTCAGCATTTTCAGAGTATTAGAATAATTAGACAGTGGAAATGTTAAAAGATAGGACTTAAATAAGACGTTTTTCTTCCAAAAGTTAAACAAACTCCCCTAATTAATAAAGTTTTGAGATTCTTTTCAATGAACACCTGTTATCTACATCACTGAATTATTCCCTTGTATTATACACAACTTCTATCATCCACATCAAGTAACAAAAATAACTAATGAATTATTTCTAAAAGAAAACAAAATAATGTAAATATATCAAATACTGTATCAAATTCTGCCCATCACTTAAAGTTATAGGGAAAGGTTCTATAGGAGAAACTTTTTTAAATAGGATAAAGTTTATTTCTAAAATAAGGAATAAAACTCTTCTACCAGAAAATACTTCTTCAGACAGAAGGACAAAATACCCAACTGCCATCTCAGCTGGTTTACTCTTCACCAGCAGGTTCCCTCCTGAAGATTTCAGTAATTTCAGTGACAGTGCCATCTCTCCTGCTTAACAAACAAGTCACACTTCCTCCTTGGAAGATGAAGTGGTATTTTTACATTTCAGTGATCAAAACACACAAATGTACAATTAGTCTTTAATCAGAAGAGAGTCAGCAGAATGATAGCAATAAAAGTGATGAAGGAAATTTATGGTGGAATTTACTGAGTGTGATTCAATCTCCTAGAAGGTAGACATCTAGCCTTAACCTCCCCTTTACTTCTGAGAAAAGCATCAACATCTCCAAGGCTGATTCATTCTACCAAGCTTAGATAACTTCTTTATAAGGAAACTAATCCTCTTAGAGAACATCTTTCAGGTATGACTGAGACCAATGTCATTTAGGATGCGTTAGAAAGTGAACACTGTTGTACTATTGCACAGCATGCAACTAACTGAAAATTCTTCATATGCAAATAGGTGTTAATTACTATTAGCCATACAGCAATTGTTCATGGATCTGTGCCAGTGTATATATAGATATATGTGTGTATATATATATATATGTGTGCAAGTATATACAGCTTCGTAAGTACCATGAACATATACACAGGAAAAGATTTACAAATGTGAAATATAGTGGGAGCCAAGAGACAGAAATCCACCCTTTTGTTTCAGTTTGGATTTTGGGCTACTATTACAATTTTAATAAGTAGAATACTCTGGAAAAAGATACTAAACCTTAGTCTTAACAGTCATTTCTCATAACCCTCAAATACATGTGTACTGGTTTGAGGTAAAACAAACCAATTTTCTGTTCAGTAATTTTACTTTTTTAGCTGGGCCTCTCCTAAATAACTAAAGTCTGAAATTAACAGCACATTATTCAGAAACTGTTCACTCTCACAGAGATCAGACCTGATTATCCCAAAGAATGGTGTGCAGAGAGGCCCTAACTTATACTTATTGCTACCAGAACCAAGGTCAGGGAATTTTGTTATTTGCCCTGTTG
Source organism: Jacana jacana (assembly GCA_013400555.1). NCBI lineage: Eukaryota > Metazoa > Chordata > Aves > Charadriiformes > Jacanidae > Jacana > Jacana jacana. The sequence goes on from VZTM01019483.1 coordinate 4,353, forward strand.
GAGGGGTGGAAGTGGAAAAGCGTCTAGGGTTCACCCCTGCAGGGAGGAGCGGCCAGGACAGGTGACCCAAAATTGACCAACTCGGGTATTCCATACCATCCACATCATGCTCAGTATAAAAGCTGAGGGATCAAAGGGTCAATTCTCTTCCTTCAGTGGCTGGTGTCTGAGAAGGACCCCATCTGTTAGTCTGCCTCTGATCCTGATCCGAGCACTCCTGACTCCAGATCTGGAATCCAGCTCTGGGACTTTTCCTGCTGGTGACGTGATCATCATCCTGGGAGCTTGATACTGTTTTGTATAGACTGCATACTTTTTTTTTTTGTTTTCCTTTCTTTTATACTTAATTTTTCTATTTTTCTTTTTATTATTTATTATATTGTTATTATTATTGATATTTTCATCAAAGCAGTTTAGTTTTGTGGAGTTTTTTGTTATGTGGGTTTTTTTCTAAACTTCTAAATCTCTTTAATCCCTTTCCTCTCCTCTCTTTTTCTTGGGGGGAGAGGGGTCATCATATGTCTGATTGGTCAAAACCACGACATCCTGCTACCCTGCTATTATAGGGTTGGGTTGGGGGTTTTTGTTGGGTCTTTGGTTTGGGTTTGGTTTTTTTTGGTTGGTTGGTTGTTGGTTTTTTTTCTTGTTTGCTTTGCTTTTTTAATGACAGTAGAGTCCTAGAAGGGTTCCCACAATGCTTCAGGAATATTTCACATTTAGCAATGGCAGTTATGATGTGACATTTCCTGTCTTGACAAAGTAAATTTCCGCTTTATTATTTTCAAGTGATCCCAAGGGTCCCATAATGGTGACATGGTTCAGTACCCTAATGAAAGCTAGACCTTGTATACGATCTAGATAGCTACAAGTACAGATCTTTTAATAAAACCTTATCAGCTCCAGGTATATTCAAGCCCCTAGGGGAAAGCATTGCCAAAACTTGAACCTAAAAACCATAAAAGATCCAGGTATCAAAATAAGATAAAAGGAGAAAAATCTGTGAACACAAGCTGTGAATTATTTCCTGCTGGCAAAACCTGCAACACTTCTGCATAGTCTGGGGGCTGATCAGAAATATGAGAACATGACACTCCTCTCTGTTCAGTTCTTATTGAGCAAATGAATGACAATATAGTTTCATGCTCCTCAATAATTCAAGACAAATGCTCAGAGTATTCATTTTTCATCAGTTTGTTTTCTATGTCCCATGCTGTTTGCTTTATACAGAAGAATGAAAAGCAAAGTCAGAACAAAAAGAATAAAGTATCAAGGCAAATGAGGACAGTATACAAACAAAAGAGCAAAGCAAAATTTAAAAAATGAAACAATAGCTTATTACAAAAAGAGAAGATTGGAGAACATTCCTGCACATGATGGGAGTATAGTTTAGGTTCTCTCAACCTGCCATTAACAACGTGGGTTTTTTTCTATGAAAATAATGAAAAAAATTTAATAATGTCTACTTCATTTACTGACCCAGACTACAGTTCATACCATTTCACAGCATTTATCCCACAATTTGAGTTGTGATTCATCAAACACAAAATATTTTCCAGATTACTGAACTAGTTTACTTAAAAGCTGTGTAGAGGTTCCAATTCCACTTGTCAATTCTTAACTGTTTTTAAAGAAAAATTAAAATAAAAACTAAGATGTATCATCTGGATTATGACAGTATCTAACACATAACGTGATTTCTAAGCCTATAAAAAAGGTGATTCTTAGCACAAAATATAAAGATGATATGAGCATGTAATTGTGATATAATGAAGTATATGAAAGAACAACAGAAAGTTTAGAACCATAGGAGAGCTTCCAGTAGCACACACTGATTTAACATTTGGTTACATGTTGCTTTCCCTTACTTATTTATTTTGGCTTTAAATTAAACACATTGTTTTCATCTCCATCTGTCACAAACCAATCCTTGTCCCAGTTTTTCTTTGTATCCTTCTCTTTCCTTCGCAGCATTAGCATTTCTTCCTCCACAAAGAACAAGTGATCTCTTACAAGACCAATATTTCAAGTAGAGATTTTAAAGATGACAAAACTAGCAGGAGTTCAGTGAGGAATACGTCACATTCTCATTCCAGTAAGTGTCCATGTGAATTTTAAACCAGAAAATGATTTTGTGGAAAACCTTAGTGTACATACTGTTATAAACTGGCCTTTCTGTGAGGGCACAGAGAAAGAAAACATGACAACTGACACCACTTGTAAAGGGAATAAGGTTAACTAGGGCAAGAAACAAAGGGATATGGGTGAAAGGAACAAAAATAACTCATGGTGGTATTCATAGGAATACATCTTATGCTTAGAATCTTAGAATTATTTAGGTTGGAAATTTTTTTTAAGATTGAGACCAACTGTTAACCTACCACTGTCAAGTCCACCACATCCCTAAGCACTGCATCTACATGTCTTTTAGAGAACTCCAGGCATGGGGACTCCACCACTTGCCCGGGCAGTCTGATTCAATGATTGATAAGCCTTTCAGTGAAGAAATTTTTCCTAATATCTGACCTAAATCTCCCCTGGTACAAATTGAGGCCATTTCCTCATGCTGTACAGCTTGTTACTTGGGAGGAGAGACCATCCCTCGCCTCTCTAGGATCTCCTTTCAGGTAGTCATATAGAGCGCAAAGGTCTCCCCCCAGCCTCCTTTTCACCAGACAAAACAACCCCAGCTCCCTCAGCTGCTCCTCCAAAGACCCATGCTTCACCAGATTTGCCGCCCTTCTTTGCATACATTCCAGTATCTCAATGTCTTTTTTTGTGGTAATGGACCCAAAAGCAAACACGAGGTGGGGACTCACCAGTGCTGAGAACAGGGGCAAAATCACTTCCCTCCTGCTGGCCACTATTTCTAATACATGCCAAGATGCTGCTGGCCTTCTTGACCACCTGGGCACACAACAGACTCATATTCAGCTGGCAGTCCCAGGTAATTTTCTACCAGGCAGCTTTCCAGTCACTCTTCCCCAGGCCTTTAGCTTCGCATAGGGTTGTTGTGACCCATGTGCAGAACCTGGTACTTGGGGTTGTTTAACCACCTATCACTGGCCTCAGTCAATGATCCAGCCTGTCAAGATCCTTCTGCAAAGCCATTCTATCCTCAAGCAGATCAACACGCCCACTCTATTTAGTGTCATCTGCAAACTTACTGAGGGTGCACTCAATCCCCTCGACCACATAATTGAAAAAGATAAAGAGAATTGGCCACAGTACTGAGCCTTGTGACTGGATGCCACCTGGATTTAACTCTATTCACCACACAACTTCGGGTCCAGCCACTCATCCAATCCATGAGCAGCTAGTTCCTCCAGGAGAACACTGTGGGAAAGAGTGTCAAAAGCTTTACTGAAGTCTAGGTGTATATCATCTACAGCCTTTCCCTCACACACTAAGCAGATCACCTTGTCATACAAGGAGATCAGGTTAGTCAAGCAGGATGTGCCTTTTGTAAACCACCTAGTTGTCCTGTATGTGCTGCATGATGGCACTAAGGATGATTTGCTCCAAAACCTTCCCCAGCACCAAGGTCAGACTGACAGGTCTGATGATAAATGATGGAGAGCATTTCTTCATAGAAGTTAGTCAGGAATTAAAACATTCTTGAAAACAACTGAAATTCACATGAAGTGGGATAAACATAATTTGTGTCCAGGATTTATGTACATTTATTTTATTTTAATTGTAAAATGGAATTCTGAATTTTTGCTAGATCAATTAAGTATTGCAACTGAATTCTGTAAATCCAGAAAAATTTCCAGATACAGTTCAGATACTCTCATCAACCTCATTGTTAAACATGGCAACAATTGTTAAGCGACAAAACAGTCTAAAATTAATTTTTTTTTTGTTATTTCCACAGTCAGAAAATTCATTTCACATTATTTCAGTTTTCAGGCACCTGCTCTGTCTTTATTCTACCGATAAGACTACGCTGAGTTACTTATGTAATAAAACCTGTGGAGTCAATAGATTCTTAAAATTCTTTGAATTTAAGCAATTTCTTTCTATAGTATTTGACAAGCAACCTTTGTATTTTTGAGATCACTGTTTGATAATTCTCATTATCTAGACCGGAAATATATGATTTTCCTTAAGTCCTAAGTCTTAGGCTCAAAACTCCTACAGGATGTTATTTTCTTATAAAACTAAGATATTTCTCTTTGAAATCATCATAGCCACTTTGCACTGAGTTCCGCATTCCAAGCTTCCATACTGTATACTAAACATTGATGACATGGAGTTTTTTCCCTTCTGAAAGACACATGACTTCAAGCCAAATGAATTCCAAAAGCTAAGATTGAAATGAGACAATGTGGCGTGTGTATTTCCAGTCAACTTCAAAAATGTAGCTGTCCGGTAAAAATTGTAAAAATCAAGTGACATCTCTCCAGCAGATGAATTAGAGTTATGCTTCATAGGATGTCCAGAGGGATTACAAATTTGAAACAGCAGAAAGCTTAGCAGAAGAAACTCTGACTGCAGTACAAACAGCAAGTTGCATACACTGGTTCTAATCACACTTGATGAGTGAAAAATAGCATTGTCACAGACATGACCACAGTAAAAGTGCTCAAGACACAGTGCTTCCCACAATCACAAGCAAAACATAGTGCTGACATGAGTTAAACACAGGAAATAGTGTACTAGATTCCAAAAGCTTTGTTTGACATGGGAGTAAGATAAACCGCATACTCGTAACTGCAGAAGCTGGGCAGCCAACACCATAAGATAATAAACAGCAATTACCACTAGATTAAAATACCATGAGATTCTGCACCCTTCTCTGAATCAAGACTTACTACAGTATTTGTGATTTGCAATATTTTTTCCTGAAGAGCTTCTGATAACTTTGGAGAGCCCATACTGCTACCTCTATCTCATGACTGTTTAGTTATGTCATCCCTCACCTGTACCCATGCCTGTTGTACCAGGATATTGGCAGAAACACAGAGAGGGTTTTGGACAGGTGAAAAAATTCAAAATTATAAGGTGATGTAAAAGAAAAGTTAGTTACAGTCTTTAGATAATCAAGCGAATGAATCCTTGGAGCAATATGTATCTGTTAACCACAGAATTATTCTCAGTAAGGATCAGTGAGAAGAGCAGTGACCCAACCAGCAGTAACATGGTACTTCCAAGTCATTCCCTTCCTACATGAAGCGTCAGCAGTCAGAAACTTCATTCTTCTCCTTTTTCATCTATTCTACAGAAATACAATTTCCATGATTCATTTAGGTCTTTATATTGTGGGTTTCACCATAGTAACCAAGATCTAATACTGGGCTTTGTAAACTGAGATTTTGCTCAGAAAATAAATTCTGAAAATCCTCAAAAGACAAATGGACCCACAGAAGTGCACTCTACAACTGGGCGCTAGCTGTCCATAAAGATACTTTTGTGTGGTTTAGATCACACAGTAGTTGTACTCACTTAAGTGTTTCTACTTACTAACTCTCTGAACAGATGGAAAACTATATGTAAATTCTCATTTGTCTTGCTCTTAAAAATTCTACAATAACACACCTTCCTTCCACTGGGACAGTTTCAACGAAGTGACACAGCTGATCATTTGAATTTCTAAACCTTCTCTACCTTCACGCTCTACCTAAAATTTGATCTGCTCCTTAATACTGTCAACTTGTAGGGCAAGAGTCTTTCCACCTGCTAAGAAAGCACACAGAGTACCCAGCAGTAAGCAAGAATGGACACCAAAACATGACAATGAAATTCCACAACACAATCAAGGTTTAGAATCATAGAATTGTCTTGACTGGAAGGGACCTTTGAAATCATCTAGTCCAACATGACTGATAAAAAACAAAACAAAACAAAACACAATGACCTATCAGTAAGTCACATCACTAAGCAGTATGTCAACCCATCTTTCAAATACCTCCAAGGATGGTGCCTCAACCACTTCCCTGCGCAGCCCATTCCAATGCTTAATAACCCTTTCTGTATGAAAATTTTTCCCGGTATCTAATCTGAACCTCCCCTGGCACAACTTGAGTCCATCTACTCTTGTCCTACCATCTGTGACTTGGGGAAAAGAGACCAACTCTCACCTCTCTACAGACTCCTTTCAGGTAGTTGTAGAGAGCTATACGATCTCCCCCTCAGACTCCTCTTTTCCAGGCTGAACAACCCAGCTCCCTCAGCCTCTCCTCATAAGGCTTACTCTCCAGACTCCCCAGCAGCTTTGTTGCCCTTCTGAACCCGCTCCAGCACCTCAGTGACTTTTTTGTAGTAAGGGGCCCAAAACTGGACACAGTACTCAAGATGGGACCTCAGCAGAACCAAGCAAAGGGGGATAATCACCTGAGTCCTACTTGCCACACTCTTCTAGACACAGGCCAAGATGCTGTTGACCTTCTTGGCCACCTGGGCACACCACTGGCTCATATTCAGCTGACAGTCGACCAACAGCCCCAGGTCCCTTTTTCCCAGGCAGCTCTCTAGCCACCCTTCCCCAAGTCTATAGCACTGCATGAGTCTATGCGATTCCTTTAATTCCTTTTATGCACTGGGTTATAATCTGTAATTGTCATAGAAAATGCAAGCCAGACATTTATAAATGGCAAAGAGAAAGGCCAAATCATTTACTGAAACTTGATTTAGAGTATCCCATTAATTTGCTTATGCAATTTCAGCATAATCAGGAAAGTTTCAGGAAACACCATGGATCACTCCAGTTTAAATATAAATATGAAACAATTTCACTATTCAAATCCAATACTTTTCAGATATCATAATTATTCTAAGAGTTTCCTCTTCCAATGCTTTCATGCTTAGCCTTAAGAACACGGTTGTTTCCTGAAGCACAACAGAATTACTCAAATGCTTAATTTTAAAGACAAGCTTGCAAGATCAGTGTTTTAGCCTTGTCTTTCCATACTCTGTGCAATGCGTGGCATATGATGAAACATTCTAATAATGATGAAGCCCTGGAGCACAGGTCCTTTGTATCTGAATGTGTATACTGTGAATTGTTCATCAGGCAATTCATTTTAAGTGTACCAAAAATGTTTCTTCTGTGGGAACAGATGCCTTCAATGGCTAAACTTTATTCAGTATCTCAGACTCTGAGATTCTGTCTGTGTAAAAGGTGCTAATCATGCTAAGATTTAGGTAGCACAAGAGGAAGACATTTAAGTTATATATACTTTGAGTGGTCCAAATACAGCAAAAATGTTTGGTCATTTAAATCAATCATAATAAACAGAGTTAACGGATAGTACTTGTTTTGTTCACAGTGCTGGCTTATTTCTTTCTCAGCTTATTCAGTCTGCATGGTTATAAAAAGATCAGACTTGCATTATGCTTGCATTTCTTCCAGTACTCCTCATTTGATTTTCCAGTGGTGTATTCTTAAAAGCTTATTTTTAAGGCTTAAATCTTGAAGATGATAAGTGAAGAAGCTAATGGAAAAAGAAAATTAAAAAAAATCTAAGTTGCTTCTCTTATCTGCTAAAACATTTTTGAACAAAAAGAAAAAAAATATTGTTATTTTGTGTATTAATGCATGTTCAGCTTATTGTATTAACCATTCACAGGTATCAACCAAGAGTCAATATGAAGTAACTGAGTGTTTTATCTGGTACTTCAAGACATGAAGGAGATAACCACAGTAAATAATGGATAACGAGACACTAGGAAAGTCTGACAAGGTGTTTAACACCTAGATTCATGTTGTATACAGTCAAAAATTGTTAATCTTGAACTGATCAAAATTACACTTTGGTCAACACCGAGTAGCTCATTTCCCTGTCAAGTTGTCACTGTGACTTGAGTAGCAGAAGCTATTTTCCAATTTTCATAAATGAAGCTTTCTTCCTTTTGTGAAATTAGAATCCTCCCTTATCTATGCATCATATTTATGTTTCATTTCTGTGAACAGAGAAGGACAAAGAAAAAAGATTTTTCACTGTAGCCTCACTTACAGAGAGGAAGAAAAGTAGAAACATAACTTTCAAGAGTTTTATTGCAGTTTTATCTCTTGGCATAATTTTTTTTTTTTTTTAACTTAAAGACTTTCTCCTTTGGTTATTGTTTTTTTGTTTTTTGTTTTTTTTTTTTTAAATCAGTCAAGGCCCATAAATAGAATGTAAGTATTTTATCTGTGTATATCTTACTTTCAATTTAAAGACAGCAAATATATTGTGTAGAACTTGACATTCAAGTTTCTTGTTATGAAGCTGACATTGTTTTTCAATTTTTATTAAAGATAACTTTTTTTTCACTGTGTTAAAAGGAGTTCACAGAAGCGAGAAATTGAACACAGATCACGGATGGTTTCCAAACTTTTCACTGCAAAAAAACTCTGCTAGTAATTGCTACAAAGTATTTTTTTTTTTTTGCATCATTTTGGCATTCTGGAATAGAATCAATATGAATTCTTAAATTATTAAACTTACTCCCCTTCACAAGAAATCATTAATTTGTTAAAAAACTTAAATGTTTGGGGCTTTTGATCAATCCAATTCAGCATAAACAAATATTCCTTCACAAAATATTCACTCAGTTCAACATGTTCTTTATTTTAAGCAGCTCTGTCTCTATACTTAATCAGCTAGTTTGTGATGAATATAGATTATTAATCAGGCTTTCTGGAAAAAAATAAAAACCAAAAATCCCAAACAAAGCCTCATTACTTCTTTCTAATTATTTACTGAATGGGTTTGATCAGTGATGTCAAGTTAAATCCTCCATTATGTTGCCAGTTTAAAAGTGGATTTAGCAAAATTTATTTCAGAAGTCATGAGTTTTCTGTCTGTTAGGGCTGGTTGGTGTGGCTGAGATAGCTATTTTCTAGGAGCATCACATGTGGACTGCGAGGGAACATATGCAAACCCGCTTATGCCCTGGCAGAGGAGACCCTGTAAAAACAAACACAAGCTGGGTCTCGCCTTCAAATCAGCTCTCACTCTATATCTCTCCTAGTATGGCCTCAGGTGTGAATATGAAGGAGAGGATCTCACAATGTTCTTCACATAAGTGTAGCTCGTATCTCTGTATAGCTGACATTGTCAGCTATGATATATACGTGTAAGGCCAATAGAAATTTTGCCACTGGGTTAAATCCTAACTCCTCTGAATCCTACTTTTCAAATTGCGAACTGCAATTGATGAAGGGTTTAACTCTGCAATCCTGCCATGGAACAGCAACAGGTGCAAAACTAAATCGAGGAGTTTACTTAAATTCACAGGTTGTATTTGTTCCTCTTGTAGATTTACTACTTATTTTTATTTGAATGTTAGTCTATCCCAGAAAAAAGAATAATGTAATTATAAAATATTGTGATCAGTTTCCAACTCTCCTTTCCCTGAAGATATTGTTGGGAAAAACGAAGTTTCAGAGCTTAGGTCATATTCCTTTATTTAAAGAATCTACTGTGACGTACAAAAAAATAAGTTAAAAAAAAAAAATCAGTCAAATAAAAACTAAATGCTGTAGCATAGAAAAAGCTAACTGACAG
>VZTM01019484.1:0-12840 GCA_013400555.1 Jacana jacana
CCTTCCAATTCTGACAATTCCGTGACTCCATGTTCATAACAACTCCCTTCTCCAAGCAGTAGAGGACTCAGCGAGGAGAAGAACTCTCTTAGACCTTGTCCTTACCAAAAAGAAAGGGCTAGTGGGGAATATCAATGGTAGTCTTGGCTGCAGTGATCATGACATGGTAGAGTTCAAGATCCTTATGGCAGCAAAAGGGGTGTGCAGCAAGCTCTCTAGCCTGGACATCAGGAGAGCACAGTTTTGCCTCTTGGTAGGGTACCATGGGGTAAAGCACTGGAGGGGAGAGAGGCCCAAGGAAGCTGGTTAATTCAAGGATCACTTCTTCCAAGCTGAGGAGCAGTGTAATCCAAACATGAAGAAGTCAGGTCAAAAGCCAGGGGGCCTGCATTAATGGCATACTCAAAAGCAAAAAGGAAGCCTCCAGAGGGTGGAAGCAAGGACAGGTAGCCTGGAAGGAATACACAGAAACTATCTGAGCTGCCAGGGATCAGGATAGGCAAGCTAAAGCCCCGATAGAATTAAATATTGCCAGAGACATCAAAGGCAACAAGAAAAACTACTATGTCAGTGATAAAAGGAAGCCTAGGAAAAAGACGGTGGGTCTTCCTGTGGGAAGGAAACAAGAGACAAGGTCACCTGGGATATGGAGAAGACTGAGGTATGCAACAACTTTTTTTGCCTCATTGTGCACTGACAAGGGTTCCAACCACATCACCCAAATACAGAATCACAGAATATCAGGGATTGGAAGGGACCTTGAAAGATCATCTAATCCAATCCCCCTGCTGAAGCAGGAACACCTAGATCAGATCACTCAGGAACATGTCCAGGCAAGTTTTGAATGTCTCCAGAGGAGACTCCACAACCTTCCTGGGCAGCCTGTTCTCACTGTGAAGAAATTTTTCCTCATATTTAACTGGAATCTCCTATGTAGGGACCAGGAGAACAAGGAACCGCCCACTCTAGGTTAATATAAAATATGAGACCATCTGAGGAACTGGAAGGTACAGAAGTCCATGGTGCCTGATGAAATCCATCTGTGGATATGCACTGTGGCATATGAAGTTGCTAAGACATTTTCCATTATATTTTTAAAGTCATGACAGCCTGGCAGAGTTCCCACTGACTGGAAAAGAAGAAACACAACCCTCATTTTTTAAAAGAAAAAAAAAGACCTGTGGAACTACAGACCGGTCAGTCTCACCTCTGTGCCTGGCAAGATCATGGAACAAATCCACCTGGAGTTTCTGCTAAGGCACATGGAAAATAAGGGGGTGATCAGTGGCAGAAAACATGGCTTCATCAAAGTCATGTTGTGCCTGACAAATATGATGGCATTCTACAGCAGTGTTACAGTGCTGGTGGATAAGGGATGAACAACTGACATCATCCGCCTGCACTTGTGCAAAGCATTTGACACTGACTCACCACATCCTTGTCTCTAAATTGGAGAGACAAGGATTGGATGAATGGATGATGGATAATAAATTGCTTGGATGGTTGCATTTAAAGAGCTGCAGTCAAGAGCTCAATGTTCTAGTGGAAACCAGTGATGAGTGGTATTCTTCAGGGGTTGGTACTGGGACCAGTACAATTTGACATCTTTGTTGGCAACAGGGATACTGGGATTGAGTGTACCTTCAGCAAGTTTGCTGATGACACCAAGTTGTATGGTGTGGTTGATACGCTGGAGGGAAGGAATGCCATCCAGAGGGAACTGGACAAGCTTGAGAGGTGGGCCCATCCAAACCTCATAAAGTTCGACCAAGTCAAGTGCAAGGTCCTGCGTATGGGTTGGGGCAATCCCCCCCCCAAATGTAGGCTGGGCAGAGAACACATTGAGGGTGGTCCTGAGGAGAACTTGGGGGTGTTGGTTTATGAGAAGCTCGGCACGACACAGCAATGTGCACTTACAGACCAGAAAACCAACAGCTTCCTGGGCTGCATCAAAAGAAACACGGCCAACAGGTTGAGGGAAGTGGTTCTGCCCCTCTGCTCTGGTGTTACTGCACCTGGAGTATTGTGTCCAGCTCTGGGGTCCTCAGCACAAAGCGGATGCAGACCTGTTGGACTGAGCCCAAAGGACAGTCATGAGGATAATTAGAGGGCTGGAGCACCTCTCCTATGAAGACAGGCTGAGAGAGTTGGTGTTGTTCAGCCTGGAGAAGAGAAGGTTCCAGCAAGACCACATAGCTACCTTCCAGTATCTGAAGGGGGCCTACAGGTAGGCTAGAGAGGGACCTTTTAGAAGGGCATGCAGTGATAGGATGGGAGGTAATGGTTTCAAACAGAAAGAGGGCAAGTTTATATTAGATACCAGGAAGAAATTTTTCACCCTGAGGGTGGTGAGGCACCGGAACCGGTTACCCAGAGAAATTTTAGATGCCCCTTCCCTGGAAGTGTTCAAGANCCTGGAAGGAATACACAGAAACTATCTGAGCTGCCAGGGATCAGGATAGGCAAGCTAAAGCCCCGATAGAATTAAATATTGCCAGAGACATCAAAGGCAACAAGAAAAACTACTATGTCAGTGATAAAAGGAAGCCTAGGAAAAAGACGGTGGGTCTTCCTGTGGGAAGGAAACAAGAGACAAGGTCACCTGGGATATGGAGAAGACTGAGGTATGCAACAACTTTTTTTGCCTCATTGTGCACTGACAAGGGTTCCAACCACATCACCCAAATACAGAATCACAGAATATCAGGGATTGGAAGGGACCTTGAAAGATCATCTAATCCAATCCCCCTGCTGAAGCAGGAACACCTAGATCAGATCACTCAGGAACATGTCCAGGCAAGTTTTGAATGTCTCCAGAGGAGACTCCACAACCTTCCTGGGCAGCCTGTTCTCACTGTGAAGAAATTTTTCCTCATATTTAACTGGAATCTCCTATGTAGGGACCAGGAGAACAAGGAACCGCCCACTCTAGGTTAATATAAAATATGAGACCATCTGAGGAACTGGAAGGTACAGAAGTCCATGGTGCCTGATGAAATCCATCTGTGGATATGCACTGTGGCATATGAAGTTGCTAAGACATTTTCCATTATATTTTTAAAGTCATGACAGCCTGGCAGAGTTCCCACTGACTGGAAAAGAAGAAACACAACCCTCATTTTTTAAAAGAAAAAAAAAGACCTGTGGAACTACAGACCGGTCAGTCTCACCTCTGTGCCTGGCAAGATCATGGAACAAATCCACCTGGAGTTTCTGCTAAGGCACATGGAAAATAAGGGGGTGATCAGTGGCAGAAAACATGGCTTCATCAAAGTCATGTTGTGCCTGACAAATATGATGGCATTCTACAGCAGTGTTACAGTGCTGGTGGATAAGGGATGAACAACTGACATCATCCGCCTGCACTTGTGCAAAGCATTTGACACTGACTCACCACATCCTTGTCTCTAAATTGGAGAGACAAGGATTGGATGAATGGATGATGGATAATAAATTGCTTGGATGGTTGCATTTAAAGAGCTGCAGTCAAGAGCTCAATGTTCTAGTGGAAACCAGTGATGAGTGGTATTCTTCAGGGGTTGGTACTGGGACCAGTACAATTTGACATCTTTGTTGGCAACAGGGATACTGGGATTGAGTGTACCTTCAGCAAGTTTGCTGATGACACCAAGTTGTATGGTGTGGTTGATACGCTGGAGGGAAGGAATGCCATCCAGAGGGAACTGGACAAGCTTGAGAGGTGGGCCCATCCAAACCTCATAAAGTTCGACCAAGTCAAGTGCAAGGTCCTGCGTATGGGTTGGGGCAATCCCCCCCCCAAATGTAGGCTGGGCAGAGAACACATTGAGGGTGGTCCTGAGGAGAACTTGGGGGTGTTGGTTTATGAGAAGCTCGGCACGACACAGCAATGTGCACTTACAGACCAGAAAACCAACAGCTTCCTGGGCTGCATCAAAAGAAACACGGCCAACAGGTTGAGGGAAGTGGTTCTGCCCCTCTGCTCTGGTGTTACTGCACCTGGAGTATTGTGTCCAGCTCTGGGGTCCTCAGCACAAAGCGGATGCAGACCTGTTGGACTGAGCCCAAAGGACAGTCATGAGGATAATTAGAGGGCTGGAGCACCTCTCCTATGAAGACAGGCTGAGAGAGTTGGTGTTGTTCAGCCTGGAGAAGAGAAGGTTCCAGCAAGACCACATAGCTACCTTCCAGTATCTGAAGGGGGCCTACAGGTAGGCTAGAGAGGGACCTTTTAGAAGGGCATGCAGTGATAGGATGGGAGGTAATGGTTTCAAACAGAAAGAGGGCAAGTTTATATTAGATACCAGGAAGAAATTTTTCACCCTGAGGGTGGTGAGGCACCGGAACCGGTTACCCAGAGAAATTTTAGATGCCCCTTCCCTGGAAGTGTTCAAGACCAGGCTGGATGGGGCTTTGAGCAACTTGGTCTAATAAGAGGTAGTCCTGCCTATGGCAGGGCATTTGGAACTAGATGATTTTTGAGGTCCCTTCCAACCAAAACCATTATATGATGTTACAATAACACTCTTTGGAGATCAGTATCTCTATATACACAAAACTAAAAGGATAGTATTTAAGTAGAAATTTTCAAAGATCTTCTATTCATTTGTATCCATGGCAATTTCATTTTTCTACTTAAAAGTACCTACAGCTTTGAAGCCAAGTTCTGTCCACTTGATTTAATGGAGTTCATCCACTACAAAACAGAATATGAAAATGTAGTAACTTGAAATAAAGCATACTATTTCAGGAGAGTAAGCGAAAATAAAGTATATCATATTTTAGAAGACAATGATGAATTATCTAGACAAGCATTACAACAAACTTACTTGCATCATGAAAAGCAAAAGCCAAATAAATATCCAGGATATTAAAAATGTGTTTTGGAAAACTTATACGTACTATGTTTTATATATATATAAAACCTACTATATATTATATATAATAAACTGTTGCAAAATTAGATATTTTTCCTTAGATTTCCCACTTGCCACTCTCCAGCTTGACAATGTGGTATATACACAATGAGGAGTTGGTGAGAGAATTGCAAGACAAAATTGAATCACACTGCTTCTTTGAAGCAGGCATCAGGTTTGGGCTGACACCTTGACAGGGAAGGCATCTGGATGGCGGGAACCAACTATGGTCTTTTGTGGTGTTCTTTATTTTATACAACCATTTACTTCAGCTTATTCTTCACTTAGATCTTCTGCACATTTTTCCTCTGGTGGACCATGATGATCTTTCTGCATTTGCCTCTTTTTCTTTAAAAAGGTGTCAGGGACTGTAGGTCAGAAATTACTCCTTCAGAAAATCTTAATTCACTGTACTAGCCTTGGGAATAATTTATGCCTGCTCTGGAGAAGTGTTTTATTCATATCTCAGGCAGAGAAATAAGAGTAAGGTGGGTCACAATAATATCTCCAGAAGGACAAGAAAAAAAAGAATATTTTTATTTCCAACATATGTAGGAGAAACAGAAGACATCATGACTACAAGAAAGCAGTATTGGGTTGCTACAACATAGTACTACAACATAGTATTGGGTTGCTACCCATCTCCTGTACATCTACATTCTGCTTTTCCACCAAAATCTCGAGACCAAAATATTTTTCATTCTCATATTCTTTATCAAGGACAGCAGGCCAAGATTAAGGCAAAGACTTTTTTTGCTTTTCTCTGTAACAAAAATTGTCCACACAGCAGATTGGTGGAATTTTGTATGCCATTTAAACTTTGCATATTTACTGTTCCAGCTCATTTATAAGAGAGCAGGTCATGGGTTTTCTGCATGCAGGAGCAATCACAGTTGCTCAGCATGTGGAAACACGGGAATGATATCAGGAATAGCATTTCTCAAGGCATTTACCTTTTTCTTGGAGGCTTTTTCATTGAAATCCATGGCAAAGTCTTTCCTGGTGCTTTGGTGTCTTCCAGAACTCCAGTNCAATGACACAACCATGTTCATTTGCGCCTTCATTTATCTATCTATTTATTTAGATTAAAAAAAAAAAGGGAATCTCTTTGCTCAAAATAGAACAAAAAAAGTACCTAAACGGTAGTATCTAGAATACTTAACTTGTGCGTAGAGTCTCCAGTTGTCACTGCAGCTAGGTATTTCTCTTTCCTGGCAGTATTTAGGTCTGGATGTTCATGATTCTAGAACTGCGTTTGGCTGGGCCGTATTAGAACTATCACAGTTGAGTGTTCCTTCCTCCTTCCACAGCTCTAAAAAAGTGGCATCTACAAATCTTGCAGATAAGGAGAGAAGGGAGCTTCTAATACGTCCTTTGAAAATAGCACGAAGGTTTGTTCTGCAAGAACTTCCTAGGACCCGGCAGGTCACAAACGAGATAGGATGCAGTAGGTCCAAATTATCAAGAGGCCACAACTGCTGCAAAGGTACAACATGCTGTCCAGTAGACTGCTGAAGCCACAAGGGGGCCCTAGGATTGCTGTGTTTCCACAGCAATCATGGTCTCTGACAGGTTCTTGAATCCCTTAATGATACAAAGGCTCTAGGACTGGATATTCCCAGAATTGCTGAAGTATCACAGCAGTTCAGGAATAGACCTGTATCTCTGACATGCTGCTGATCAGTAAGAATTTGTAACAGTAGTGGAGTACCAAGTAAGTCCATATCCAATAATCCGAGACCTCAAAAAATGCCTCTGGCAGAGCAGCAGCAGAGGATGACACAAGTTACAGGGACAAGGAATGAGGGTTGTCGCAGAAAGAGTTTATGACAGATTGAAAAAAAAACCCCAACATCTTTTAAAAAAACTCAATTTTCTTTATTACCCAGTCAACCACTCTACACCTTTACTCAAACTACAATGAATTAAACTTCTCTGTAACAGTGATTGTCATAAGTAATGTAATCTCCTTTTCATTCACTTTTCACATCACATTTATACCCTGCTATTGCTGTTTTCCCCCTTCCCCTCCCTCTTTGGCTCCTCACAGATCTTTCAGAAACCAGTCCTTAGCAAACAAGGAGTAGCACCAAATAACCCCACATGTGGCAGTTATCTGTCTCTACTTGCTTCTCATAACAAAGGAGTCACAGTCACACCTTTTTTTTTTTTCTTTTTTTTTTTTTTCCAAATGAATTCAAAATAAAGAAAAACAGAGTAAAAGATTTGGATGTGTTTTAGACAGTCACAAGCTTCAGGATAAAATCTGCTGGCACTATGACAGCGGTACAGAGAGAAAAGCAAAGCATTGCTGTCTGGCTTCATACTTGCCATACAACTGGATTCAACAGGAGTTGCTGCAGACACTCAGCGCCACCTTGGGGAATAAGGGATAAAACCACTTGCTACCTTTAAATTAAAAATCTCTGTATCTTCTCTCCAAGGGATCACAGCAATCCATGGTCATTCCATGCTTGCTTGAGGATTTTGGCAAACAGCAGTTAATAAGCCTGGAGGACATAAAAACATTTTAACGAGATCATCTACTTGGAAGGGGAAGACAATCTGCGATATTGTATTTATGCTTAAAGTGATGCTTTCAGCTTTCATGATCTACTATAAAACTGAATCTTTAATAACATAATTTTCACCAAGATACCAAAAAACATTGTTTTCTGATTTAAATTTGGGGTATAAGGAAGAAAAATGTCTTTGGTTACAAACAAGCTTTGTGTTTTCAAACCAGAGCATGTTTCCATCATTTTCACTGTCTGCTTCAGGCATAACAGAGATGGCTTATTATGCTGCTCCAGCTTAAGGGACACAGGGTGATATTCCCTGACTGTGTTTAAGAGTAGATTAGATGTGGTGTTGAGGGATCTGGTGTAGGGGAGAACTTGTAGAGTAGGGCTGATGGTTGGACTTGATGATCCCAAGGGTCTCTTCCAACCAAAATGATTCCGATTCTATATTTGTCCCGGCAGTAAAGATGATGGCTCTATCACATCTGCACATCGGGGAAACTCAAGAATGCAAACCACAACCCTTATATTTGTGTTTTTGTCTGTAAAACCTCAGCTACTAAGATCTGAACAGCCAGTCTGTTTCCAGACAAAGCACAGCCCACACAATCCAGTTCAGTGGCAATTTGCAGTGGAACAACAAGCATCACAGAGCTGCCTTCTCTGAAAGTATCTGCTCAGACTAAACAAACTGAATGCAGGGGAGTTGAGAGAGATAACCCTCTAGCTTTACCCAAGCTTCCTACTCTTGCAGTAGTTTTGGGGGAAGAAAATAAGGGAGGATGAAAACTATCACAGCTGTATCTATCTCAACACCTTCCAGCAACCTCAGTCAGAAAGTAGAGAGACAGATCGACACCAATGCACAGAAGCTTCACAGCCTGTTCTTTTTTACCTTTGCATCAGCCCCTATGGAAATTGTAGTGTTACCACAGCAGACTCCTAAACTCTGGGCACCCCAGCTCCCTGCCCATGCTCAACTCAAGGGTGGTTGACACAAGTCCCCAACTCTGATGCATGCAGATTCACTATGTGGCCACTGTCAAGCTGCCACCACCAGATGTGTCCCAGAGAAGAGGGCTGCAGAGGAGGAGGACCAGCATATCTGGTCCTGGGGGAGGACCTGCCCCGTGACTCCAGTAACAAACCAAAGCTCGACTGCAGACACGACAATGCTGCACAACTACACAAGAACTGGTGCTGCTCAATGCAATCTGACACCAAGGATAAAGAAGAGTCAATGTTACTGCACGTTTTGGACAGTCTTCCTTTTGAAAGGACTCTTGTTGAAAGCCAAAGAAAATAGAAGAGAGGAAAAACCAGAAGATAAGCAAAGGTCAGTCAATCAGACAGGAAAGGAAGGAGGGAAGGAAGGAAAGGGCACTCTCATGTTATAGATGATGATGATGTTATACATCTTCCTTTTGTTAAGGAAGAGACTATAAATTGTTCCAGTACCCCTTACCTGGAAAATTAATGTTAAAAATATTAACATTTAAAAATTACATGGAACATACTAGCAGCAAATTATATAATAATAAAAAAAAGTTACTTGAACCACCATTAAAATTTGTGGATTCTACCCTGGAAATTGTTAAGAGGTTACCCAAGCAGTTCCCAAAACTAGGATCAACTGGTACAGTCCCAAACTATTTAAATAGTACAAAATGCCATTTCCCTTACATGAGCTATCAGTTTAGTACTCTTTACTGTCATAGGTGTTTTAGGACAGTTCATGGACAAATCAAAGCCTTTTGTTATTTCAGCAAGAGCAACTACTACCTGCAAATGCATGTTTCACACCCGAGGAGTAATTTCTTAACAACCAGGAGCCATGGCACATTGATCAGAAAACTGCAGAAAAGTTAAAACTCTCAACAAAATATAATAAAGCATAAAATGGAATGTGCTGTACGTTTAAGAACTCTCTCTTTGAATATCAGTCACTGAAATACCAGCTCTTGACAGGACTGAACTGTTCAATATTATAATTCCATTATAATATTTAGTGATATGCTTTGCTGCTGCGATCCAAGGACTCCAGCTGAACAAAACTTTTGTGCCTAAGTTTGTTGTTGGGTTTGAAAGTGAAATGTTCAAAGATTTTTCAGAAATATTTTATACTGGAAAATAGCATCTAGTCACAGAAAACACAGAAGTATTTTAGACAGCATACCGACCAGTGTCACACATGTCCTTCACTTATATCAATGACATCCAACATAAAAGTCTTCAATTGACCTTACAAAATACACAACAGCCTTCTCCCTCAGATAAAGAAAAAAATAATGTTTTGCATACTATTTTTTTCTTAAGAGTCAGCATAGAACTTTAAAACATCTGCAATCTGCACATTAATTTACCCTACCACACACAAGAAGCGTGGAAACAAGAACTGCACAGTAAAGGGTTTATACCTCCTGAGAGTCCATGCAGACTCTCAGATAACCTTGAGGGGAACACTGATTAGTAAAATCTCACTACTCAAAGAGTATTCAGTTATATTTGCTTTCAAACAAAAAGATCTGCGCTAATTGTGTGTCTAATAATGGAAAAAAGTATAGACAGAACAGCTGGGAAGCTCAAGCCACTATAATTATACGAGTGATTAAACTGCTGCAAAAATTTAAAGCATACATTGTTCAACAGTGCTTATTTACAAGGTTGTTATTTAAAGGTCACTGACCCTTAAAATTAAGTTTATTTCACAAACCAATCTGTTTTTACAGGTCTTAATCCTATAAACACTGCTATCCTTGCCAACAGACTGCCATACTAAGAACGTACGATCTTTTATAACAAGTCTACCTATAAACTGTTTTTTTTTTTCTGTTCAACTGCAGCAAGAGCATTACTCACTTGATGACTTTGTTAGCTTCAGCAAATTAAATATGTGTTTGGTTAAAACATAGCCTTAATTCCTAAACTTAACATGTGGCTGAAGTTCCTAAGGAACAAACATGGTGACACAGAGCTGTTACCTAGAAAAATCTTAGCAGTTTTTGAAAATAAAGTAATTGGACAACTAACATTTTTTCATGCTGTTTAATTTAGTTAATTCTTAACTTTAACTCATTTTCTTCAGATTCAATATTTCATGTGTTTCTGTACCTTACAAACATAAGAAACCATGGGATTACAAGAAATGCTCATATAGTATGTTTTACAGAGACTTTGTTATCCAGAACATTAGTAACTAGAAGATCTCCAAATCATGAGCATTATCAATTTCAATAATATCTTCAGGTTCCATCTTTGCTTCATGATGCCCCTCCTGTAAATCATCCAGGGAAGCCAGAGCCTCATTCGTATCACTAGCAAAAGTCTCACGAGATGCATCATCATATTCTTGCAAGTTAAGCCCTTTAATGGCTTTTTTCATTTTCTTCCCTAGAACTTGAATTCTCCTCTTTTTAGCAGCTTTTTTGTTTTCATACTCCTTTTGGTTTTCCAGATAGAATATTTCCTTGAAAGAAAACAAAAAAAAAAGTTAAGTTTGGCATATTCATTTACCAGCGTCCTAAAAAAAAACCCCATAAATTACAAGTACTGTTCAGTAATATTTAAGTAAGATATACATTATTGATAGTAGAAGCACGAAGATAGACTACACTTGAGAAAAAAGCCTCATAAATAATTTTATTACATAATTTCTCAGCAATCTCAAAGTATATATAAATAAGTATCACTAAGTTTTTATTTCAGCTTTGCTGATGACATAAAACTGGGAGGTGGTAGGCCAAGGGGATGTGCTGCCGTACAGAGGGACCTCTAGAGAAAATACAGTGAAAGGCTCTATGATAACTTTAGAAAAGTTCAGTGAAAACTGCTTAATCTTCCCAGTATCAGCAAGATAAGAATTTTATGTTCAGTAATTTTACTTCTCAACTTAGTCTCTTCTAATCAAATGAACTCTCTG
Organism: Jacana jacana; assembly: GCA_013400555.1. Classification (NCBI taxonomy): domain Eukaryota; kingdom Metazoa; phylum Chordata; class Aves; order Charadriiformes; family Jacanidae; genus Jacana; species Jacana jacana. The sequence continues at coordinate 11,337 of VZTM01019484.1, forward strand.
AAATTGGCAGCATATTGTGCAGAAACTGTTTGTTCCCAGAGAGGTAAGACTTGATTGTCTCTAATTTATGCCAAGGAATGGTATGCAGAAAGGCTCTTGCTTACACAAAGCGCTGCAGCAACTGAGGTCAGATAACTTATCTGCGCCCCTGGAGGGTCAGAAGCAGATAGCTGTAGAGGGGTCACACGTGCAGAGAGGAGCGGACAGAACAGCTGACCCAGAACTGACCAACACAATATTCCATCCCATCTGCCCCATGACCAGTATAAAAGCTGAGGGATCAAAGGGCCAGCTCTCCTTTTCTTCAGTGGCTGGCATCCAAGGAGAACTCTGTCTGTTCATCTGCCTTTGACCCCGATCCATGCATTCCTGAATCCAGTTCCCATCCACTGCCAAGGCCAGTATGGAACTTGTATACATTTTGTTATTTTATTTTTAATTTATTAACTATTTCAATAAACTAGTTTATTTTTTTTTCTAAGTCACTTTCTTTCACTCCCTCTTAACCTTAGAGAGAGAGGTGGGGGGGAGCATCTGACATCTCAGCTGTCAATTTGGCCCAAACCATGACAAGCAGTTGATTTTTTTTTTTTTTTTAATTTTCTTACTTACATTTACTTTGGACAATCATTTGTGCTCTTGACAACTTTACCTTTATTTGCTCTTCTTTGACGCTAGGTGTGTTCTTCAGCAGGTTTAAATAAACGCCCCCTGGTGTTCTTCTCCTAGTTCCATTCTTAATAGGAAAAAGTGTAAATTAGTAATAGCAAGTTTAATACTCAGTGTTGATATAAAAATAGTATTGAGACAGAATAAAAAAATGTAAGTTCCACTGAGTTAACATAAAGAAACAAAACAAACAGTATTCCAACTACTACTTTCACAAGTGTTTGTGATAATGTACATAATACTTTAAGTATTCACAACACTCCTAACAAATAAGACCAAGCAATATGTAAAAAATGGACCTATGTAGATCTCAGTTTTTAAATTGTGCTCAGCAGTTCTACAATTCATTCACATATCTGCAGGATTCTGCATTTGCACCTAAGGCATATAAAACACATCTATTTTAAAGTTTCTCCTCCCAATGTAACAGCTCCATACTTCAACAGTTTTCAGTGTAATGGTGGTGCAGTGGGCCACAATAAAGCATGAAGCCTGTGTCAATTTTAAGTACCAGTTATCACACTATTAACTGATTACCATTCATACTATGGTATCAAGTTGAACTCTTACTCCAGTGCTCTGGTATTTATTAAATATGACACTTTTCTGCTAAATAAAAACATAGAATACAATCTAAAAGTTGTATGAACAGAGAAGGTCAATTTTTAAGAATGTTCTTGAAACAGATGATGCACAACATCCCAATCAAGAAAAACAGTAAGAACTGCCTTTCACATAGCATGCTCTGATCAGTAGCCAAAGAAACCTGTGCCACCAGGAGTTGTGCCCTTTTATCTCCTTTGTAAACACTTGTTAACAAGTACTTTAATCTTTC
>VZTM01019484.1:17311-32311 GCA_013400555.1 Jacana jacana
TAAGTCTCAGACTGCCTGCTTCTGTCAATACTACCATCCATGCCTAGAATCCCAAGTTCAGTAGCCACTGCATCCTGACTCTGCTCCTGGAGCACTGCACCCCAAATGTTGTTGACCTTCTTGCCACCTAAAGCAGTCTGGTTTTGGTGGCTTTGGCTAAGCTGAAAAGGCTCAGATTTAGCAGAAGAAAAGCTGAAACATTTCTGTCGTTTTCGTTTCCACAGATAGCTATCATCATCAGATTCAGAAAAGCTTTCGTCACTTGAATCCACACTCTTGGTTGTCCGATAAGGAACACTTGGTGCACACGATGAAATGGCACTCTGGAATGGTCTGCCCGAGTCATTGCCATCATGTGCTTTCTGAAAAGAAAGAGTAAGTATCTGTTATCTTGTAAATTAAAAGAGCTGTTGACTCACAACAAAGATGTTCTGAGCTAATAAACTTAATTCTGACTCATTTGGCTGTTTGGTTGTCCTCTGTGAGCATCTTTGGAATTACAGTTAACAGGCACATCCCGTGAACTTCTGTATTTTGAATCTTTGTACATGAAAGACAGCATGGCTGTGCTAGATAACACTTATCAGGAGTCCCTAATCTCCTTAACATCATCTTTGTTGAATGGAATTAAAATTATTATAGCTACAGAAAAGCTATCAAAATTCCCAAACTGTACAAAGACGCAACAAGCACAGCAGTTCTAAGAAGGTTAAAAACCTGAGCCACCACAGCAGTTTTCCAGAAGTTTTTTTAAGCAGAAAAATTAACGTCCTCCCTCGAGCTTGAAAGGGGTCAAGACTAGTGATCTGCAACCATAATAGTGTTACCAGAGACTCAAGTGAGAAGAAAATGTGACCAAAAACTCCAAAACTTGGACGCTGCTCAAATTTTGAGAAGCTAACAGCGTATTGTAAAAATGGTTTGAGCAGGACAGCACACGACCAGCTGGGGATAGTAGTACCTTACAGAAGAACTGTGGTTTTCTTCCTTTAAACCATCAAGACACCACAGACTCACATGGCTTCTTATTAATTAGCATAAAACCATAAAGGTTTCAACATACTTTAAAAGTCCCATTGCTATAAAAATATTCAAGGAACGCTGTTTCCCCACATACACCTGACAGGTAAACAAAAAAATTAAAGTAAAACCTGCTCAAATCTGCATAACCTGTGAAAACACCACGGATAACGTAGCCCAGAATTCTTATGCCCAATGGCTGTAAACTTTTGACCACGCTGTCTGTGCTAGTCTGTGGTAAGCCTTCTTCCTTACTCATGATTCCAGTATTTCCCTACCTGACTTCCTGTCATAACGTTATATGCTATTCTGTGATCTTTAAAAATGTGACCTCTTCCTTCAGTTTCAGAGGAAATAAAAATTCTTCTTTTGACCTTACAGCTTTCACTAACACTATAGGACCATCTCTCCTTCCTCCTACTACCAAACAGAAGTCTTCAACGTATTTTATCAACTTGTGAAATACAAACTATTAGTTTAAAACATAATCTGTAATGCAAAACACTAAAAATTCCATAAATTAAAATAAAAATCACCAAAACCCCCCAACCCAATAAACCAAAGCCACGTCTATAATAACTTAACTTGTGCTACACGTCCCAGAACTATATGACAAATAAAAAGAAATTAAAAATCCGCATGCATGTAGCGTACCCCGATTTATCTTCTGAAATCTTTTTCCTGCCCCCACACCACCCTAATTCCTCGTAAACTTCACAACGCATTCCAACGTGAAAACAAATGTGAGACGCTTAGAAATAAGCGCCTCTTTGCTCACCGNGCTGGCGCCGCACAAAGTATGCGGTTCGGGAAACCCGCAACACTTTATTGTCGTTTAGACAATTGTTCTATCACCTGGTGACACCTCCCTACCTTGGAAAGGGAATTGAGGGAAAAACCAAGCACTAAATAATTAACATGGATAATACTAAAGAAGGTATTGATTCTGATACGAGGCACGTACACGGGCCATGCTATCGGTGTGAAGCTGTGCCCTGCCACCTGTGGGGCAGCAGGTGTTGGACACTGTGAGGAAGGGAAGGGTGCGGCACCGGTGCAAGAAGGTTGCCGCTGTCAAGGCAGAGGGAGAACTCCGTAGGCTTTCTAGTTTGTACTGAATGTGACATTCATGGTATGAAACAATCACGTTGGCCAGCTTGGGTCGAGTGCCCGTGTCTCATTTCTCATCCCCACACCTGGCAAGGGTCAAAAACACTGAAACCTTGAAGCCAGCATACCATAGCTTGCTGTGAAGTATTTTCACAGGTCCAGACAATGGGGTCTTCTAAAAACACAGTTTTCTGAAGTATTATAAGAGGCCTTACTGCAATAAAATTACTGAAAGATAACTTAATCCTGCGTCACTCAAACCAGGACAACAAAGNCCCACCCCCCCCCACCACACAAACCCCCCCCCCCCCCCGCCATAACACGCGGTTCCCCCACAAGAACGGGCACCGAAGGAAGAAGCGGGCTGCCGGGACCGGGGCAAGCACACACTCCCGGCAAAGGGCCCTCGGGCCGTACCGGGCCCCCCTCCTCCCGCTGGAGTCGCTCGCCGCCCGTCCCTAGGCGGCAGATTTCCCAGGAGCGGGGCATCACGGGCAGCGGTGGCAAGGCCCCTGCGGCCCTCTCGCCGCCTTCGCCCGGCTGGGCCTTCCGCGGCCCGCCGCCAAGAGCGAANTTCTATCACCTGGTGACACCTCCCTACCTTGGAAAGGGAATTGAGGGAAAAACCAAGCACTAAATAATTAACATGGATAATACTAAAGAAGGTATTGATTCTGATACGAGGCACGTACACGGGCCATGCTATCGGTGTGAAGCTGTGCCCTGCCACCTGTGGGGCAGCAGGTGTTGGACACTGTGAGGAAGGGAAGGGTGCGGCACCGGTGCAAGAAGGTTGCCGCTGTCAAGGCAGAGGGAGAACTCCGTAGGCTTTCTAGTTTGTACTGAATGTGACATTCATGGTATGAAACAATCACGTTGGCCAGCTTGGGTCGAGTGCCCGTGTCTCATTTCTCATCCCCACACCTGGCAAGGGTCAAAAACACTGAAACCTTGAAGCCAGCATACCATAGCTTGCTGTGAAGTATTTTCACAGGTCCAGACAATGGGGTCTTCTAAAAACACAGTTTTCTGAAGTATTATAAGAGGCCTTACTGCAATAAAATTACTGAAAGATAACTTAATCCTGCGTCACTCAAACCAGGACAACAAAGGAAGAAGTTGGGAAAATCTGGGAAAATCTGTCCCAGTCAGTTTTACTGGGGCAACAACAGCAAGCTGTATGAGTAAGTTAGTAGGATGTCCCATTTTGATCTCTACAGGAGATTCATGAGGTATTTTTAACAAATACTGGAAGAAAGGCACTTCCTGCTTGTACACTGTCACTCAAAAACCCCTGAAAGGTTGGAGAAAAGGCTAGCAGGGACTAAGTGACAGCCCAGGGTCAATTTAAATTGAAATTACTGTGTAGTGCTGTGTGTTAATTTACATATGATTGAAGCCATTATTCATGCACTGTAAAGATAAAATGTCGCTCTCTCAGAGTATATCTATGGATCTGTAACACAGGGCTGAATATTGAGTTACAGTTTGATTAAGAGATTGATAATCTGAAAGTGAGCTATTTTTATTTATCTCAACATTCCAATCCTGTTCAAATCATGAAGACAAACTGTTAAACTAGTGAATGGACTTTTCCTGACCTCCCACCCTGGAATAAGTAACAATCTCAGACTGATTAGAATGAAGGACAAGATGGAAAAGTCTTGCTATCATTTTTTGGGCTGTTCAGAATTTGTGTTAAGCAATTGAAAGAAGCCTGATCATGAGGTTTAAACTCTTACCCTACTTTCTGTGAGCAATTACACATAAATGTGGTATTTGGTTACACAGGAAGAAAATATTGAAGATGTAAGTGAGAAAGTGATGAATGAATATACACAGCATGTTAGAAAGTGGTGAAGATTAGATAATTTAATTTAGGACAGATTAGTAGCTGTAGAAATTAAAATGCACTGCATATTTTACAGTTATGTCTCTACTCACCAAGACAGTGAAGTGTTGTGCTGACATACCAGGAAAAAAAGATCCATTTGATTGTCATTTCTTCAAAAATTCTCATGGATACTGATTCTTTAATAAAGGGAAAGAAATCACACTGCCACTTTTTGCCCAAGAATAGATGGTTTTTCCCAGTTGATGTCTTAAGTGAATGGAAATAAGAGATTGCTGGTACGCAAATGAACTTGAGAAAATAAGCATTTACTTCAATGATAGCCTGTGATCAGTGGTCAACAACATCCTATTTGACTATGTCAGTTAGGAGTTCAAAGGAGGTCCTTCTGCTTGTTTGAGCTCCGATTAATGCCAGATAGATCTATTTAGCTTCTGTCTTCGTTCAGTAATTAATGGATTTCCTTTGGTAATAAATATATACACAGTTCCTCAGCTGTGTACACAAAGCCATGGGGGCAGGGCATAATGAGCCTTAGAGATGCTTATTGTGTCTCTGCGTGATTTTGAAAATCTTGAGCTGGACACTGAAGCTCCTCATGCAGTGGAGAGCCAAGCAGAAACCTGCCCATTAACACCCAAAGCAGGGAGCTGCCCAGATCTACCTAATGAGAACAACCAAACCAACGGAATGGTCTTTACTGTGACCTGATGTCTCAGACTACTTACTGTTAGGTCTATTGCTACTGGCACCATGCAGAAAAGCAATGGTTTGATCCTGCAAAATAACATGTGGTACTTACCTAGAAATATAATTTTCTGCAAGTCTTAAGTAACTGTTGACCGTTTCTCCCTTTATATACATTGTAATCCCGCCTTGGTTTGAAGGATGAGAAAATAGAAGGCTGCTATTGAGTAAAGAAAAAATTATACACATTGTGTCATAGCATTCAAAATCTTGATAAAGTTCAGATTAATGTTAGTTAAAGTACTAAGTACCTGGCAGTGTGGGATGGGATATTTTTTAGAGCTTCAGAGAGTCTTCACAGAATTTTGATTCCGGGAACAGAATTCAGCAGGACAGAAAGTTAGTATGGTGCCCCTTTTGATGTAGGAGAAAATTTGTGCAAAATAGAGATGAATTATGATTAACAGTAATATATATCTTATGCAGCTTGCACAATGATTGCAAGCTATATTCTTTTCCATCAACAGTAGTACAGTATCTGTGCAGGTATGCATATGACATATTATTCTCTAAATATGAAATGAGGTCAAATATTCAATGCAATATGAATGTAACAAATACCTGTCAATCTCAGGGATTTCCCACAAGAATCCCGTCATACAACACAAAATGCATGATATGCAAATTGTATCATAAAAGATCTGACATACCCTGTCAGATAACACATCCTTTGCTATGATACAATTACCATAAATGTGCATATCTCCAAAATGACAAACTGGAGAAGCGTTTTCATGCCTTCTCTTAGATAGCATTTCTGTAGCAGGTGACACATGAATTATATCAGAAAAACGATCCATCTGAAAACTGGCTTAGCTGGAAAAGAGATTATTCTTTAGTCAGGTGAGTTCAGTGGTTTTCTGACCAACAGTGCAGGTAGAAAAAACTGAGAACAAAGCAAAGCAGTTGGGTCTACCTCTTTTGACAGGGTCTACCCCCATCCTGCAGGTAGTGCCAGCAAAAGTGATGTAGTAGACCAACTGTTACAGCGTTCAAGGTGTTATTTCCTGCAGAAAAAAAAATACCATTTGCATTGAATTCCAGCCACATAGACTTCAAAACATTTTTATTCCTACCTTTCTTCTTGAGCACATGGCACTTGGATGGAGCTTTTCAGTCTTCAGAGCTTTTGTTCTGGCTGCAGAGACCAACCCTTTCCCAAGGATCCAAGACAACCCCATTGCTGAGCCTTCTGGCATTTTGAGTGGTATTTGTTTGTTGTTTAGCGCTTTTCTCTAAAATTGTGTGTTGTATAGCATTTTTATCTGAAACTGGAAAATTTTCTGAGCAGGTGTGAGCCATTAGTTTTGCCTGACCTCAGGATAGATTATTATTAAGAATGTAGTCAGCACCAATAATGTAAGGAAGACCAAAAAAGCCTTAAAGCCCTATGCTTCCCTCTCCATCTTTATCTGACCTTAAGAGAATATAGATTTCTCAGATTTAAAAACTTAAAACTCTCAGGTAATATTTTATTCTTGTCAGTATTCTCCAAACGGTAGAGAGCTGTACAGGTGTGACTCAATAAAATTCAGTGCTAAGTAGCCTGAGGCCTTGCCATTCCTTGCTCCTCAGAAGTACAACAGCATGCAGGAATATAAAATCAGAAACGAGAAACCTTCATTCAGTGCATCTGTTTAATAGCAGACAACTTACTCGACCGTTCTCTGAGGCATCTGGCAAACAGTGAGAGGGAAAATGCTTTGTAAGGATGATATTCATGGGATTGTTAGTCCAGACTGTGACACAGCAAGTGAATCCATGTAGTGCAACTGTGCCACCCTTTCAGAGTACTGAGCAAGTGAAGACTTTCAGAATTGCAACAATATATCTAAGAGATATTCAGTCTGACAAAAACTTGAGGAAGGCTTAGGACTGATCACCCTAATCCATGTAGTTCTCAGTGTGGCAACGTTACGCTTTGCAGTAAAGTGTCTCTAATGCACATGGCTCTTTATTCATCACCAGTGGTTATACCAAAGGCTGTGCAGCGTGAAGTGCATCAGCCCTGGCAAGGAGCAGTCCGTTTGCTGTTATCTTCTCAAGCTCTCATGACCATTTCTTTACTTCAGCAGCAGGTTTGTTTCTTTGTTGACTTGTGAAGTTGAAAGAGAATCGGTCTCTTTTAGTGCAGCAGTATGCAAATGCTTTACAGTTACTAAAACTATCATTGATATTATGCCTCACCATAGTTTGAAAACTAGGCTCTCAAACAAGATATATGTACATCTCTATGCCTGTATGACCATAATGTCTGACTTCTATGCATTTGAAAATGGTAATGAAAAAAATATTTGAGAAATAAAAGAGACACTGTGAATTAGCTTTCATTAGCAGAAACTGGAAGACAGTAGCATTTTTGACAGCAAAAATTTTGATTTCTTCTATTGCTCACTAGCTACATACAGGAAATACTTTAAAAATGGTCTTCATGGCCTCATTAATTTTCTGTAAAGGGACCCAGTGTATCAGCAGAGCAACTCTTATGTCCCATAGAGAAAGTCTACAGAAAATGTACTGAAAACACTGGGAAATCTCTCATCATGCAGATGTATTTTCTAGTGTGTAAGGAATAGTACACGTTCTGCTCATCAACACAGAGCGCTCTGGCTTCAGCAGTGTAAGATTTTCAGGCAAAGTATTGAGCTTGATGCCTTCAGGAACAGTAGAGCGGATAGCTCAGTTGACTCATGCTCAGTCATCTAAGTGCTCCAGGGGAATATCCTCATGCAGTTGTAATTCACCTGAGTAAGCACACTTCCACTCTCACTTCCCCTCATTAACTGAACTCTGGCACCTTAGGATCTGACTTTGTCTCATTTGTCACAAGTGATGAAAACTCATTTAATTTGGGTTAATATCCTGACCTTTAATTTGGGTTTTATTTGGGTTAATATCCTTATCACAGATTTTTTTTCTTTTATGACCTTGGACATGTCAGTTATTTTCTCTTTTTCTATCATGGTTGTAAGCTTTTCAGGGCATTTGTACAAGGATATTGCATCGTTTCTTCATAACTTGGCCCTAGTTTCAGCATGAGCATTAAGCTACAATGTCACAGAAATTATAAACATTTTCTGCCAAAGAATACTTTTCTGCTTGCTTTCTTGACATAGTGATTTTCTGCCTTTCTTTCCTGATGCACACAGTATGAAGAACATTTTCCAAACCACCCCCTACATAGGAGTAGTTGAAGCCACTTACAATAATTTGACCTACTTTGCAAGAGAGCAACTGAACAACAAAAACAACAAAAGAAATTGCAGATAAACACCAGAACAAACTCTCATACTAAATGCCTTACTTTTAATACTAAGAAAATGGCCAGTAGAGAGCATTTGATTTCAAGACTTTAGCTCCTGTGATCTCATTATCTTGAATTAAAAAACGTAAAATAATTCTACATTACTAAAAATTCATAGCATTCATGGTTACTTCTGTGCTGCTCTAGATGTTTAAACTTTTCAGTCAGTTCCCCTGAAGCTAGTGGAGAACATGACAATGAAGCAAAGAGTTATGGATTCAATCCTGTCCTGAATTATCCACTTCCTACTTTCTAACATCAAGATAAATGAAAGCTCTACTCAACCAGCATTCAAGAAAAAGGACAACCTACAAAGGGGCTTGTCTGTCCCTTGTTACACAGAGTTACCTGCTTGTCTGAGCTGGTGCAGTTACTCCTTTTTATTTTCTTTGTTGTTTGTTAAGACCTTTCAAGTGAATAGAATATAATAGAATAAAACAGAACAGAAGAGAACAGCAGATAATAGGTCAGTAGAAGGGACCTACAATGATTATTCAGTCACCGCATCAGGCTGACAAAGGAACATACTCTGGTGATAATAGAATACATCCCCTCTCTCCCCTCCCCACCTCTGTCAGAGAAATCTGTTTCAATTTTCCTTAGTTATTTGTTCTCGGTTTCAGTTTTTGTGAAAATTTGTGGCTTAGTTGCCACTGACCTCAGCCAGGCCTTGTATTTTATGGTGCGGTGGGCTGGACTAGCCAATGCTGGACTGGCCACTTCTCACTTACAGGAGGAGAGATAAGGAGATTTACAAGTTTAGGAAGAACTCAACTACTTCAATAAAATATTAATAATAACGTAAATAGGAAAATGAAATAGATACAATATATACAAACCCATATGAAACTCCCAGAATGACATCACTGGCCAGCACTTGGGAAAGTCCTACACTGGACTCAGTGATGGATGGAAATGTATTCCACATCTGGAGTCAAGAGTGCACAGATCAGGATCAAAGGTAGATGAACAGACAGAGCGCTCCTCAGACACTGGCCACTGAAAAAAGAGGGCTGACTCTGATCCCTCAGCTTTTATACTGAGCATGGGCCAGCGGGGAATACCCTGCTGGTCAGGTGTGGGTCACCTGTGCTGTCTGCTCAGGGGCCCCTCTACGGTCTTCTGTTTCCGACCCTCCAACGTGGCATATAATGATATCACCTGACCTTGGTTGTTACAGCAATAAGTAGAACCGAGAGCCTCTCTGCATACCGTTCCTTGGTATAAACATAGGTCTTACCACTCTGGGACCAGACAGTTCTGCACAATATGCTGTTGATTACAGAGAGTTAGAAGAGGCCTACCTAGGAAGTAAAATTACTGAACGGAAAGTTGGTTCTGTTTTACCTCAAACAAAGATATTTTCTAAGAAGAAATTCTGGCCCTGAATACAACTAGGAGAAAAGAGTCACTGTCCTGCACTGGAACAGAGTCAGGTCAGCAGCAACGTTACCAAAATTTATTTTCTTGCATTTTTCTTGTCTTCCAGTTTGTACGTGGTTACCAGAAATAAGGCAGCAGAGGTTTACAGTAACTAAACCATCTTTTAGTTGCTGGCAATAAAGGCAATAAAGGCAATAATAATAATAATAAAATAAAAATATAAAAATAATAATAATAATAATAAAGGCAATAAAGGCAATAAAGTTGCTCTTGCCTGGGAGCACAAGGAGGACTCCATTTTACAATTCTTGATTCCTTATATGCACTTTTAAGACTATTCATATATTAATTTTAAGATTTTATGTAGCCTATTGGCTTTAGCCACAGATTGCCTATTACCATTCACTTTTAGGTATTTGTACGGTGGAATGCCTTGTGAATGTGTACTTCATCCATATGATTAGCTGAGTTTGCATTACGTTGTTATAACTGTGCCACTTTCAGCCAGTTTGGTCTGGTTTCTTCTAATAGCAGATGCACTTACACAGGTGAGGTCACTGTCAGGCAAGTTCTGTTGGGTAGGTCTTCAAATCCATTTCTACATAATAGGTTTTCCTTATGTAACGGCAGCTCAGACAGCAAAATGTAGCATAACCTACCAGGAGACCCAGGAAAACGAGAGGGTTGTAGCACAAGTTAAGGTCAGGTTTCTTGCCAAAGCTCGTTTTCCAAGCGGGTTTAGGACAAGCTGGGTCACTTTTGTAGACGGTATCTGATGCAAAGCAGAGAAGTTATGATTTCAGCATTTTATAATAAATTTATACTTCTCTGTTGGGCATTTTATATGTACACATGTGCCTGTGAATGACAACACAAATTAAATGTCAGCTGTGTATCAACATTGAGAACACTATGAGCACACTAGCCTGTTTTAAAGAGATCAACTTACTTTAAAGTAATCTAGCCAGGGACATCAAAGACAGTAAGAAAAACTTCTATAGATGTGTCAGGGACAAAGGGGACAAAGGCAAGACTAGGAAAGCTGTGGGCCCTCTCCGGAAGGACACGTGAGACGTGGCCACCCAGGATACCGACAAGGCTGAGCTACTGAATGACTTTTTTGCCTCTTCTTTTTTCCTTCTTCACCAGCAAAGGCACAAACTGCACTGCCCGAGTCACAGAAGGTAGAACCTGGGCCTCTGAGAAAGAAATGCCTACAGTGTGAGAAGATCAGGTTTGAGACCACCTAAGGAACCTGAAGATTCATAAGTCCATGGGACCTGACAAAATCCATCCATTGGTCCTGAGGAAGCTGGTAGAGGAAGTTGCTAAGCCGCTTTCCATCATATTTGAGAAATGGTGGCAATATGGCGAGGTTCCTGCTGACTGGAAAAAGGAGAACCTTACCCCGATATTCAAAAAAGGAAAAAAAGAAGACCCAGGGATGTATAGGCCAGTCAGTCTCACCCCTGTGCCTGGCAAAATCATGGAGCAGATCTGCATGAGCTGCACTGCAGGCAGAGCACACAGAAATAGGACAAAGTAACTTCCTGGCAGTGAAGGTAGTGACAGGGAGCAGCTTTGTTTGCTCCTGTGATCCTGATAGTGGTCAGCAGGGGAAGGTCTGCTGCCACTAGGTGCTCCACTGATAGCAGCAGTGTCAAGACATACTCTTCTGCAGAGCGGAGATAAAATGTTCCAAAGCAAAAAGTTGTTGCAGTCCTTAAACCTTTCTAGAATTCCTTGGGTTTACTGTCTTTCAAACATTTCTAGCAGCTTGTGTCATTGAATTCTCCAGATTTGCAGCTTCAGTTTTAAGGGATTTATTCACTGGGTTCTGAGCTTGGAGTATTCTGAACAGGCCCCACTAAAAATCTGATTTAAAACAGAAGTTTATTATATGCTCTAAGTATACACTTTGTTCTGTTCAAATTATAGTGTTTGTTTCCATGCATTCTGAATGAGATTTTTTTCCTTGTTCTGGTATTTCTGTTCATCTTAATGGAGATATCTGATTAAACTTTAAATAATTTATGGATAGTGCTTGTATTCTGTTTCTTGAGACCTTATGTTTGATACATTTCACAGTTGAATTTACCTCTAGCCTGGAGAGAAAACGAATGTGTGTGCTTCAGTTATTGTCTAATGTTGTCCATACTCTAAAAAATTATGCTGTCACTTTTATTAGCTATTTTTAAAAGGAGGAATTGGATGGTTCTCCATTGTTTTTCTCAGTTGCAAGATTCACAAAAATCCTTGGTTTATTGAATTTTGGAAGAGCGTCTTTCTACTTTATGAGTGCTATGCTAAACCATTTCTGTAGTCCAGAAGAAAATGGCAGATTATATTAGTACCAAGCTGACAGTGTGCAGATACTTCTCCGCTCTTTTCTTAAACCAACAGACAATCAGCGTCTGACTGCCCCTAATCGCCACATGGGAACTAGCTAAGTCAGCACTTCTTAAACGTCAAAGTGTTCCAAATAGCTCAAATCAAAGCCAAGGTTTCCAGTACCGTACGCAGTGGTTTCATTTTCAAACACAAGTACTCAACCTCTCAGAGAGAGAAATACCTCTGAATAAAGTAGCAGGGACACTGATTCCTGGCATCCTGACCTGCACTCCAGCTGCCTGGTGAGGCAGCTGGAGAAGTGGTGGGCCGTATCCGCTCCCCAGGGAAGAGCCTCTTTGGCCTCTAAAGTCACTGAGGGGTTCAAACAGCACCACTACTTTTTCAGGTGGTCTGTACACGGCAGCTTCTATTCCAGTTCGTGAGAGCCACCCCAGGGTGGGGTGTGTGGCTCAAACCCCTCTCTTCACTTTAGCTGCTGAGTCTGTAGCAGAACACCTGAACTGGACAGAGAGTTTTGAAAAATGCTGAGGGCCTTTCTCTTGCCAGTCATATCACAAGGCACTCCTCTACCATTCCCAATGGGGAAAGAGCTGGGGGACTGAAGAAGCTGAAACTGTAGGAACTGAAGATTTTGATAGTTCAGTACACAAGCCCAATCTTATCACTGCCATCTGTTTATTGTGGTTTTAGTTCATGTTGTGTAGGGAAAAAACCCTCTTTAAAACAAAAGACATTTACAATTTGTCCTATGAGCTTGAGTAGTGCCCCCAAGAATATCTTCTTGTATGTTACTTGAAGTGGATCATTTATGCCACTGGCATCAGCTATTAACTCTTGCCCAGTGATGGTGCATCAAGGAATCAGAGCCCTCGTTGATTGCTGTGCTTGGTTTCATTCAAACCTGACTGCAGTTACAGTGGTTGCCCCAACAGCTACACAGGCCAAATCATGAGGTTTTTCCCATTGAATTCAGTGATCATTGTGAAAGGGGGATAGTAATTAAAATAACATTTTTGCCGTATAAGAAAGTATATAAGCTTTCAGAAACAATTCTTTGTGTAACAGTATGCAGCTGTTAGAGGCTGCTGCTTAAGCAAAAATAAAAAAGCAACTGAAGGTCGAGATGAGCCGCAGCCTTGCGATAACGGGGAACAAAGAGTATATTCCAGGATGCAGAACAGACTCTCCAGCCCTGAGAGCAGGCAGAGAGGTAAGTTTGATAAGGAGGATCTGGCTGCACCTGCCATCGTGGCTGCGGAAGAGACCAACCGAGAGCTGGGCCTGTGCCAGAGTAAAGGGTGAGAAGTGCATCTGTGAAGAACACATATGGCCTTCCTCTTCATGACCCTCGGTGACCACTACCAGGAGACGCAGCACAAGCACAGTTGGGAGGAGTCTAATTTTAGTGCTAAGCGGGGACAGGTTATGCATATGTATCGGCATAACGAATGTGTGTATCATGGCTGTATAGATGAAGGGCGAGTTGCTGCACCAGAGGTAGCAGGTTTGTGGTGGGGTGACCCCCCGTGCCGCCCAGCGCTGAACAAACAGACCTACTTTACAACCTTCCAAGTTGTGGAGTCTATTTCTGCACATCAATTGCAGTGGGTCCTCAGGGTTCTTTTCTGATAAAATAGGATTTTATCAGCACAGGACAAGGTGCAAAATGACTCAGTGGGGAAAATGAATGGGAGGGTGATCAGGAACCCCGAGTCAAATAAAGGAAGCAAGACCTTGTAATAGTGAGAAGCTGGAGAAGTTAAGTCAGTGATCATATATGCTGAAGTCAGGAAATAAAGCTATAATCAGAGAAATAGATTAGAAGGGGAGATAATCAATGCAAAGAGAAGAGACACAATTTAAGAACTCGTTCAAATTTGACACTTTTTCAAACACACTTTCAAGAAAACATCAGAAAAATTAAAGCCCCAAACCCACCCCTTTGCTGAAAAGAATTATTTTTAAAGAAAACAGATAACAGAACATAACAGGAAGGGTAAGCCAGGTCAGGGAAAGATTGAGAAAGGTTATCAAATTAAAAGCAAGAATCAAAAGGCAAAAAATAGAAGAGAAGATTGCAAACCAATAAAGAGAACCATTTGCTCTTGACTTACCTTCTGGAGCTGCAGCTAGAAAGCCTTGATCTGTGTGCCACACAGGTCATACACTGCTGAACTCTGACTGTTCTTATCAAAACCAGTACAAAGAGTCATCAGAATCATGTCAGGAGCTTCTCTTCTGGGCACTTTGATTTTGGCACCAATCACTACATTAACAGATGTGAAAAATTTCCAAACCTTGAACTGTGCAATTTCTGTCAGTTTCTGAGTAAGTTTATTGCAAATCAGTTTACTGCCCAAAGCTTTATGCTGTTGGTTTAACACTCAACAACGTTACTAGTTAGATCTTAGGGCTATTGGCAGCTACCAGTTTGATTGCTGCTTTCATTCTTGATAAAAACGAGCAGTAATGACCATGATAAAAAAAAACAACAATCAAGCACCAACAGGAGCAACGGCAGAAAGTAGAAATTGGCAAGTAATTACGAGCATCCAATGCTACAGTGACACCAAGTGGTGAAATACTATCCTTCGTGCTGCAGTTTCAAACCGCTGTCTGTCTTGACACTTCTCATCCCTCTCCTGTTCTGCCTTTTCTCTCCGCTCTCCCTCATAAATCAGAATACTGTTAGAATGTATTTTCCTCATCAGTATATTACGAATTCTACAGAAAGCATTAATATTCTCGTGATATTACAAAGATGCTAATTCAGAAAAGCAATTTGGACTCATTAATTTGGATGTGAGCAGAATTAAACACATACTTTAAAAGTCTAGCTGTTAACCTAAAAAACATCACATAACTATTACTTGCACCGATTGGGGTAAACTGTAGTTTTTTCAAGTTCCTATTGCTCTTGCCATATGAATGAAGAAAAATATGGATGACAGAAAGAGAATACCTTTAATGAAACTCATTATTAATCTTCACTTCCCTGGCCTGTAGAACCATCCCATATATCTTCTCTAGGATATTAAGGTGTCATACAGCAAGACAAAGGCCTGAGTTGGGCTTATGAGGCTTGAGGCTTACCTAACATATGCTGCAGGTCCAGAAAGGGTCAATTTAGGATCCTGCATTATGGATCAAAAGTCAAAACAATGAGAGGTTCCTTCTCTCTTTTCCTTCTCTCTCTCTTTCTTTCTCTCTCTCTTTCTCTCTTTCTTTCTCT
>VZTM01019485.1:0-11293 GCA_013400555.1 Jacana jacana
GTGAAGGGAGGAGACCTGACCTCAGTAGCGGGCGCCCAGTAACTTCATCGAGATTCACGTAAGCTGTACTGGTTACATCAGCTGCAANTTACATCAGCTGCAAGACCCAAAAGTACAGCATGTTACAGTCCAACACCACACACCATCTTTCCTGCCCTGAGAGACTGTCCTAATAAATGAAGCCCAAAGTCATGCGTTAAATGTACTCAACTAACATTATAGAGTAATGGCCCACAGACTAAGGACATTACATATATACATATATTACATTATATGCACTTAGATATATCTATATGTCATGGGGAAGTGATAGCTTTTAATTGGGAACTGTAAGATTTGGGCATGGCATAGATGGTATGGAATAAGGGGTGGATAATGTACTGGTTCTGGGAGGGGTAGGGTTAATTCTCCCCTGGCTCTATCAGGAACACAGGTATTCCATCCCAGGTGAGCAATGCCCAGGGGGTAGATAGGAGCTGGCAGGAAGGGGAGGGGGACAGGAAGTCGTTGGTGGCCCGTGGACGGGGGGGACATTCTGGTGTTTGGTCGGTATTGTAATCATGTTTTTATACTCCTCTATCCTTATTACTGTTTTGTTGTTCTGTTAAACTGTCTTTGTCCCAATCCAAGATTCTTGCTTTTTCTCTTCTGATTCTCCCCTCCTGGCTGTGGAGGGGCTTGAGAGAGGGTGGCTGCCATGTGGTTCTTTGTTGCAGTCTGAGGCTAAACCACGACACAGACTCAATCCTGAAGAGGAGGAAACATTTTCTTCAGAAAAGTTAGAAAAACCAGACTACTAAAAAAGTAGACACAAAAACAGAAGACAAGCAAAGAGACCGCTTCTCAAAGGTGTGGCTTTATCATTAGCATATGGAGTCAGGAATATTTTGGACTATATGAGGCATACCTCTTAAAACTGCATATTTTTTTTCAGTCTGCCATCCAAGAGACCTGAAAAGACAGAAAAATAATCTGAAAGTTAGCATCCAGAACTCCTTAAAATCCAGCCATCACATCGAAATCTTAACCTACTAAGCTCACCTAACAATACCTACATGTATTAATTCAAAACAACTCAAAGGAAAAAGAAACATTCATTTTTTTATAAAGAAGGAACTTCAGGAAACACCCATGTAACATCCTCTATGAAAGGACAAGCTTACCGCAGAAAAGTAAAACCAGCCCGAAATTCAAGCAGTCCTGATTCCATGTGGTGACAAAAATACCAAAATAAATCAATTATCTGCTGTACCAGGTCTGGCTGGGATGGAGTTAATTTTCTTCATAGTAGCCTGTATGTTACTGTCCATCAGCACAAAGGGGATTGCCCAGGACTTCAGCTGGCTGGCACCTGCCTGCCTAGAAAGCACCTCTGACAATCACAACATGCACAGTTTCATCCACAGACAGCTTGGAGCCCATCATGGGTAGCAGAGCTTATTCACAAAGAAGAGAGATATGGCAGTGCAGTGCTGTTTTGGATTTGTGACAAAAACAGTGCTGATAACACACCAATGTTTTAGCTATTGCGAAATAGTGCTTACACAGTGTCAAGGCCGTCTCCATTTCTCACTCTGCCCTGCAGTGCATAGGTTGGGGTGTGCAAGAAGTTGGGAGGGGACACAACCAGAACAGCTGATCTGAACTGACCAAAGGGATATTCCATGCCATATAATGTCACAGAGCAGCAATAAAATCAGAGAGGAGAGGGGCTTTGAGTAAGTAGCCATTGCCTGTCTGGGCATTGACCTACTTGCAGGAGGTGGGGAGTGATTGCCTTTGCATCATCTTTTTTTTTTATTATTTTATTTTGTCTTTCTTGTTCGTCTTTATTATCTTTATCTCAATGCATGAGTTTTCTTGCTTTTGTTCTTCTATTGTCTCCCCTGTCCCACTGGTGGGGGAAAGTGAGTGAGTGGGCAGCTGTGTGGTGCTTAGCTGCTAGCTTGGGTCAATGCACCATATCACAGAATGGTTCAGGTTGGAAGGGACTTTAAAGATCATCAAGTTCTAACCCCCCTGACATGGGCAGGGACACCTCTCACTAAACCATGTTGCTTAAAGCCCCCATCCAGCCTGGTCTCGAACACTTCCAGGGATGGGGCATCACAGCTTCCCTGGGCAACCTGTTCCAGTGCCTCACCACCCTCACAGTAAAGAATTTCTTCCTAATATCTAATCTAAATCTCACCTATTCCAGTGTAAAACCATTACTCCTCATCCTATCACTCCACACCCAGATAGAGTCCCTCCCAACTCTCTTGTAGGCCCCCTTTAGTTATTGGAAAGCTGCAATAAGGTCTTCCCCAGAGCCTTCTCTTCTCCAGGCTGAACAACCCCAACTCTCTCAGCCTGTCTTCATAGGAGAGGTGCTCCATCCCTCTGATCATCTTTGTGGCCCTTCACTGGGCTCATTCCAACAAGTCCATGTCCTTCCCATGCTGACAACTCCAGAGCTGGACACAGTACTCCAGGTAGGGTCTCACCAAAGTAGAGTGAGAGAATCATTTGCTTTGACCTGCTAGTTATGCTTCTTTTGATGCAGCCCAGGATGCGGTTTGCTCTCTGGGCTGTCAGTGCACATTGCCGAATCACAATGAGCATTATATGCAAAAATAAGAATGAGAGAAGAAACTGATTGGTCTGTTAAAAAGAAAAAGAAGATTTGGGTTTGAAAATCTGCCACAATGAAAGCAGAGTGGCATTAAATGACTTTCTGTTCATACCAACAACAAAAATCTTCACACACAGAAGAGAAAATTCCTTTCCTGTAGAGGAGAATGGACTTTAGGATGAATCTGCTGCAACAGAATTCATTCTTAAAGCAAAAAGGTCCTAATTTATATTGTGGTTTAAGAAAGTGAATTACAGGTTTATCAACAGAGCATTCTGAAAACACATCAGAACATAAGCTTATGATCAGTGAAGATGTTTTCTAAAAGGGATTATCAAATATCACAGATATCTCCCCTTACTTGGAGAGTACACAGCAATGTTGTAATGCAGATGGAAGGAAAGAGTGATGCTTATCTTCTTGAGAGGGGAAAATCAAAATGCCAAACTGGTCCTATAACACCATATGCTACATGCTCTGAATGCAAGAGAACATTGGTGCATTATGGAAGCTAAGAATGAAGTACTTTTATTTATTTAGTTAGTTAGTTAATTAATTAATCTAGACCAGCTAAACCAGTGTGTCCTGGTTTGAGGTAAAACAGAACCAATTTTCTGTTCAGTAATTTTACATCTTAGCTAGGCCTCTTTTAACTCTCTGGAATTAACAGCATATTCTGGAGAAAACTGCTCGTTCTCAGAGTGATAAGACCAATGTTTGTACTTCATGCTAAGGAATGATATGCAGAGAGGCTCTTGCTTATACTTAGTGCTAACCAAGGTCAGCTAACTTTGTTATACGCCCTGTTGGAGGGTCGGAAGCGGAAAAAGCATCGAGGGGTCACACTTGTAGAGAGGAGCAGACAGGACAGGTGACCCAAAANATTTTATTTACAGGAGTACCCAAACTGCTAGGACTGCTCTTAGTAACTTGATAGATGAGCAAACTGTAGTTCTCATCTGTACCAAATATTTTTTTAATGCAAGATGAGAAGTTAGCCTTCTCTCATGAGAGTCCAGAACAGGAGTGAACACTGTTAAGGGATGTTAATGAGGCTGCTACCTCTCATAGACTCCGGGATTCCTTCTGCCTGGCTGCTGGAGACAAGTCCAGGGGTCTCTGTCTCAAGCCAATGGATGTGGCTGCTGCTTTCCTGTTTGTAGGTTCAACCAGTATCAAGGCTGAGTGTGTATCCAAGAGATGTGCATGTGCACACACACTCTCACAGAGAACACAAACTGCCACAGACAGGGTGCTGCCTTTAACAACACCCACATATAACACAACCAGAACTCACATAAGACATGTACAGCTAGCCAAGTTTCCCTCCTCCTCTCTGGCTGATCAGGATTGAAGTTTACTAATGAAAACACATGTACTCTCACTTTCTATATTCACAAGCACACATACATTCAGAGATCCCTCAAATATCAGCAGAGTCCCTCTGTCCATCTAATACCCATGCCCAGATTCTGAGCCCTCTTACCCACTATATGGGTCTCCTGCTTGCCAGCTAGTCAAGTTTGATACTCCCTAGCAAACAGGTGCATACACTCACATACTCATTTCACAGGCACCCCCACGCTCTCAGATCCCTCCAATATCAGCACTGGCCCTTCAGCAGTCTGATACCCCTGCCAAGATCCTGGGCCTCCTACTTAATGGCTAGTCCAGCTTGAAGTTTGCTAGCAAATAGCAGAGACATGTGCACACACCCATGCACAACCCCCCTAGCTGGTACCTAGAAACATGCTCCCTGTGATCTGCTGTCCCCACTTCAGCTGCTGATTCTGTGATCCTCGCTCACTCTGGTCTCCTCAGTAGCTGGCACCCAGGACACAAACAGGCCCTATGATCCACAGTCCTGGCCCAGTGGCTGATACCAAAACCCTCACCCACTCCAGTTGCTGGCACTGAGACTCACACTTGCTCTAGTTGCTGGCACCACAGGCCCAGTGGTGCATACACCCCTCCCTGGTCTGGCTCCAATTGCTGGCCCCATATTCACTCATACCCATCCTCGCAATAGCTGGCAATCCAGATCTATGCTGCTTAGATCCATGGCCCCTCCAACTACTGATGCCGAGACCCTCACTCACTCCAGCCACCTAAAAGGAGAAAAATAAATTCAAACTTATTTGGAGCAAGGAAGTTTTACTGGAATTAATAAAATGCCTCAAAATTAAAATTATTTTTTTCTTCAAAATAAAGTTTTAAAATATTCAAAGCTTTGACAAAATGCTTCCTGCAATGTTTAATAAAATAAACTAGCTAGAAACATCTTTATTGTTGAATAAAAACAAATAGTTCAATATTAAAATTTGCTTCAATAAGTGAAGTTATTATTAGCAGCATACATAGCCTCTCTATGAGACAGTTAAGCTACTTGTGAAGGTATTAGATCTTTCATTATTACAGCAAACTTCCAGCTCTTCAAGGACTTGGTCAATAGGATCCCCTGGGAAATGGCCCTCAGGGACAAGGGAGCAGAACAGAGTTGGCAAACCTTTAAAGACACTTTCCATAGAGCATTTTTCCAAGATCCCTAGGTGTGAGAGAAAATAAGGAAAGGAAAGCAAGAGACCATCATGGCTGAGTTGAGACTTGCTGGTCAAACTAAAGGGCAAGAAAAAGATGCGCAGGCAGTGGAAACAGGGACAGGTATCCTGGGAAGAGTATAGGGAAGCTGCCTGGATATGTAGGGATAGAGTCAAGAAGGCCAAGGCACAGCTGGAGCTGAACTTGGCAAGGGACGCAACGAATAACAAGAAGGGCTTCTACAGGTATGTCAGACAGAAAAGGAAGGTCAAAGAAAGCATACTTCCCCCTGATGAGCAAGACTGGCAAACTGGTAACAATGGACAAGGAGAAGGCTGAGGCACTCAACAACTATTTGCCTCAGTCTTCACTGGCAACCTCTCTTCCCACACCTCTCAAGTGGATGGACTGCAAGGCAGGGACTGGGGGAACAAAGTCCCTCCCACTGTAAGAGAAGACCAGGTTTGTGACCACCCAAGGAACCTGAACATAAAGAAGTCTATGGGACTTGATGAGATGCATCACAGAGTCCCAAGGAAATTGGCTGATGTACTTGCCAAGCCACTCTCCATATTTGAAAAGTCATGGCAGGCAGGTGAAGACCCTGGTGACTGAAAAAAGGGAAACATTGCACCCATTTTTTAAAAGTGTGGAAAGGAGGACCCTGGGAACTACTGACCTGTCAGCCTCACCTCTGTGCCTGGAAAGATCATAGAACAGATCCTCCTAGAAGATATGCTACAGAACATGGAAGACAGGCAGGTGATCCAAGACAGTCAGCATGGCTTCACCACGAGTGACTACATCAGTGGACAAGGGAGGAGCTAAGGATGTCATCTATCTGGAGTCCTGTAATGCCTTTGACATGGTCCCCCACAACATACTTCTCTCTAAACTGGAGAGATAGGGATTTGATGGGTGGACTGGTGGATGAGGAATTGGTTGGATGGTCTCATCCAGAGGGTGGGTAATGGTTCAATGTCCAGATGGAGATGGGTGAAAAGTGGTATCCCTCAAGGGTCCATATTGGGACCAGTACTGTTCAATATCTTCATCAATGACAGACAGTGGGATCAAGTCTGTCCTCAGCAAGTTTGTGGATGACACCAAGCTGAATAGTGCGGTTGATGCACCTGAGGGATGGGATGCCATCCAGAGTGACCTAGAAAAGCTCGAGAAGCGGGGGTCACATGAACCTCATGAGGTTCAACAAAGCCAAGTGCAAGGTCCTGCACTTGGGTCAGAGCAACCTCCAGTATCAATACAGGCTGAAGGATGAAGGGATTGAGAGTTGCTCTGCAAAGAAGGACTTGGGGATACTGGAGGATGAAAAGATGGACATTAGCTGACAAGGTGCGATCACAGCGCAGAAAGCAAACCATATCCTGGGCTGCATCAGAAGAAGCATGGCCAGCAGGTTGTTAGGTGATTCTGCCCCTCTGCTCTCATGAGACCCCACCTGGAGTACTGCCATCCAGCTTTGGAGCCCTCAGCACAGGAAAGGTGTGGACCTGTTGGAGCGGGTCCAAAGGAAGGCCACAAAAACATTTAGAGGGCTGGAACACTTCTCCTATGAGGACAGGCTGAGAGAGTTGGGGTTTTTCATCCTGGAGAAGATAAGATTCCAGGGAGACATTATTGTGGCCTTTTAGTACTTAAAGGGGGCCGATATGAAAGATGGGGACAAACGTTTTAGCAGGGCCTGTTGCAATAAGACAAGGGGTAATGTTTTTAAGCCTAAAGAGGAAAGATTTAGACTAGATATAAGGAAGAATTTTTTTCCAGTGAGGGTGGTGAAACAGTGGAACAGGTTGCCCAGAGAGGTAGTAGATGCCCCATATCCCTGGAAACATTCACGGTCAGGTTGGATGGGGCTCTGAAAAATGTAATCTAATTGAAGATGTCCCTGCTTATTGCAGGGGAGGTTGGAGACTAAATGACCTTTAACGGTCCCTTTCAACCCAAACAATTCTATGATTCTGTAACTAGGAAGCCTTCAAAAATTCACATGCTTAGCTCTCTGACTCCATCTATTAGAACAGGCACAATGATAGATGAGTAAAGCATTAACTGCTAAAAAGCAAGTCTGTCATGAGAAGTTAGGAGCCACTAGCTGACATAAAGTTAGGAAGGTGCTAAAATGTAACCGTTTGGAAATCTACAATTTTTTAAAACATTCCAGTAAAATTTAACAAAGCCCAGATTACAGTCATCCAACTCTAGCCAAACTTGAATACTTAATTTAATGAGCCTGGAAAAAATGTATGTTTATGCCTCTAGTTAAGATTTCAGTAACCAACACTGTTTTCAATTTATTTTTTCTGACAATCCTGCCACAACAGAAGATGAGTGAATGGAGTTACTAGAATTGCCCCTAAACTTTTTAAATGCATAACAGCTACCACCTATTCTTTCTGAAGTTCGATGTACCCTCAATAACTTATAAAATCAGCTGTTTGACAAGTTATACAACACAAAAAATAAGCCTTGTAACAACTCCTTTCCTCTTTTGTTCTTGAATTTCTAGAGTAGTTTTAAGGTGTACTCTGCTCTTTGCTTTAGAATCACAGAAAATCTAGGTTGGAAGTGACTTCTGGAGATCATCTGGTCCAACGTTATGTTGAAAGCAAGGCCTTAGACTAGGTTATTCAGAGCCCCACCAAAGTAAGTCTTGATTATTTCCAGTGAGGGAAAGCACTGGGCAATTTATTTCAACATTTAATTGTTCTCACAGTGAAGAATTTTTCTGTTATATCTGGACAGAATTTCCTCTGAAACAACTTGTGCCTGTTGCCTCTTGTCTCATCAACATGTTTTCTTGTGAAAAGAATATCTCCCCTTTCTCTGACAACCTTTTGGGCACTGAAAGATTGTGATTAGATCCCCCCCAGCCTTCTCTTTTCTAGACTGAAAATCAAGTCCTCTAGTACAGTAACTAATAATACCCTACTAGGACAATTTTAGCTTTTTCAGCTGGTGGCTTATTTTGACATGATGACCAAATCCAAAATAACTGTTAAATCAAATATGCAAAAAGAAGAGCCTTGAATTACTGATATTCTAAATGCAGCTACCTTAGCATGAACTTCTCACTATTTCAGCGCAATAAACTCTATCAACTCTGTTTAGCAAACGGCACAAAGGTAAGAAAGTTAGGGTTTCTTTTCCCATTATATTTCATTAGCCATGCTTCTTGCAGGTCATATCTTCTGAACCCATCTTATGAAATCTGTATTTGGGATCAGTCACACTGGGTAAAGGAAAGATTCCATCTCTCACTTTTGTAAAGCTTAATGAAGTCATTACAGGAACCCATCCTTTTGAAATCTCCTTCAGTTGTTGCATGTGTCTCATGTCTCATGTAAAACAAATACTACACTTTGTTTCTATACTCATTCACGACATGAAAGTTCCAATATTCTGTAATAGCTGGATAACTGAACAGGGTTTTTAAATTTATTTTATTTATTTATAAGAACTGGAACATTCATCCTTTTCCAAGCCATAACAGCAACTATGAATAATTTTCCAACTTTCACAATGTGGGTTCAGAAAGGGCCACTATATTCTCAACATTTAAATGTTTCACTCAACAACATACAGGGGAAAAAATGAGGTAAAAAAGTCAACAATTGAGACATACATAATCTAATAATGAATCGGTGTTCAAATATACCTTAAGGAACATATGGAAGATTCATTGATTGTTCCAGTGCAGTCTTTTGTCTGTATTCTACGTCAAGGCCATTAGCACCAGCTACATTTACCAAATTATGACAGACAAAATCTTAAGATAGAATAAACCTCAGCTATAGAAATGAAAGCAGTATCACCACAACAGTAGCACTACAAGATTACACTGGCCTAAGGGACATGGTCTCAAGAGAAAAGAGCTCAGTGGAAAATGACAACAGCGTTCTGGGTTGTTTTGTCAAAACACGGAGAAAGACTGCTTCTCCATGAAGCTAATCTTGAACAAAAACTGAGAGGTCTAGATTATCGCAGCCACAGAAAAATTACAGCGATCATCACAGGAGTGTTTAATTTATGTAAGAGCTGACAGACTCATTCCTGTGGTTTAAGAAATTATTGCCTGCAACTGTCCACCCCTTGCTAAACATGGCCACCTTGAAGCAAAAACATATTTGCACCTCAGATGCTCAACAGCATGTCATATTAGCACAAACCACTGATGAAGGCAGGTTTTGCTAATATAGCCTGAAGATGGCAAAAAGGGCAAGAGGAAATTCTTCAGAAAAAGGGCAGGTGGAGTGGGAACTAGATTCACCAATTTGCCCGTCAGCCAGAATTCTCAGTTTTGTTCTCCTAGTTGATATATTTCACTTACATATTTGACCTTAAAGGTCTCAAAAAATTATTAGCTGTATTTTCCCTTACTGTTTAGTGCTCAACAGGGTTTTCGCTTGAATGAAAAATGATTTTTAAATTGCCTATTACTAACCACTTATAATTCAACCTTGGAGAAAGTAAGCAATTATCAATTACCCTTAATCAGCAACATCTGCAGCATTAACCACCAGCTTTGCTTATTTACCTAGCATGGGAATTTATTACCTTGTGAAGTTTCCCATCTCAGCTCTACATGTTAAAAATTTGACTTTGTAGAAATATCTGAACAGAAAAAAATTTATGACCTTACAAAATAGATCAGTCAAGCAATTCTTCCTTAACCAGTGATAGCAACTGTACTCTCCAGCCTCTGAATAGTTTATTTTCAATGAATTTCTGAAACTATATTTTGTATCTAAATTATTCTACAGGACTCCTCCAAATCCCTTAAAACAGAACATGGATATCAAGTTTTACGCACAAGGGAAATAGTGCTAGATAAGACTGAGGAAAAAGATGATGAAGAAAACAGCTAGCAGCTTTAACCTGAAAGTACACAGAGCAAGCTAGCATTGCATTAATAGTGAATTGAGACAAAATGATGTACTGGGGTGGCAGAAATAAAATCAGTAGAGAAGTGAATCACGAGACCAATTTTTGGTAAAAAAATATGGGGGAAAGTAATGTGGAAGCAAACAAGTAGTTGCAACATTGTTATTATGTAGTTGTGACTAAAGCATCCACAAAAGCACAAACAGGAATACTGCAATGCATTATGTTTGCAAGTATTGTATAACTATTTCACAACAGCAGAAGCAGACTGTATATAGGCCCACAATAACAAATAATAAAATAGAAAATTAGGAAAAGATCAAGATCAATAAAGTTTAGCTTGTAGATATTACATTAAATTTCTTCTACATTTTATATAAGAGAACATATATTATTTTTTTAAATTACAGAACTTCCTGAATTATCACAGCTTTGCGAATTAGCACACAAAATGATGGCTATTGTCAAGGTTGTGCATACACACATTCGTACAACATGTTTAAAAAATTTTCAAAGACAATTTCCTCCACTCCGCTGGGGTTCATCTTTAAACATGATCTGATATTCCATGCAAGGAATTATATACTCCTTCCATCAGTTCAAATTTGAAATAGCTCTCTGCCTTTCCAGTATTTAATCAGATATTTCTCAGTCTTCCTCCAGGAAATTTTAAACTTCAAGAAAATCACTTTACTTGGTCTTTATTCATTTCAACTACAAATTCCAAACACCAGACAGAAGTGAGTAATGTACAGCAAAGAGGGGAGAAAAAGTCTTTTAATACAAAGATGCCAAGTAGCGCAGTCACCTATTGTTACCGACAGCATTTGGCTCTTATAAGCAATTCACCCTTGGGAACAGAATCACAGAATAGAATGATAGAATACCAGGTTGGAAGAGACCTCAGGGATCATCTGGTCCAACCTTTTATACCATTTTTTATACCATTAAGAACATCCAAAATAATATAATAATATTAATAAAAACATAATACTGGCTCAAATACATACTAATACAGTTTTCTCCTTGGTTCTTTAGCAGACAACCTATTAGAACAGTTAACCATAAACCAGTAACATTTAAAGTTTGACTGATAAGGAGAGAAATGATCCTGCTCAGGGTGTACTCAGAAGATATTTATATACAGCTCATCCTGAACATCTGAAACAGTCTTTTCAGAGGACAAAAAATGAACTGTTCACTTGGGGGGGGGTTAATTAAGAAGGGTAGAAGAGGAAA
>VZTM01019486.1:0-21290 GCA_013400555.1 Jacana jacana
GATTCAGTTTGCTTCTGCTCCTGTCCCACTGGTACATCTGTTTCTCACCATAAGGTGAGATCCATTAAAGGTAGGAGATCTACTCCAGTGAATTATTTGATTTGAAACTATTTGATTTCTATACATTAACTTAATCTTTGTGTTTATGAAATTTCCTTTAGAACTTTTATTGTCAGTTATAATTTCTACACCATTTTTTGCCCGAGAAAAGGTTTTTTCCAGAGTCATGGGTGTTCTTGGGGAAAGCATATATATAAAGAAATAATAAACAAAAAAACCCCCATACCAGCTGCAACTTAAGTTCAAGTTATTTTACTTTCAGATTTTCTTATTTTTAGTACCTATTGTTAAAATATTGAGTGATCCATTTCATTTTTTTTTTGCTTTGCAGCAGAATATTGTTCATATGACGAATGTTTCACATTTTAAGAAGGTAATTTTAATATTTTGAATGTTAACAGGTTATGAAATAATGCAGTTTCTTAAATATTTCAATTAAATTTATTTCTTAAATATTTGGTGAATTTTCTTTTCTTAAAGTATGCATATTACAGTGTTATTAATGTGTTAAGAGATGCACAGGCCTGTGAAAATTGTAAAGGAGCCCTGGAAGTAAATTTTGTATGTCATCACAGAATCAGTTTGTTAATTATNAGAAATAATTTTTTAATTATTAAAAAAAAAAAAAAAAAAGCTATAAAGCCAATAATTTCTATCTGATCCACCAAACACCTTTGCAAAATAGCTATTAAAAAGTAATCATTAAGATGCATGATACAACCAAGAGTTTGTTTTGATAAACATTATATATGTATTACTTTGTTAGCTGAGTTTTAAACTACAGACTCAAAGTTATTGCTTCCTTTGCAGACTGCTGTCTCTCTGCAGATCAGGTAAAATATACATGTGCAAACAACTCAGTTATAGCAAATGAACTGAGGTTGGAGTAAGTCACTCAAGTGCAAAACTTAAGATTTCAAACTCACACTTTTTAAAAAAATTAATTCTGTCTCTAATTATGAATGCACTTAGAGTAGTATTCGTCATGCAATGTAAATATATCTTCATTGACATTTGAGGTACTCTCTCTAAGTTTCTTTTATAGTCAAATGACAAAAATAGGTGCTTCTAGACTGAGAATTACATAAACTATATTAAATATGTACCTNGCATTTGTACCTTTGTGTCCAAGCCCATTATTTTTTTCCTAAATCACAGAATCACTTGCTAAATTTTTCACTCTGCCTACTGGGTAAAGTGAAAGAAACCAAGGTTTTTTTTACTTCAATATTTTGATTTAATCTAACTTTTAAAACCAGTATTAAAAGGAAAATCAAATGTGTATAGGATCCCAGTAAAAGAAAATCTTCTATGTCTTCATTGACTTCATTTAGTTCTTCATGAAACAGTATGAGGTGTCAGTGTTTCAGAACACCACTATCATAGAGAAGGAGACAGATAGAATAGAAAAACATAGATATGTCCAGTGTATCTTATCTTATTCATGAAAGTTAAAACAATTCTTTACTGAAGGGTGCACAGCTGTTGATATAAGATGAAAAGACTCAAGCAAAGACAAATTAAATCTGAAGCCACATCATTTCTCTCACGGACTTTACAAACCTTGACAATACACTTTAATGAAAGCAGGCAGGTACTATGTTTTTCTCTCTCTAGATAAAAAAGCTGTAACTTTCAGTATGTATGTAATTTACAGTTGTACTTACTTTGATTCTAAAGGTTTTAATATTCCTGATGTTATAGAAACTTCTCTGTCATTGCTAGTATGCTATGCATACAAAAAGCTATAACCATTAACACCTCAACTGTTTAATGGCACATTGAGGTATACATGGAACTTCAAATACTGTTTATTGAATTGACTAAATGTTAGTTCTGTGATTCAGTTTCACAGCCTAAATTAGGGAAGCTAAAAGCATTTTCTGACACTTTTCTTTTTAACCAGTTCTCTTTAAAATCAGAATCTTTTTTAAAGACAAATAAGTACATAGGTGGCAAGGAGTGGAGACTTATTTCTGCAAAACACAAACTAAACACAAAATCTGTAATGAACAGTTTTATTTCTTGCTGAAATGGCCAAGAAAGCAGATCTCAACCAAACTACAAATAAGCGTCTGCATTAAATCCAGTAAGATTCTTTATTTAAATCAGAAAGAAGTTGTCAGCATCAATCTATAAGCAGATAAGTGAGATGGCAAGGAAAACAATTTATGTAAGGTAACAAAAACTTAAGATTTTTAATGAAATATATTATTCTTTTAAAAACCCCAGCTTTCCTTTGTATGCCATCAAGTTAGCAGAAAATTCCTCCTATCTTTTTGTTAATACAAGTCAGTGAAATGGCATATTAATTTAAAATAATTTGTTACTCTGAAATAAAATTGAATGTACAACATCTTGGCAAAATCAGGCCAAAACTCCTGTTATTAAATCCTTAGATATTATTATGTAGATGAAGAAATGCAGAAACCAAAATCAAAACAATTTCTTCAGATGAAAGGTTTCTATAAATTCCAATACCCTGAAGAAATGTAGCACAGGTACAATTCAACTGCACTGGTGAATTACTCGCAACAAAGTTGACTTTGCACAAAGGTGTTTGTGTTGTGGACCTTGATGCTTCTGAACTAAATCTCCTTTAACTGTAATATGCTCAAGTTTGTTCCTATACTGATGACGATGTGAATTTCTCCTACAGGTTTTGTAGATAATACCTAAAAAATTTAAGTACAAGAAAGCATGATGCAACAAGGTCAGGCTTCAGCTGAACTGTTGTCTAACCTCTTTGAGCCAAATGAATGCACATGAGTTATTATACCTAAAGGTACCATTACTGACAAAGCAAATATGTTCTCAGATAGCCTTTTTTTTTTCTCATCAAGTTCAGTTGAATGTCACTATAGTATCCAATGATAACTTACCCGCAGCTTCTGGCCTTTTTGGTGTCGTCTAATGGATGTTGTGATTTATTCATTTCTAACTCCATGTACACCTAAATGAGAATGACCCATGGAGTCATTTTAATTAAAACTCTCATTGCCCACTTGTTTGCTGCTCTGAATCATGCATCTTTACCAGTCCATTGACCAGACAAGCTAGATACCTGAGTGAATGTAGATATTACAATTTAAACGTCATTGATAGAAAACCGGCATAAAAAAATATCTTATAAATATAAGCTATTTCCAGCCCTAGGATACAATATTAATTACTCAAAATTGGAAATTTTCAGCATATATTATTTTCTGTTCCTTTGAAGATATTTATTGTCTTTTCTTTTTTATTTTTCTTTCATAGAGGACCTTAATCAAATCTTCCACCCAGACAGATAAAAAAATCACTCAGCTTTAATTACAAGTTTCCCTATTCTAACAATTTTCAAATGTTAGGGTGTGTATTCCAAAGATAGTAGTTTTTGCAGCAGTATTTTTTATAACACCTGAAATACTGTTCATACTTTTATCAGACAAAATACTCAAATGTAATGTAAAACAATTGAGCACACATCCAGTTGATGGTTAAAAAATGCAGTAAAAATATATATAAAAATAAATTCAAGTAAAACTTTAATTTGTTGTCTACAAAGAAACAATGGAAATTTAGTCTTACAGATAAGGAACTCATATAATTGGTTTTGTTCAAAATAGTGAAATAGATCTCTTGGCTCAGATGTTAAAAAGACAAGACCACTGAATGTGACTTTAGATATAATAGAGCATTTAGATATAATAGAGTACATAGAAAATGTCAAACATGCAACTATGGAACACACACAGAGTGACACTGCTATAGCAGGGGAATTATACCAGATGACCTCCAGAAAGCCCATTCCAAGCTCAACCTTTCTGTGATTCTGTGCTTCTCTATGGGTTAAGGGATTTTACTTTTATGGCAATGGAACTCTGTCTCAGAATAAAAGACTCATAGAAAGAGCTGGAATTGACATGACCAAGTAGAGCATGAGCATTTTTGCCTACTGGCTAGGCAATTTGGCTGGGGTGAAGAGCATTAAACAAAGAAAGACTACATCAATGGGCAATGGAAGAAATAGAGATGTTATCTTTCTGGACTTCTGTAAAGCCTTTGACATGGTCCCCCACAAAATTCTCTCTAAATTGGAGAGATATGGATTTAATAGTTGGATGAGGAATTGGTTGGATGGTCAGATCATCATCAATGACTGAATGTCCAGATGGAGACTGGTGATGAGTGGTGTCCTTCAGGGGTATTGTGACCTGTACTGTTCAATATCTTCATAAATAACATAGTGGAACTGAGTGCACCCTCCACAAGTTTGCAGATGACACTGAGCTGAGTGCTCCAGCTGACATGCCTGAGGGATGGAGTGCCAGAGGTACCTGGACGGGCTTGAGAAGTGGGCCCATGTAAACCTCATAAGGTTCAATAAGGCCAAGTGCAGGCTTCTGCACATGGGTTGGGGCAACCCCTATTATTAATACAGGCTGGGGGATGAACTGATTGACAGCAACCTTGCTGAGAAGAACTTGAGTATACTGATGGATGAAAAGCTGGACATGAGCCAACAATCTGTACCTGCAGCTCAGAAAGAGAGCTGTGTCCTGGGCTGCATTAAAAGAAGAGTGGCCAGGAGGTTGAGGGCCTCCTGGTGATTCTGTCCCACTGTTCCACTCTTCTGATTTCCCACCAGGAGTAATGCATCCAGTTCTGGAGTCCTCAGCACAGGAAAGATATGGACCTTTTGGAGTGGGTCCAGAGGAGGGCCACAAAAATGATCAGAAGGATGGAATACTTCTCATATGAGGAGAGGCTGGGAGAATTGGGGTAGTTCAGCCTGGAGAGGAGAAGGCTCCGGGAAGACTTTATTTCAGCCTCTCAGTACTTAAAGAGGATTTTATGGGGGCAAGCTTTTTATCAGGGCCTGTTACAATTGGACAAGGAGGTAATGGTTTTTAACTAAAAGATGACAGATTTACACTAGATATAAGAAGAAATTCTTTACAATGAGGGTGGAGAACAGAGAGGCGATAGATCTGTGGAAGCATCCAAGTCCAGGTTTCACGGGGCCCTGAGCAACCTGATTGAGTTGAAGATGCCCCATCTTATTGCAAGGGTGTGGGTCTAGATGACCTTTAAAGTCCCTTCCAATCCAAAAAATTCTATGATTCTATGAAAGCTGAGGGAAAGAGATGACAATCCACAATCAAACAAGGAAGTAGTTTACCAAGTTGTCAAAAGAAGCATGCAAGCTAATGTGCACTAGAGAGACCTCATGGTCAACAAAACAAGGTTTTTATGGGCTCTGCCCAAAGTCTACACATAAAAAATACAGAAATGCCAAGAGAACAGGATGACGGAGAAAAACTTTCTCACTTTATTTGGAAAATCACCATGAGCAGGTGCCTATTGCCTGCATATTAACACACACAGCTTGGGGAATAAACAGGAGGAAATAAAGATATGCATGCTGTTTCAGGGCTCTTACATTTGGATTCCAGGATCATGGTCACATAGCCCAGGAGATACTAAGAGTTCAGAATCCTGTGAGGAGTGAACATAGCCAAATGCAGGATCACACCCTGGAGTTCATAAGAGCAGAATTTGTCCTGTTCAGGGACCTGTTTCAAAGATTCCCATGGAATACAATCCTGGAGAAAAGAGAGGCCAAGATACCAGATTTATCTTCAGGGATCACCTTCACCAAGCTTAGTAACTGTCTGTCCTGATATGCAAGAAGTTAAGTGACGGTGGCAGGAGACTCGCACAGATAAATAAAGAACTCCTTGTAAAAACTCATATGTAGAAAAGAGGCACCAAAAAGTGGAAGCAGGAACAGGTGAACAAAGTAGAATATAGAGACATTGTCCAAGGATCTGTGCATGGGATTAGCCAAAGCCATCCTAGAGATAAACATCATGAAGGATATGAAGAGCAACAGGAAGGGCTTCTGTGTAGGTGTGCATGGAAGACTAGGGAAAATGTGGGCTGGCTGCTAAAGATGGAAGAACAGAGCAACTAAGAACACAGAAGTGCCTGAGGCTTTCAATGCCTTCTTCAACTGAGTCTTTATTCATAAGACATCCTTGTGGGAATCCGAGGTCCCTGAAACCCATGGGGGAGTTTGGAGCAAGGAAGATTGACTTTGGATGGAAGAGGGACAGATTTGGGATTTTTTAAACTGAATATAAGTTCATGGGACCCAGTGATCCCATGAGTACTGAAGAAAACGGCCAATGTCATTATGACGCCAGTCTCAATTATTTTTGATAGACCACAGCAATAGGAACAGTTGGAGTAAAGCAAATGCCACTTGTCTCTTCAAGAAGAACAAGAAGGAGGAAACAGAGAAATGCAGGCTAGTCAGCCTCCCCACAGTTCCTGAGGAAATCCCCATGGAAACCGCTTCCAGACATATGAAGGGTAGGGGGATTGGACTAGATGATCTTTCAAGGTCCCTCCCAATCCCTGCTATTCTGTGATTCTGTGAATGTGATTGGGAATAGTCAGCAAGTATCGGTAAAGGGGAATTTGCACTTAACCAACCTAATAGTTTTCTGTAATGAGATGAGTGGCTTGTTGAATGAGAAGAGACCAGTGGATATATTTTATCTTGACTGTAATGGGGCTTTTGATACTGCCTCCTATGGCATCCTCACAGACAGAATGAAATGCTAATTAGAAAAGTGAATAGTCACATGAACTGAAAAATGCCTGAACTACTGTACTTAAAAGATTGTGATCAGTGTCACAGACTCCAGTGATAGGCCAGTCAGTAATAGTGTACCATTGTTAAGCTTTTCATAAATTTCCTGGACTCTGGGACAGAATGCAGCAGAAGGTTGTGCTGCCATTGAGAGGGACCTCTACAGACTGGAGAAATGGGCCAACAGGAATCTTATGGTAACCTCAACAAGTAAATGCCAAGTTCTGCTCTTGGGACAAAATAATAGCATACTAGTACTTTCTGGATGGGTGGGATCTTGTGGGCAGACAGTCTCAGCTTATCTAATGGTAAATTAGACTCAGTTTTTCCTGGACTAAAGATTACACTGGTTATACACATCAGTTAAGTATTAAAGAAGAATGCAACATACAGCTTTTTCTTTGAGTGCTACAGTAGCACATTCTTTGCAGTTTTATTTGATATTAAGTTGGAGTGTTTTCAGTATTGCTGAAAATGTTTTCATTACATGAAAGGAACAGCAAGCATAACAGACTTTGAAAGTACAAAAGCAATTTCATACCAGTTTCTGATAAGGCCTTTCAAAGTCGTGCCCTATAGTTTGATTCTTAATGTAAGGCATTGTTAGTTATGGTCCAGTATTACCACCTAAGATGAAAAAGCTCTAAAGATTCAACCTGAATCACTTTCTGCAAGTGAAATATCTCACTGAAGTCATGTATTGAATGACATGGGCGGGAACTGTCTGCATGGAAATGCAAGAACTGAATATGTGACCCCTTATTGTAACCACTTCTAAAAAACTCTATTAATGTTATATTATGACTGAAAATATTTTGTTAGAACCATATCTTCTAGTTAGGATTACAGACTAAAACTTTTTAAAATTTTCCACTGACTGGAAATGAAAAGGAGCAAAAACTAACATAGGAGAAAAACCTGAGCTAGTAAATATTCAGATTTTACAATTTTGGTTTTGTCTTCTCTGAAATTCCTTGGATTTTGAGTGTTTTGTTTTTCAGTCCATCCCTGTCTAAGATGTCATTTTGCTTCAGGAATTCTAACAGTAATATCACAATATAATTTTAAGAATGTACCTTAATTGCTTCCCCATTTTCTACTTCAATTTCAAATTCAGTGAAATTGCATACAGAATTATATATTAAATTGCATACAAATTATACATTAAATTACATACAGAATTCATTGAAATTACATACAGAAACAAATCCAAAAAAAACCCTTTCCCTTTGCAACTAAGAGTTTATATTATCCAATCAGAACAAACTGCGGCAAACATTCCTTAACACTTCTCTTCAACGAGAATTTTGATCAAAAAAGACTCTAAAAGAGGTTAATTGCACCCAGGATTTCCAGATATTCCTTTAGAACACTGAGCACCAAACAGAAGTTCAACAACAGTTCAAAGGTTGAAAGGTTCATTCTTGCAGTTGTGAATCATAGAATCATTTAGGTTGGAAGACACCCTTGGGATCATTGAGTACAACCATCATCCCTACTCTATAAAATCCTCCCCTACACCATATCTCTCAACACCACATCTAATTTATTCTTAAACACATTCAGGGATGGTGACTCAACCACCTCCCTGGGTAGCCTATTCCAGTGTCTGACCACTCTTTCTGGGAAAAATTCTTTCCTAATGTCAAGCCTAAACCCACCTTGCTGAAGCTTGTAGCTATTCCCTCTTGCTCTATCGCTACTTGCTTGTGAGAAGAGACCAGCACCAGCGTCTGTAGAATGTCCTTTCAAGCAGTTGTAGAGAGCAATGAGGTATCCCCTCAGCCTCCTCTTCCTCAAACTAAACACTCCCAGTTCCCTCAATTGCCCCTCATAAGATTAATGCTCCAAGCCCTTCACCAGATCTGTTACCCTTCTCTGCACTTGCTCCAGCACCTTGAGACCTCTCTTGTGTTGAGGTGCCCAGAACTGGACACAAGACTCAAGGTGTGGCCTCACCAGTTCTGAGTACAGGGGGACAACAATCACCTCCCTACTTCTGCTGGTCACATTATTTCTAATACAAGCCAGGATGTCATTGACCTTCTTGGCCACCTGGGCACACTGCTGGCTCATGTTTAGCTGCTTGTCAACCAGCACCCCCAGGTCCTTTTCTGCCAGGCAGCTCTCCAGCCACACTTCCCCAAGCCTATAGTGATGCATGGGGTTGTTGTGGCCCAAGTGCAGGACTTGGCACTTGGCCTTGTTGAAGGCCATTGGTCCATCGATCCAATCTATCCAAGTCCCTCTGTAGAGCTTCCCTGCTCTCATGCAGAACAACACTCCACCTAATTTAGTGTCACTTGCGAACTTATTGATGGTACTCTCTATATCCTTGTCAAGATCATCAATAAAGATGTTAAACAGAAATGGCCCCAATACCGAG
The DNA here is from genome assembly GCA_013400555.1 of Jacana jacana. Taxonomy (NCBI): domain Eukaryota; kingdom Metazoa; phylum Chordata; class Aves; order Charadriiformes; family Jacanidae; genus Jacana; species Jacana jacana. The sequence goes on from VZTM01019486.1 coordinate 9,090, forward strand.
CCCTGAGGGACACCACTTGTGACCGGCCGCCAGCTGGATTGAACTCCATTGAGCACTTCTCTTTGTGACTGTCCTTCCAGCCAGCGCTCAATCCAGCAGATCGTATGCTCATCCAGGCCATGAGCAGCAAACTTTTCCTTGAGAATTTTGTGGGGGATAGTATCAAATGCTTTTCAAAAGTCCAGGTATATTACATCCACAGTCTTCCCCTCATACAACAATCGGAGCATCTTGTCATAGAAAGAGATCAGGTTCGCCAGGTAGGACCTGCCTTTCATAAACCCATGCTGACTAGGCCTGATTGCTTGGTTTTCTATTACATTGTTTGTGATGACACTCAAGATGATCTGCTCCATGACCTTCCCTGTATTGGGGTCAGACTGGCAGGTCTATAGTTTCCCAGATCCTCTCTTTTGCCCTTCCTTGTAGATGGACATTACATTTGCTACCTTCCAGTCCATCAGGACCTCCCCAGTTAGCCATGAAGTACTAGCTCTGCTTAGTCACAGACCTTTTTTTGCACTACTGCCCAAGACTTAATTAAGAATAAACCCTATTTTAGGCAGTTAGGCATTTATATTCAAACATTGTCATCTGAAATGACAAAGCATGTTCTATCCCCTTCCTGTCATGAAAAATGCAAGTAGTGAAATAAAATTTTAATATTAAACACAGTTTTTGGACAGTATTTTTTTCTTAGTGTATTTGACTGGAAATAGTGAACCAACCTAGCTAAGTAACAAATCAAACCTTCCAATAATTACACTGTCTAGTCCTCCAAGTCCCCCAACACACACAGACACACATGCACACATATACGCCCTGAAGAAATTAAAATATTATTCTGCATAAGTTATGGTTGTCTTTACTGGACTTTCTTTAATTTTTACTCAAGACAGTCTTTTTATGCCATTGTAGAACATGCTTTAGCATAAATGATTATGTATAACCACAGAAATATTTTGCTTAAGCATTAATCAGACTAGGACTCTCATAAGACCTGGTCCAGAGAAACATTCTAACAAGGTTGAGAGAGTGATACGAGAAATAAGGTCCAAGAAAAAAACAGGAAAATAGGAAAAGGAAGGAGAAGAAAAGGAAGACTCACTAAGTGGTAATGTAAATGATAAGGCTGGAGTATAAACACTGAAGTGAAGAGGCTAATATGGAATAATATGCTGTTATTTTGGGTAATCTGTAAAAAGAAAGTAATGCCTTGACTGTCAGATCTTGAATGTGTTAAAGCCATGACATACACAATAAAAGTGTTCTTGCCACAGCCTGTGGTCATTCCTTGTGAAAGAACTGGAATCTTCGGTCAGAAAATTTACTAACCCAGAGGCTATCTCTGATTCAACATTGACAGAATAAACTGTAGAACCCAGGGGAAACAGTGGTCATTAACAGAGTACACCAGAGTAGTCCACGGAATACAAGTCACAAATAATCATTACAGTTGCTTTTTTATTAAAAAAAAAACACAAAACACCAAAAAAAGAAAACTGTAAAAAGACTTCAGTGTCCTAACCTTACAGCGAAACCATTACCACTAGTATATGCAAGCTGCTGTTAAGTACAACACTTTTAATATGCACGCAGAAATATAGATGGACTACCTTTTCTCCACAGAGTATTTATAATTTTTGCCCTGAGGAGAAATACAATGCTTACTTACCCAGAAGCAGAATGAGTAAAATGTAGCTTTCTTACAATAAGCAAACTCAAAAGTCTTCACCAAAATTCTTCTAAGCTTTTTAGATAAGCTTCTTTATTGATTCATACAGTAGATAGTTCACATCTGAATAAAGCCAATAAAAAGTGCGTGTAATAAGCTACCAGAATTAGACTTTTCATATTCTTTTGCCAAAATGTCAGAGTAAACAATAAAGCACACTTACATGCAAAGTACAAATCTTAATATTCTAGCTCTGGTTCTAATGACTTATAAATGGATGAATCTAAATCCAACACGAATTTTCAAGAACTGTAGGGTTTGTTTGTTCACCTAGTAATTCTACTCTCAGTAAAGAAATTCTTCCTAATATCTAATCTAAATCTCCCCTGCAGAAACTTCAGACCATTTCCTCTGGTCCTATTGTTATTCACTTGGGAATATATGTATATAATATTTATTTGGCATAGAAAAAATGTTCAAAATATACTTTCTTCAGGGACAAAGCTACTTTAGCAGATGGACTTCCCCAGTCATCTAATCTCACTCTTCTCCACTGTGGAAAACCCTACAAACTTGGAAGTTGAGTTGTAATGACATCTTTTTTGTTGTAGATTTCATTTTAATTTTACCCAAGCTTCTGGTTCATAGGGCGTTATATTATATAGATCATTATAGTGCATTATGACATATAAATAATTTCTATCTATATAAATAATGTACGGTAAGATAACATGTGATGAAGGATACAACAAGGGAAACAGATGGTTAAGCTTCCTTTGCCACCAGAGAAAATTTGTATTGAACCAACCTTGAGATAACTAGCTATTCTCAGAAATAGTGTAAGAGTATAAGACTTCCGTGAGTAAATTCAGGGTTTTTTTATAACATTCCAGATCTGATCACTTCTGTAACTGATTTTTTGTGCCTTCCTCTAATTGTTAGTCTGATGAAGTTACAAAGAATTTGGTGTGATATGTTGAATTATCTTGCCTACAAACACATTATGTTGAAATACCCAGTTAAAAATTTTCGTGGACAGAGTCATTACATGGACTGAGCTTGATTGTGTTGCCAAACTTGCCGAGGGTGCACTTGATCCCATTATGTCATTAATGAAGACATTGAACAGTACTGGTCGCAGTGCAGACCCCTGAAGGACAGCACTCATCACTGATTTCCATCTGGACATTGAGCTGCTGACCAGTACTTTCTGGATGCAACCATACAACCAGTTTGTCATCCACTAAAACGTCTACTGATCAAATACCTATCTCTCCAATTCAGAGAGAATAATGTTGTGGGGGATCCAAGGGTTCACAGAAGTCTACATCTGTATCTGTAACCAATATCTGTAGCTTATCCCTTGTCCACTGATGGTCATTCCATCATAGAAGGCCACTAGGTTGGTCAAGTAGGACTTGCCCATGGTGAAGCCATGGTTGCTGTTTCAAATCAGCTCCCTGTGGTATACGTCACTTCATGCAACCGATAAATTGAAAGAGTAGAAAGTTATCTATCTTGCTTCAAGTGTTTTTACTTTTTGATGTCCAGAAAATGTCAATTCAATCTTCATAGATAATGTGTCAAAACTGGATGGACAGAACTGCTTTTTAAATTTAATTACTAAATTTTACTGTTCTGCAAATTATCAAATTACTTCAAACTTGAAAGACAACAGATACTGAGAATGTTTCTGACTATATGAAAAAACTTCTAGAATATTTTATAATTAATATTTCTAGAGGAATCCAAAGTTAAAAAGAAAATCAAGTATCAGTTTATTTAAATAAACTATCAACATACTGCTTGTATATACAGGTTAAAATAAATTTTATAAGAAAGAGCCCATAAATTATCAAAATAGTCTAAATGACATGAAAAGAAATTACACCAATATGACAGCTATGTAGTAATGGTAATACCATTTTTATGGCTCCCCTTAGAAGGCAACATCTTGCCTTGCGTTCTTTACCTATTATTATGTTATTTCAAAATACAAAAGAACCTAGGGAATTGTATGTGGAGTGTAATCTGCCATTGAAAAAGGTTCGATGAGAATCACACAGAATCACAGAATGTCAGGGATTAGAAGGGACCTTGAAAGATCATCTAGTCTAATCCCGCTGCCAGAGCAGGAACACCTAGAGCACATCACAGAGGAACATGTCCAGGTGAGTTTTGAATGACTCCAGAGAAGGAGACTCCACAACTTCCCTGGGCAGACCGTTCCAGTGTTCAGTCACCCTCACTGTGAAGAAGTTTTTCCTCATATTCAAGTGGAACCTCCTATGTTCCAGCTTGCACCCATTACGCCTTGGAATCTCCTAATTAAGGTATTAAATAAAACTTAAATTCCTTGTAGCTGGACTGCATTCAAATTTCTTATCTGTGAAGGTGGATCATTTTGCATTTATTTATTTATTTTTATTGGAAGACTTTTTTGTATAATTCAAGTAATAGGTAAGATGTCTAGCCACTCGTTTTATTAGAGACTAAGATAACACTAATATTACTTCACTAAAAATAATTTTATTTATCAACCAGAATCTAAGATTAAAAGAATTTTTTGTAGCACTTGTACATGACAAATGTCATCAAGTCAGCAGACAATATTAAAGCTGATTTAGGCAAACTTAAAAAATCTCTAGTCCAAAAATGTAAGATACATTTTAGAACAAACATATTAGCAAGTCATCTCTGAAAAATCTTTTTATTTGATATTTAAAGACTGTGAAATAGCTTAGATATTTGAGCTAGATGATATTTTTTACTTTCTTTACTTTCTTTACTCACCATTACTCTAAACGAATATATATTTCATTATTTGCGGCTAGACAGCAGGGGGGAGGGATGTTTACATGGTCATTTCTACCAGATGGAAAACTTTTCTCTGTCATTGATACAAGATGAAACTTTTTTCTAGAGTTTTTTAGGTGAATTCATATTAGTTGGCTGTACCCCATGTAGAATATGAAGAGCTGATTATTCCTAAATCATCTTGCAAGCAGTTTCTTAGATTTTCCTCTTTTCTAATTTGTCAAAATCAATTTGAATTCTGTCTCTGTCTCCCATGAAGTTGGAGCTTTTATTAAGTTTATTCTGTCTGGAAATTTACTATTCCTTTTCATTCAGGTCATTAGTGCAACTATTGAGTCAAATCTGTAAAGGGAATATTTCCTTCCATTTGACAACCTGTGGCTACATGTGAGGAAAGATTCTCAGCTGCTAACAGTCTCAAGTAGATGTCTTAAAGGATAATAACTTTTTCATAGAGTACCAACTTCCTTTCTGAACAGAGATCTTTGCTTTCATAAGATGTCTGTGCATTTCTGTGCTTTAAATACTTTTAAATGTCATAGATATTGAATACTTTCTGGGGAGACAGAGGTTTTAACAGTACTAAATGAAGAATTCAAACCTAATCTTTTACCTTGTAGGTTTGTTTGGATTTGGTTTTTTTTTTATTTCACTTTTATTTTTAGTCCAAAGAAAGGGCTTCTTTTCTAGATACATTTTTAAAGAAAGTGGTGGCTACTTTGTTGAAAACCCAGATATGTCAATGTCTTTTTGAGAAACGTCCACTAGACTGGTGATGTTAGCCCATTTGACTGCAGTACTAGAGAATAGTCCTGGTCCTTTAGCATTTCTATAGAGAAAAAAAATCAAAGAATCTCATCAATTCATTCAGCCAATACTCTGGTGGTGTAGGTACCTGTCATGTTAGCAAAACAGTTCCTAAGAGAATGCTCATATCCTCTGGCATAGAGATTCATAACCTGGAACCGAGCTCCTTTGGCCTGGATGCTCACTGATGTGGTACACTATTTCACAGTAAACGTGAAGTAGGTAGGAAAGAAGTGTGGTTGCCTTAGATAAGTCTCATTAAACTAACAATTCAGGCAGAGCACCACATAACACCATTGTTATATTAGCTCTGAGGTCAATTGAGTAAATCTACTCAATTAACAGGACTTCATATTTACTCAAGTTGACATAATGAGGAGTTTCTTCACTAAACAGTTGTGTCATAAATGGCTCCGGAGAAAACAATCAAAAAACTTTTTTTTTTTTATTCTCCTGATGCTTTAAGCTGGTTTGTTTCTGTTGTGAACCTGGACTGAAGATGTCACAGAATTAACGAATCACAGAATGGTAGAGGTTGGAAGGTACCTTCGGACATCATCTAGTTCAATACACCCCTGCCAAAGAAGGTTCACCTAGAGCAGGTTGGACAGAAATACATCCAGGCAGATTTTAATATCTCCAGAAAAGGAAATTCCACAACCTCCCTGGGAAGCCTGTTCCAGTGCTCTGTTACCTTCAAAGGAATATTTTTCCTCCTGTTGAGACAGAATTTCCTATGTTCCACTTTGTGCTCGTTGCTCCTTGTCTTGCCATTGGGCACCACTGAAAAGAGTCTGGTCCCATCCTCTTGATAACTACCCTTTAGATATTTATAAGTATTGATGAGATTCCCTTTTAGTCTCCTCTTTTCCAGACTAAACACACCTAGGTCTCTCAGCCTTTCTTCATAAGAGAAATGCTGTAGTCTTCTGATCATATTTGTAGCTCACTGCTGGACTCTCTCCTGTAGTTCATTGTTTTTCTTGAACAGGGGGCCCAGAACTGGACACCCTACTCCAGATGTGGTCTCAGCTGGGCAGAGGGGGAGGATGACCTCCCTTGACCTGCTGGCCACACCATTTTTAATGCACCCCAGGAGACAATCGACCTTCTTGGACACAAAGGCACATTGCTGCTGCATGGTCAACTTGCCCATCAGGACTCCTCTACAGAGCTGCTCTCCAGCAGGTCAGTCCCTAACCTGTAACAGAGTACGGGGTTATTCTTCCCTATTCTTCCCGAGGTGCAGAACTCTGCACTTGCCCTTGTTGAACTCAATTAGGTTCCTTAGTGATCAACTTTCTAATGTGTCTAGGTCTCATTGAATGGCAGCACAGCCTTCTCGTGTGTCAGCCACCACTCCCAGTTTTGATTCACCAGCAAACTTGCTAGGGTACACTCTGTCCTCTCATCCAAGTTGTTGATGAATATGTTGAATAAGACTGGACCTAGTACTGATCCCTGGGGAGCACTGCTAGTTACAGGCCTCCAACTAGACTACACCACCGATCACAAGCCTGTGAGCTCTGCCACTCAGTTCTCAATCCACCCCACTGTCTACTTGACTAACCAACACTTTCAAAGCATACTTGTGAGACTGCTGTGGGAGATAGTATCCACTGATACTCCCTCATCTATGCAGCCAGTCATGCCATCATAGAAGACTATCAGATTGGTCAAGCATGATTTCCCTAGGTTGCCTTTCTTTTTCCCTATGTGCTTACAGATGACATCCAGGATGAGCTGTTCTATCACCTTTCCATGGATGGAGGTGAGGCTGACTGGTCTGTAGTTTCCTGCATCCTCCTCCTAAGTCTTTCCTTTAAAGATAATTTTTCAAAATCAGAGTATTTTCTTTAAGGAACAATATTTGTGAGGAGCTGGATTTTTCTCATTTTTCTCAACTTTATTGGTATATTCTTGATAAACACTGTTGAGTACTTGTTCAGAAAGGATGTAGTGCATTAAAATGTATTAAAGAAGGAAGTGGTTTGACCAGTGAGATGCATATCTACTTAAGGCAAAGGAATTCCACCATAAGAAGCAGAGAGAGAGGTACAGAACACAAAAAAATATGAAATCTTCTGAGACAGGCTGATGGTGGATGAAAGGGTTATATATTCAGTCTTTTATGATCAACTAGCTCTCACAGTGCTAAATATCAGGACTGAGATTTGGGTTTACTCCTTTATATCTTACTATTCCTCAAAATAACATCTATTCTCCATTGATTTAATTAAGTTTGACCTATATTTTATAGATTAAGAAATTTAAATTAAGTCTAAAAAAACTTGTTAGAATGTTTTTTCTAAGCTTCTCATGCAGTACTGAAGGAATATTTAAGTGGAGAATGAAACTGTACCACTAACAGTATTTTTCAATTACAGTTGGAAACTTCAAAGCAAAAACATATTTTAAAAAAATAATAACTTGTAAAAATTCAAAGAACACAACTTATTCACATGAGTTTTTGGGAGAATATTCTCGGAAGAAAATGTCTTAAAATCACTGATTACCTTGCAGGGCCACAAAAATGATCAGGGGGTTAGAGCACCATTGCTCTGAAAACAGGCTGAAGGAGCTGGGGTTGTTCAGCCTGGAGAGGAGAAGGCTCCAGGAGACCTAATAGCAGCCTTCCAGTACCTGAAAGGCCTACAGGAAGGCTGGGGAGGGTCTGTTTACAAGGGCCTGCAGTGACAGGACAAGGGGCAATGGCTTCATACTGGAAAAGAGCAGATTTAGGTTGGATATTAGGAATAAGTTCTTTACTCTGAGGGTGGTGGACCACTGGAACAGGTTGTCCAGGGGGTGGTTGAGGCCCCTTCCCTGAAGATATTCAAGGTGAGGCTCGATGGGGCTCTGGGCAGCACCAGTCTAGTTGGGGTGTCCCTGCTGACTGTGGGGAGGTCGGACTAGATGACCCTAGAGGGTCATTTGACCTAAATATTAATCAAAAGTTATATTTACAGAATCATGCAATTGTCAGAGTTGGAAGAGACTTTTACAGATCATCTAGTCCCACACCCCTGATAAAGCAGGATAGCCTGCAGCACGTTACTCAGGACTGCATCCAGGTAGGTCTTGAAGGTCTCCAGAGAAGGGGACTCCACAACCTGAGTTAAAGTGTGAGACAAGTTCATACTCTTAGAGTTCTTAAAGCCTATAGCACCCTGTACACATTCAGCTTATAGTATGCTAACAGTAAGACGGATTATACTTTCTTCTCTGCGATTCCTATGTAAGATAGCATGCAATAAAGAAAAAGCATCACCTGTCACCTGGAACTGTAAAATTGCTTTTAACTTTCTCTTTGGATATCTCTACACCTTTCTATTTTTGAAATGAACTACTGTTATTGAAAAACAACTGTCTCCACAACCGATGAAGATACCACATCCATACCTTGCCTCTCCTTCTCTACTTCATAGAGAATCACTTGTATGATTCATAAATAGTTGTTCCTTGTATTCCCCTTTTCTAGACATATCTTTCAAATATCAATGTGAACATTTGGGTTTTTTTTACTAAGGCTGCTTTTTCCTGAAGAAATCCATTAACTCTTATTCTAGGCAGTATGAAATTCATAGGATGTGTACCTTCTACAGCCAACACTATAGAACTGCAAATGAGATATTCATAACTACTTAGGTTTTACTTGTATACTAAGTGGATTAACATGCTAGAAGATAGAGATTGCACTGTCTACCTAATTAAAGGAGATTCAGCACTGTCTTTCTGTCTTTTAATTCCTTAATGCTTATTATCTCTATGCTTCGCAAACTTCAGATAAGGTTCTCAAAATTTTAAGCAAGAAACTCACAGCAGAATTTTCTATTTTTATTTTTTTAAAATCTATTTAGAAGAAAAGTCAGATCCTTTTCTTGTTGCATCTGCTTCCACAGCTCTCTCCCATATTAGTCACACCCAATTCTCCTATACCTGTATGACCAGAGCTCAAACATCTGGGATTTCAAACACGGAGACTCTTCTTTTTTGATGTTTATAGGTGTTTTGTCTTTCTCCTAGATCCTATTCACACAGACCTCTATCTTCTGCTCAGTTTGATGTTCAACATAACTTCAGTAAACCAGGAGAATTTCCAGTGGCTGTGCTTAAACTCAATGACATTACAATAGCCTAGTGGAAAGTAATTCTCTGTTTCATGCCAACAGCTAATACCCTATTTTTTCACCTTGAGCATAGTGAGAACATTGCCACACGAGGTTGTATACATCTAGGTGAAGAGGAGAAAAAATTACGCCTATTATTCTTCTTGTCTTTCCTTAAATGTGGAAAAGAACTTGGTTAGTCATCAAGCAACTTTATGAAAGAATTAATTTTTTTTTCTTTTTTTTTTTTTTTAATTTATTTTCTGATCTCATTATGAAGATCTTAAATCAAAAGATCCGCATTTAGTTCTAAGGCCAAAATCTGCATTTTCTCATCTTCCAGTGAATGTTACGGTTTACAAGAGTACATATGCTTTCACATATGCATGCGCACTGTTACATTGGTAAAGTTAAATCAATATACTCTTTCCCCTTTCTTTTTTAGATTTAAGGGTGAAATAATAAAAAGAGCTTAGGGTAAAAACCAAAGTAAGGATCTTTAGAGTATAAAAATGGATATGTCCAAACAAGTTGTTTGACTCAGTTTATAAATAATTGATACAAGTTAATAGAATTACCCAGGACTCTGCTCTCCTGTATAGAAATCTGAAAATCCTGTCTCTTAAAGACACACACACATATATATATATATATATTCTTTAATAAGTTATTTCGTGTTCTGATGATAAAAATGTGCAAGAAGGTCAGGTCCTAGTAGAAGTTTGATTTTTCACCTTTTCTGGATTTATTTTTAGATTTTGTTTTGAACACCTGACTAGGAACTACAGAGATAATACAATGTGAATATGCCATTAAATTGACATTAAAAAATCATGACATCCCAGTAGCCTAAGAAAACCCCACATTTTGGGGGAAAATAATCAATCTTGCCCATGAAATTATGTGAAAAAAAATCCTAACAGTCTGAAAGAATTGTTTTTCTTTTTTTCTTAATAGGGAAATGTAATGCAGATGCTAAAGATATGAAACTGTTGAACTTACCAGTTCTGAAGCACACTGCCAAGAGGAAAATTCTGCTCTAGACAGATAAACATATATAATGAGGAAAAGGTACTGTATTCCTTGACTCAGTTGCTAAAACATGCACTTCTAATATGCTGCTGAAGAGCAAAATTTGTCTCCCAGTGCAACATGACATGATTCTCTTCACTTTATGTTACGCTTTCCATCTACTGCCTTGCAGACTTTTCCGAACAGAGCCATGTTGAAATTTATGGTTTCACTCACTTACTTGTAATTTTAATAAACTAGCTGTGTGAAGAGATACTCCAATCATGAATAAATATGAAATATAGAAAAAAAAATTGTTGTAAGAAATAAATGACATAACCATATAATTGTTGACTTCACAATATTATGTGAATATACCTGTAATAAATGTATTGACTCTTCTATAAAAGCACCATAATAGCACGATGTTCCTGTTATCATAATTTGCTGGGTTCTTTTTATTTCATGGGATGAAAATGCCCTTAGCACAGTGCTCTATTTTTATCTCCTAATTAAAGGGACATTAATAAGGCATCTATACTGGATTAATATTTCTGTAGGGAATAACTATCAATGTCTGGGCATTGGCTAGGAGGCTGCTAACAAATCCAAAACAAAATAAAGTGTGGAACTTGCTAAGAGTTTATCAGTTAGTTTTCCATGATACAAGTCTTGTGTATTCATAACCAGAAATTAATACTAACTCTGTTTCTGATAGTTTGTCAAACTGTGAATCTGGTCTCAGCACAATGAATTAATGAGTTACTTCTGTGGTATGGAGACGTACTTCCTATTATGAAAAAAAAAACAAAACAAAACAAAACAAATTCTTCTTTTTAAAGAACAACTTTATAAAAGAGAAGGTCTGACAACAGTAACATTATCAAATCTTTGCACTGATCAGGGCAAGGTTCTGCAATGTGATAGAGAAGCCCATGAGAATTTGCTGGTTAAACTTCTTTAGAGTTTCAGGGATTCTCTGTAGTAAGGTTATCTGCTTATTTAAGACCTCTAGGGAAGATAAATGTATCTTAAACAGAAATTCATCTAATCTTAGGTTCTTTCACTGGCATTTATGCTTACTAAGAGAAAGAGATTTAAATGTTGGCTCCATTTTTTCAAGTGAACTGTATAAACTATGAGGCAGTAGGATCAATGACACATGCAAAGGGATTCAGAGCATAATAAAATGGGATTTAAATTTGTATAAATTCTGAAAATATTTATGATGAGTAATTGTAAACAAAAACTAGCAGATTAATTTTTAGACTCAAAACCAGAGGGGAAACTCTTTGTCATTAAATGACAGAGTTGTCCTGCTTATAAGTACAGGCATATGAACACTGTTTATACAGAAGTGAACGGTGATCAGGAAAATTGGGTAAAAGCAAGGAAAAGTAGTTAAATCAATAGAGAGAGAGTGAATGGTCATGTGGATGAATTGAAACCATCTTTGAAAATATGTTCCTAAATTTCAGATTTAGAAATTTTGAAGCCAGAATACTAATAGGTGATCAGGTTTCCTTCCGAAGCAGTTTATTATGCCACTAGTGTATTTCCATAAGGATATTATAAGGTCATTCTCACTAAGAACCTTTTTACCATACAAGATGAAGGGTTNGTGTCTTGTTAAGTATTACACAGAGAGTTCAACTGAGAAATAACTTTGATGATGATGCAGACTGTTCTTTTCCTTTTCAAACACTTACTTGTAATCTTGCTCAAAGGCTTGCACATTTTTTAGCACAGGCAAAACATATTCATTCCCAATGCTATTTTCCC
>VZTM01019487.1:0-46201 GCA_013400555.1 Jacana jacana
ACATCTCAACAACTCTTCAACACATCCAGCGATGGGGACTCCACCATCTCCCTGGGCAGCCCATTCCAGGGTCTGACCACTCTTTTGGGGAAGAATTCTTTCCTAATGTCCAGCCTAACCCTACCCTGCTGCAGCTTGAAGCTATCTTGTTCTATCACTAATTCCCTGTGAGAAGAGACCAGCATCAACCTCTATACAATGTCCTTTCAAGGAATGGTAGAGAGTGATAAGGTCTCCCCTCAGCCTCCTCTTCCTCAAACTAAACAGTCTCAGCTCTTTCCATTGCTCCTCATAACATTTATGGCCCAGACCCTTCACCAGCTCCATTGCCCTCCTCTGCACTCACTCCAGATCCAATGCAAGTCTGGGAGACTGCTCTGAAGTCTAGCCTTTACCTCTTCTGCAAATCAAAGATATACTTAAGTACCAGGGAGGAGTTGAATTTGGCTTTTTTATACCTGGGTGACCTACTTAGAGTCATTGTATTGACTCATTGGACATATTTATAAATGGTGAATAAGTTTCAAAGAGAGTATGGAAAGACAGAATGATGCTGCTGTTAGACAGCAAGCAGAAATACTGCCCTTTCTTCAATAGGGGCTTAAGTTAATAAAGATAGTTACTCTTATACAAGATCTGTGGTACCCCCACCTTTCACTTAGAATGAGCACTTTTTCCTTCCCATCTTTTCCCAAAGATCCTTTTGTGTCTTGCCACTGGTCTCAGCAGTCAGCACCAACTCCATCATTAATGCAGGTTTTTCAAAGGTTGGGTCCCTAGTCACGCATTCTCGTTTCCTAGCAAAGATACAATCATTAAGATTTGGCTTGGTTTAAGTATAGCCAGAGGTTTTTGTGTCTCTGTGGAAGACACTCCTCAACATCCCCTTGAATGAACTTCCAAAGTAATTTTGTCAGACATTGTTCAAGTTTAAGATAATTTTATCTAATTCATGGTGAGAATATTTAAGAGCATTACAAGAAGTTTTGACTCATTTGTTTTAAAAGTTAATTCAAATTAACATACTCAAACATCCTATAGGCTGGATTGCTGGGCTGAGGCGAATGGGATGAGATTCAACAAGGCCAAGTGCCAGGTCCTGCTCTTTGGCCACAATAACTCCATGCAACGCTATAGGCTTGGGGATAATAAGAGGTCTGGAGCACAAGTCTTATGAGGAGGTGTTGAAGGAGCTGGGATTGTTTAGTCTGGAGGAGGATGTGAAGAGGAGGAGGTCGGCCTCTTCTCCCAAAGAACTAACTGTAGGACTAGAGGGAATGGCCACAAGTTGCTCCAGGGGAGATGTAGCTGAGATGTCAGGAAAAGCTTTTTCTCCCCAAGAGTGGTCAGGCACTGGGATGGGCTGCCCAGGGAGGTGGGGTAGTCACCGTCCCTGGTGGTGTTCAAGAAGCATTTGGACGAAGCGCTGCGAGACATGATTTAGTAGCTCAGTGGGTAAGATTGGTGACAGGAGGAGGGTTGGACTGGATGACCTTGTAGGTTCTTTCCAACCTTGTGTTTCTGTGATTTCTGTGATTCTATGATCCCTTGGTAGGCGTACCCTATTGTCACTTGTTGCTCAAGACAGAAGCACAGATGAGTGGCCCAGTTAAAAATATAACCCTGCCTTGTTGAGGAGGACCCAGTGTGGCTCCAGCAGTAGGAAGTTTCTTCTCATGCAGCACTTATCTACATTTCCAACATCCACACACTTCAGCTTGCACGGAAGCAGAGTCAGTAGCTGCTTTCCTCGTGCTTGTGCGCTGCAGTATTGGCAGAACTCTACTGACAGAGCATGTAGAGAATGTACCAAACCACATTTAGAACTGTGACATGAAATTCAAAAGCAGCCAGGGGAATTACAACGCTCTGTAGCAGGATAAGATGCTAAAGGAGCATGAAACACATGCTATGCTTAATGTGATTTTTTTTTTTTTACTTTTTTTTTTTTTTAATATATAAGACTGCTTCCTTTCCAAGCTTGCCATGGAGTACACTGCACTGTCAGAGAACACCCTCAGACGTGAACAGCCGTGGTAATAGTGGTGAGATGGGTATCTGGTGAGAGGGCCAGAGACAGCAGGGTTTATGCTCCGGCCTAGATAAGGGACTCATGTGAGCGCTGGCTACAGCACAACACGCAGAAACCTCTCAACACACTGGAAAGACGAAGAACGAAAGCATTATTGTAGGCGCAGAGGATCTCAGACCCTGGACGTTACTGATAATGTAAGGAGGAGGAAGATAAGGAGATGGAAGGTTTTAGGGGAGAGTGTCCCTTGAACAGCCAGGACTGGGAAAGGAGGTATCGATATTTACTTGGCAAAATGGCACAGGGCTTTGAAATGCGGGAGATGGGGACTTAGAGATCACCTAGATAGGGCAGAGAGAAGCCAGCAGAGACTGGATTGCCAGTGTGATAGGGACTGCACACACACAAATGGGGTAGGAAAGACACTGCCATATTGTGCTGATACTTTTAAACAGATAATGATGAAAAAATAGTGGGAGAAGATATAAAGGGAAAAGGTGGCCCAGGACTAGTAGCAGTTCAGTGACAGAGCTGGGCAATGGCTCCTCAGCCTCACGGTCCTTAGCTCATTATAACAAAAAACACTGAACATAAGAGGAACAGCTATGATTCTGTCTTTCCTATTATCCTCAAGGTTTGGGTTTATTTATTTACCAAAGCCGGAGGAATGACAAATAGAATGAGAAACACAGAGTGCGTAAGAAGTCTCATAAAATCCTTTTCGGATCTTTAATCAATCATGACTAGTGTATCTCCCATACGTTTTTCCAGTTTAAAATAGAATAAAGATGTCCCCTCACATCATAATCTTCCTGCAGGCAGCTGTGCTCCTTACATTAGTACAATGACCCAAGCAGTATGGCTGTATTAACAGATATGATCTAGGCTTTAATGGAGCTCAGCAACTGGGATTAGCTACTTGGAATGTAGTTTGGGCTGTCAGGCACTATAGGAAACTGTTCACACATTACAAGTTATGGGCATCAATTCTTTCTAAGTGAAAAGGCATTTCAAATTCAAAACACTTCAAGCCTAATAACAGGAAGTTATCTTGATGGATCCCCTTCAACATGTGAAAAAATAGAGAGATGAGGAGAGAGGGTCAGGCGTCCGATCAAAACAAAATCGTATCCGTGGTTTTTTTTCTCTCTAGTTCAGAGCAAAGCAGAAACGTGGATTTGGACATCAGGGAGGGAACAAATTGTAGAAATTAAGGCAGAATGGGAAAGTAAGTTTGCAGGCTACATTACAAAGAGACAAAGGGGAAATTTACCTGCCTGTTTGGGTCAATGTGTATATGAGCAGCATCGGTCTGACCCAGGAGAGACTCCTCCTCTAAAAAGACTGTTTGAAAAGGCCCCCGCAATTCCTTAGGGTATTTTTTTTCAAGGGAAGCTGAGTCAGGAGGTAGTTATGTTTTTTTCTTGGCTTTCATATTTTGCATATGCCTGATGTGGACATCCTTAATGAGACCTGATTTTTTAGATCAGGAGACCCGCTGCTTCCTGAAAAGCAAGTCCTCTTTAAAAGCATCTTTATTAAAGTACACATTTGGGCTGCACACTCCAAAAGTGTGCATGGTGTCTGAAAATATTGACCATTTGCCCCTTTAATCCCTAGCCGTGGTCCAGAGCTAGAAAACCCGGGAGGAGAAGACGAAGGGTCGGAGTTCAAATGATGAACGCTGACAAGCTGAGTTGCACACTGTAATCTATCATTTGCAAACCTTGCTTGTCTGAAAGCTTTCTGTGTTGTCAAGCTGAGTCATTTCTGACCATGGAAGAGGGAGGAGGACCTTATTTCACCTCTCAGCACTTTGGCCATGCACCAATCCTGCTGCTGTCCCAGCCTCTCCACATCTGTCTGTCTGTCTCCCTCCTCCCCAGCATGCAAACTGGCCAAGCCACTGTCTGACATCCCAGAAGGAACAAAGCTTGCCTGAGCTGGTGAAAGAGTCCCCAAAAGAAAAGAAAAGGGACTGAAAACAAATTGAAAGTGAGACAGGACAAAGCAAAAGGCAGATTTTCCTTTTAGCACATTTTTGGAAGAGGAGTGGAGAGAAGTCCCTCATGGCCACAAACTCGCACTGCTGCTGCATTTCCAGCTCGAGTCAGAAGCCCAGGGGAAAGACAGCCCTTCACCACCTGTCAGGAGGGATTGCAAACACAACCACGTATCTTGTAGAAAAACCGTGCCGGATAGTCATTTGAGACTGCCTCATTAGTCATACAGCATTTCCACATGCTGATGGCTGAAGGCAAAATATGACCTTAAGTTACATTATCACACCAAACACGGTGTCTTTCTTTGCAAGGGGAGAACAGGAGAGAGCGAATGTACTGCTTGAGATGTGAAGGATGCGGCTTTGGTGGTGACAAGATGTTACAGCAAACATAAGACAGATGTCCTTGATTATCATCTCTGTTGGGGTGGTAGCTCAGACCTGGGACTGGATGAAGGTATTCAGGAATAAACATGCTCTGCTCCAAAGCGCTTTAACCCTAAATATCTAACATCTCCCAGGGGGTGAATATTATCAACAGAAGAAACAGTCTAAGGCAGGAGTGGGATGACATTAAAGCTGTTGGAAATCTAATTCTACCTGAAAAAGTCAAAGCAGAAACTAGCCCGGACTATGGAGGGAGGGGTGTCTTTTACAAAGTGTGAAGCATCTGATCCACCCCAAACTGAGAATGCTCTCAAAGTCCCTGAAAGCACTGTCTCCCTACCTATGGAAGGCAGGATTTGTCCTCATGCAGCTTCAAGAGCTTGTGATTGAAGTGGTGTGGGCTGGAAATCTGCATAAAGATCAACTTCATGTGCAATTCCATGTTGCCTTTTTTCCTGGTCTCACCTCCCACCTGGATGAGGAGTCTGGCTTTCTTCCAGCACCCAGAAAGAAATGAAAGTGCTAAGTGTGCCTAAGACTTTCCATGAAATGACCCAAAACTTGGGTGTTGTTTTTTCTTTTTTGATTGAAGATAACAAGGAAACTTTTTCTATTTGAAATCAGATTTAGACTAAGATTTTTCCAAGTACTTTGTGACTAAGGTTGTGAGATGAGCTCAGCTTTGGTTTGTTGACCAGATTAAAAAGCTCTCTTAAGTGTTCCCAGGGCTGCAGACACGACGCTCTCTAATACACATTCAGTCCCTCTGTTTTCTTAGTGAAGACTAAATGCATCGGATAAAGAGAGTAAAGGAAGCTGTAAATACGGGTTTAACCTAAAAGAGTGAATCGTGATGTGATAAGGAGGTATTTGTAAAGACTTCTCTAAAGTTTTTTTCATCAGTAACATTTTTGTGTCACTTGTGTCTTGACATGTTTTACATCTATTTTGAGGCCTTGGAACGTAGGAATAATGGATTTTAAGAAGAACCAGTGGCCTCCTCCTTCTGGGAAAATATTGTTAGAGTTGGTTCAGATGAAGAAGGATCATCAGCATGTTCTCAGAGCTTCTTGCTTTGGCACTGAGGAAGATTTAGCACGTTCCGATATCCATTTCCTCCACAGCTCTAATCTTAACACCCACCTACTGCATGCTAAATGAACATCCCAGCACTTCATAATGGAGACAGGAAATTAATTCCTCATAAAGGGCTTTTTTTTCTACCCCTCTTATTAAGATTCCTCAGCCCTGTCAACAGCCAACTGAGCTTTCACAAGTCATAAAGGTGCATTTCTGCAGTCTCATTTCCTCAAGTCTCTTACTTGACGGATTATGCCCATTAATAACCTTCATACTGGAGAAGAGCAGCTGCTGGGGATTCAAGGCACCTTGTTGGACAGTGTAACTCTGACTCTTTAAGCAAGACACTCAGGGAAACAGAGTCATGAAGCAGAGGGTCTGATGTTACGCATCTACTTTGCTCAGTCCCTCTTAGAGGTAGCAGGTATAGAAAGAACCTCCTCCCTGGTCTTGCTGATCTAGAATTCCCATGGGAACCAGCACAGCTGGACCAATACCCTGAGGAGGACAACACCTGAAACAAAGCCCTTGCTCCTTGAGCCTGATGCTTCTCTAGTACCCACTAAGTACAAGCTTCCATTTTGTTCAAGATACAGAAAGTCTAGAGCAAGAATTTAGGAGGACAAATCCATGGAGTTGTCTAACAGTAGTCTCCTTCCCTGAAATATGCAGTAGCCAGGAAGCATAATATCCTTAAATTTTGTATTATTGTTTTCCCTTTAACTCAGTCTGTTGGGAATTGTCTTTTCTTTGGTGGATGTGACTGATCTTTAATTCTAAAAATATCAGTTTAATGTGTGCATTGAAATGGACCAAGTTGCATCAGAACGACGGATCTGGTTTAGAACTGGTCCATTCATTGGGCTCAGCAGCATCATGCAAGCAGAGATGATGTTTAGGGCGATGGATCCTAAAATAGCAGGCAAAATTCTTGTGACATGAAAACATCATATCTGTATGATCTGGATTTGGAAGCAGCAGAGTGAGAACTTGGAGCTGGTATCAAAAGCTGGAGGGCAATGTAAAATAAACACACAGATTGCAGCCCCAATTTTGGTAGAAACCTTTTAAAAAAACAAACAAACAAACAAACAAAAAAGGTAAATCATGCAGCTACCAAAAATAAAAGCAGGTGACCAATTCAGTGGACTCCAAACTAGAGGAAATATCCTAGGAACATGCTATTTCACACTTTCCATGGTTCCCTTTTCAAAACATTATGTAACAGTTCATTTTGATTTTCACAAACCTACGCCATGGAATGGAACATCAGCAGAATATGACTCTTCCCAGGATTTTAAAAGTTTTTCAAGCAGGGCCTAGCACAAATGTTCTGTAGAAAAGTAGAGTTCTGCTGCTGTTGCCTAGCAAATGTCTATGAGAAAGTGTTTCTGTTTTAAGGAGAAAAACAAATTAAGTATAAGCCTTCTGCAAGGCCACGCTCCCTCGGGACAGCAGATTGCTGTAAGACTCAGAGGGCAAAATTGTCAGCATCTCTTGTTAAAATATAGGCAGCACATCACAGCCACAGAGACCGAAGATACTGAAGTGAAAAACGTTGGTAGTTCTGGCTCAAAGTCAGAAATAGCTGAGTGCTTCTAGATCTCTTTGACCCCAGGGAGTTATTAGTAACATTTTTTAAGTCATCTTTAACATTTTGTGTCTTCTGCTTTTAATATATTAAGAAATTACACCCAAAGGGAAATGGACTCCTCAGTTTTGTGTCAGTCCCTGGAACAGTAAGTTGGCATCTCTAACGCCATAGCCAAGTCTGGGTGTCCACGCCAGGAAATGCACCCTATGTCTACCTCCTAATGGGTATTAAACTGTCTTTGAGAAGTGATTGATGGACTGTTTTGGCTTTTTAAGGTCTTTCTTCTTTGGCTGAAATACTTTAAAATCCTGCAAAATCCTCCCTGCCCCTCCAAAATATTTTCCCACGTAATAATAAAATAAAAATAAAAGAAGTGGAGCGTCTGGGATGATGTGGCTTCTGCCTCTTGCTCAGGGGGGAACAGATTAGCCCACAGAAGTCCACTAGGAATTGCATTTTAAGAGAGAGGAACACATAATAACCCTCAGCCCCATGGAGTGGGAGCTGGAGAAAAGCACAGGAATCCTCAATAGCCTGGCTTCTTCCTGCTCCTGCCTGTTCCCCACCAGCTCCTCTCTGCTGCACACAGGGCACCATCACTGAATGCACTGCTGTGCCATGGTTCCAGCCTTGCCTTCCACAATGATTAAGTGTGGGGTCCTTAATTAAGATAGGGTTAAACCTGATCGCTCGCCCAACAGCAATATATTCCTTAAATAATTTTGCTAGAAGTCCAAAGAGAGGTATTTCTTGAGTGCTCAGTGAGAGGCTCTGACCCGTTAACTACCTACCAGCCCCTTCCAGTACAGATTAAATCCAAGGACTATTTATCATTTAGCAGGGGACCGATTTATCTACCTGCAGACTCAATTCTGAGCTCAGATCATGAAAATGCTGTCTGTCAAGGGCTATTGCACACATTTCATCCATCCCTTCAGAAGCAGGGGATAATTTTTTTGACCTGGTTTTCCGAGATGTTGGGACAAGAGTAAGAATGAATATTCTTATTCCTGATCATTCCAGGAGAGATTTAATTTACACATTCTACAGCTGGGAGCCTTTCCTGTCTGTGTTAAGTTTGCTGAAAAGAAAGAGTATCACTTAAACCAAGGGATCCAGGATAAAACAGCTCTGAGAGAGACCTTCCATGTGTCTTCCCCTATTAGCTGTGAACTGCATTATTTAAAAAAAGTTCTGAAATACCTTTTGGGAGAAAAATCTTGGATATGTGAAAGAGAGCAAACAGTATGGACACCCAACAGGGATGCAGATGATCAAGCCACTTTCATAGGTGCTTGCAGGAGAGATAGAAATACAGACAAAGCAAAGGGCTGTTTAAAGCAGGAAACTCCATTCCTCCATCCGTGTTGACCTGTCACACCTATAATGTCTGGCAAGTCTCTGCTCTGCTGTGGCCCCTGGGTCTCAAGGAGGATTGGAAAAGGCACCACGCCAAGCAAGCCAGGACAAAGGAGGCATCGAGGAAGCAAGAGGAATGGGCCAGTCACATCCAATGCACCCTTGGTTAGGCCACGTATCGCCCTTCTAATCCATCTCTATCATGCTTCTCTGGCATCCAGTATGTCCTGCTGGGAAGTCTCATGGCTGAGATGAGACCTGGTTTGACTCCTGTGACTGTGAAAAGGGCTCTCCGTACTTATTACTGACTAAAGACAGGGCTGGGTTGTCTCTATCCCCACAGCTGAGGCAGCTGGTAAGAACAGGCCTTTCCTAAGGCCAGATGAGCCAATTATCAAACAGCTAATTATTGCAGAATGGCCTCGCTGGTTGGGTGGACCTGCTGGATGCTCCTTGCATAAGCAAGACAGCAGCAAGCAAATGAATTATCTTATTGTACATACCTATTTCCAGCCTGGAAAACTGTTCATCAGTCTTTTCTGAAGTTTCCTTTCTCAATTCTCAAGCTCTCCTGGCTTCCAGGGATGGCAAGATGGAGCATGCAGTACATAGTAAAAGCAACTACACGTTTGTCTCCTTCTCAGCTATTTGCAGAAATGTTTAGATGTAGGGTGAGTCCGATTTATGTGCCTTATCTTCCTCAAACCAGATAGAATACTTCCCTTCCGTTACAAACACCGCTTAATGGATCTCTAACAGCCTGGCTTTCATAACATCAAATAGATGAGAAAATAAGGGGGAAAAGGACGAACCAACCAAACAACTCTTTATTGTTTCCAGGTGTCCCTGATTATGCTTGGAGAAAGAAGTGGAGAAGAAACAGGGGAGAGAGACGAAAAAAAAATTGTAATTGGGTCCTTGGCATAAGCTCGTCATATACATAGTAGACACAAAAACCAGAATGTTAAGAGAAGTTCTTAACTCCCAAAGATCCCAAATATTTAAAGGATCTCTGAAATATTTAAATATTCATATATTTAAAGGATCTCTGTTTTCATGATTTCATGAAAACAGACTTGCAGTTCCTTGCCAGGCCTCTTTGTCTTCTCAAAGCTCCGCAGTAAGAAGCAAACAGCCAAGGTGATGTCACCTTCCACCAGGGAAGGTGCTCTCCAGCGTGTAGCAAACCAGTTCAGAGAGGGGACATACTGGAGGAGTATATACCAGCTGATGAAACTGTTTCCCCTTCACCCTCAGTACCCAGGACCACACAAAAGGTAAAAGCAATCCAATCTCCTCTCTTTCAGGTAAATACTGCTGTTCTACTCACTCAGGTGATAGGGGTTGCTCATTACACACACTTTTATTGATCTTCTGGTTGTTCCTGCACAAAGTTATGCTGAAAGCAGTATAAAGAATGTAATTTTATTGACTCTAGCACCCTATTATCTATCTCCTATGAACTGGACTGGTACACAAACCAAAGCAATCCCAACCTTTACACACCCACACACATATGAAATGGGCTGGCCCAAATGAGTTGAAAACATGCATTATATTATAACAAAATCTACTGTTATGTTTGGTTTGTGGGTTTTTTTTCTGTCTCCTGCCTCCTATGCAGTCCCATTTTTTGCTTCTGCTTTTCTTACTTCATAATAGTCTCCATTCTTATTTTCCTTTACGATCTTTTTCTTCACTGACTGACCATAAAAACCACTCAATTTGACAGCATTCAGTTTTAAAAATCAAAGAGTCCATAAATTAGGCTCAAGGCAGACCCAGGATAGCCTCTAACAGAAATTATAACTTACACAAGGCTGGATGGCAACTTTTTCAAGAATACCTTTTGATAGGCAAATACCGCTGAATGGAATGTCATCACAGAAAATGGTAGTTTCAAACAAATAAAAAGCTCAGGTGCTTTTGCTCAGAAGCATTACATTGCTCTTGAAACGTAGCAGAAAAATGGGGAAAGGAAACAGAACAAAATATGCAAAGGTGCAAAGAGAGTATTTAATCTGATCCGGTCTGGATCTTTCCGTCTGTTTCCCTTGCACTCCGATTTGTTTTCAACTTTACCTGCTCTCCTGATTCCAGATAGCAAAGGTATTTGACACGTCTAGTGCCGTAAAGGTGAGAGGGGAGAAGGTGGGAGGGCTTCAAAGCAGCTTGTGCAGTTCAGGGCCCTGTTCCCTTAGAACATAAATGAGAGTTAAATGCTTAATTCCTGCTGCTGGTGCTTGGGGTCCATCGCTGCTTCTTGCTGTACTGCAGAGGAGGAAAGATTGCGATGGGCCTGTGCTGCACTTGGTATCTCTTGAGTGCAGAAGTGGAGATTATTTCAATGTTTCCTTAATGGGTGTCCTTAGCTCCACGCACTTCAGGGAAGCCTCTGTCGTACAAGTAGTCCCACAGCGCTGGAAGTGATGACAACTGCTTTTTTTTCCCCTCCCTTTCCTGTGGCTTCTCTGGATCTGAGCTCAGTCCCAGCCTCTCCCCATCAATAGATTCCCTCATTTATTTAGATCCCTCCCTGCTATTCACTTGTTTCTTTTTAGAAAAACATGTAAGAAATCAATGGCTTTTAGGACTCCATCTTCCTGTTGTTTTCTTTTTAAGTGGGGCAGTTTCAAATGATGATCAGGGGAAGCCCACAGCCAGACGGCACTCTCAAGTAAGCTTCATTTTCTTAGAAGAACAATCTTTTAAAAAGTCCTGGTTTATGATGATTTTTTCCCGCAATGCCTGAATTAAAATTGTTATGTTTTGCTTGCCCTGGCCAAGAGCTGTTTCCAATGAGGAGGTTACTTTGAGTCCCTTCTCAATGGTGCCCGAGGTACAGTCACTGTCAGAATGTTGATCTGCAACCTTTTCTTCAACGTAGTCAGCAGTGCCATCCTCGTCATTCCTCTTGGGTCTATTGTGCACCTACAGTTCGCCAATAATTTTGCTACTTGTCCCATGACTCTGCTCCCATCGCAGACAACAAGGGCTGAATAGTGCCTGCTTCACAGGAGCGATCCTCTCTGAAATGCTCCTGAATGAGATGAGAGGAGAGACCTAATAACCAAAAGCAATCAGAAAACCCCTTCTATCAAGTGCCTGAAGATACTGTCGAGTTGTGCAGGAAAGCAGCATCTGGCAAAGAATTTTCTACTTGGCCGCCTAAGATGCTTAGCCTCAGGCGATGTTGGGCACATCTGGGTCTTCACTCTTGCTTGGAAAGGTTGACTTTATAACTATCAGAAAGTATGCAATATTATACTGCACTGTACTGTATGCAGTATTAGAAAACTGGCTGATACCACGTCCCCTGAGAGACAATGAGCATTGCTTGAGGTCCTTCCTTCCCTCTGTCAGCAAGTCCTTCAGATGACAAGATAGGACAAGGGGCAATAGGTGCAAGCTGGAACAGAGGAGGTTCCCCTTAAATATGAGGAAACACTTCTTCACAGTGAGGGTGACTGAACACTGGAAGGGGCTGCCCAGGGAGGTGGTGGAGTCTCCTTCTCTGGAGATATACAAAACCCGCCTGGAGGCGTTCCTGTGTGACCTGCTCTAGGTGTTCCGGCTCTGGCAGGGGGATTGGACTTGATGATCTTTCAAGGTCCTTTCCAATCCCTGATATTCTGTGAATCTATGATGTCAATATTATCAATCAGAGTGGAGGGGAGCTCCCTAACAGCCCCAGGACTGACCATCGCTAATGGTAGGGTCCTGTGCCAGCAACATACAAGGGGCAGCAGGTTTGAACATTTCCTTGCAACGTGCACCTGCACGATTCTCAATTCCCCCGCAAGTGGAAGAGGTCCACGTATCCATTCACTTGTCCTTGATGGTTTTATTAAAACCTGAACCATTTAACACCCATCTCGTCACTTGTCCTCTTCATTTAATTGTCACCTCCCAAGCCACTACCTCCTAAGGAGTGAGAGACGGGGGGGGGGGAAAGTTTCAGACTAAGGAATCCCGTCTTTCTTTTCTGGAGTAACTGTCCCTTTTAAATAATGTTTGCCTATCAGATATCGGGGGAGGAAGGAACAACCCCTAATATGAGATAATAAAAGGGGAAGAGAGAGAAAAAGATGGGACACAGGAGAGGAAGAATGTGCCTGAACGACGTGCAGCACCGAGATGGGGAATCTAGCGCGATGCAAGACCTTGGGATCCTGGGAGATTTTTACTAATAGTCCCCACAAGCCTGATTATTTCATACATATTCTCATATCTCTGACAAAGATACTGCATAAACCACTTCCTTTTGTTCCAGCCTGACCCCTTAACCTCTGAGAGATAATGAGGCATTGTACCTAGCATCTTCTAATGCTGTCAAGATCTATATCAAAGAACATTAATTCTCCATGATAACATCTCTATTTATTAATGCAAATGCCTTTAATCCTTCCCCAGCCTCTGCTCAGCAAGCCACCTTTACTTTTATTTCTGAAATTTCATTGGAATTAGGTAAATTGGCTTAGTGTCCCCAGAAGGTGGATGTCACTGGGAGCCGAAGTCTAATGTGTCCCTCTTGGCATTGATGCTCACCTCCCGGACACATTGGCTCCCAGACTCATTACAGTTGGCAGGGGTTAGATGTTGGGTCTTCTTGAAGGTGCTGAAGTGTTTGTGTTCCTTCCACAGATGTCAGGAAATAAATTCATAATGAATAATTTTGCGATTTTTGCCCCTTTTTTTGTTAACATTTGCCAGCTGTCCGTAGAGGATTGCGATTCCTGCCCTCTTCCCCCAATATCATAGGCTGCTCAAAGTCATTTTCCAGGTTGTTTTCTGTGGAAAAGCCTTGCAGTCCAGGTCAGCTCTTCCTGCTAGCTGTTAGTTGTGCTGGGCTACTTTTCTTGAGACTGGATCAGGGAACTATGCCAATTTATGCTAAATAAGAATCTTTTCCAACCCCAGGATCGCAGGGAACTAGGACCTACGCACGGCATGAAAAAATATTTATCTTTCTTCCTCATTTTCCTGTCTGTAAAGGAGTTTGATGAAACTTTCCTTCCTGCACTCTGTCTGGTGTATCTGTCAGGGCAGGCACCTTTTCCTATTATGTTTCTGTAGAGCAGGTAACGCTGCAAGGTTTGGGTCTCAAATTTAGTCTCTGTATGCAACATCAATATTTTTTACTATTTAGTATTAGACATCAGCCTATAAGCAGAGAAGAAACGCTTCCTTCTTCTGAACTGGTATTATTGTACCATAAGGCAATGACAGACAAAGGCGGAAAATCAATGTAAGAAACTGGATATCTGGACTGAACTCCAATTTGTCCTATGGTCTGATCTGGCACCTATTCTCCTCTTGCTATTCAAGCCCAAGTCCTGTCGACATCAATGGAAGTTCTTTGCAATTATGGAAGGGGGGGGAGGGGGAAATAACACGCTGTAAGGCTACAGTTCTATCACCTTTTTCCTTTCTTGGCCATCAAATGCTGAAAGAGTGACCTTGTTTTCATTAAGAGGAACATCTTGTGAATGAATACAGGATGTCAGATGGAAACAGAGACTGACAAGGCAAAGACTTCATTAGACAAAGTTTCAATAGTGCAGAGTGAGACATTCATTATTTCCCAACTAGTGCCTGTGAGTTTTAATTGAAGAGACCAAGCAGTTTGTATGTAATATAAACTGGCCTAATATTGTGCTTGAAAAACCCACTAAATATGAAGTCAAAGTTTGCCTAGTTTAAACTATCTTTTTTTTTTTTTTCCTATCTCTACACTCCACCACATGGCCAATTCCATTCTGAAAGCTGGGAGATGGAGCAGTTTGGAGGGTGCAGAGCCATGAGGAAACCCATTCTTGGGGGACCCTTGGACCAGCTCTGCAGCCTCGGGAGATGTACATAATTCAGAACAAGCAAGCAGAGTTTCCAGTGTGTGGATGTACAGCATTAAATCTGCAAAAACTTCAGGCTCCCTGACATTGTGAGTTGAGAAAATCACGATGAGTAAAGCAGCTCTCTGGAGCACTGAATTGGACTGCAACACAGATGGCAATTTCTGAAGCATTTGGATTGATGCTCTTCCCAGACCCACCACCAACTCCATCTCCTGCAGGGAGAAGCCCATTGACTAGCAATGAGCTCCTCTGAAGCTAGGATACTTGCACTTGGGAGGGAGCTAGGGATGGTTTGAAGACTTTTGATGGTCAACGATGTTATAGACAGTTCTTGTTATGGGATCCAAGAACAGGATTTGTCCCTCTGCAAAGAAAACCTGCAGCAAGACATCTGTGGAGTGAGATGCAGAGCGGGCTCACCTGTCCTGAGCCCTGCAACCTGCACACTCATCACACAGTTGACCAGAGAAGCTTAGACCGATGACAGGACTTAACGTGGAGGCAGCATTGCTTTCCCCAGGCACCTTGGCACAGCAACGTGGTACTCTCCCCTTCCTTAAGCAATCTTGGGATAACCACACCTTTGCAGAGATATCTGGATTTACCCTGCTGGGGATCAGGGAGTTTGGGGGCTCAGGCTCACACTTCTCTTAACCTAGGCAATTAACTTCAGCCCTCACAAACCCGTCGCACAAGCAGGAGCAGAGAAGCTCCCCATGTGCAGTAGGTTGGCTGGAGAAGTCATTTGCCACACCAAAAAATCAGCAAATTCAGGACTTCTGGATTGAATAATATGAAATCTCTACAGCCTGAATTAACAGAAGAAGCATTCCATCAATCTTACCCATACGTGACCCAACCACCAGAGCTCTAGGTGGTTGGTGAGGACTATTCTTTTGCCTGGGTGACTGAAATGATGGCAGCCACCCTGCAGCCCTGCCTCTCTAGGAAGCAGTACTTTATTCCCAGATAGTAAATGTGCTCAGTGAGGAGGCACGCACAGGCAGGGGATCCGGGTACATTTTGTCCAAGAAATGCCTAAAGGAAGGCTCATTTTAGGCTGATTCACCTCTGTGTACACATTGGGGTGGGGAAAGCGGGTGTATCTAAATCCGTGTTATGCATATGTGTGTCTGTGTGTTTGACTCGACTGAATGAATCACCCTACCTGTTACAGTGTAAACCAGCAAACATTAGTAAAACTGATAATAAGCCTAGTGGTGGTGATTCAACCAAAGCTAGCACATCTGTCACTGAGCAACAGACTGCCAGGTTTTTCATCAAGGGAAATACAATTGAATAATAATGGAGTAAAGGTAAAGCAGCTTCAACTGAGCTTTCTGCCACATTAAATTCAAGGTACGCTAAAGGAAGAGGGAAAAAAAAACTAAAAAAAGCAATACAGATAGATAACCTGACCCCTCTCTTGACTACAAACCCCTTAGTGATGGGTACTCAATGGCTAAAGACACCTCACATCTACAGTCTGAGCAGCTTGCTCAGGAGGTGGGGGGGTGGAGTGGGTGGAGAGGGGAAGCGGCGAGGATGCTGACAAGCGTCCAGCTCTGGGAACATGAAATCTTCCCTGTGCCAAGAGCCAAATAAGGAATTGAAGGGGAGGAAGAGATGGACTTTTTTGACTAATATTTTGAGGCCTGATTCTCTAGTGCCATCTGGTCACTTGGCAGCGCTCTTGGCAATGCAGAGGAGCCATAACCCCATCCAAAGTGGTCTCAGAGGGATTTCCCTGTGGTGGAAAATCCCTGACAGCAAAGGGCTGCTGCAGTGCTTGCAGGAGACCCTAACCTGGAGTGAAAAGACAACATTGCTGGAGATACTTCATGCTCCCCTGGCCCTGGCTACCAGACTACCTTCACAGCCGCCACTGTGACCAACTATCCACATGCAAGAATTGCCCTGAGGTATTTAATGCCACCTCTCCTTCTCTCAGCACAGGTCAATGGATGTTAAGTTATAGAGGCAATGCCATTTCTCACCAGGGCTGG
Organism: Jacana jacana; assembly: GCA_013400555.1. Lineage (NCBI taxonomy): Eukaryota > Metazoa > Chordata > Aves > Charadriiformes > Jacanidae > Jacana > Jacana jacana. The sequence goes on from VZTM01019487.1 coordinate 16,316, forward strand.
GAACCAGCCTGCTTACTCTATCACCGCACCTAGCTGTTTAAAGAGCCTTGAATGGGGGTATCACTCTAAGTGACCCTGACTCGCTTCTGCCAGTGTAAGTACGGGTAACAGACCAGCAATCTGTCAGCTACAAATTAAGCATCTTCATCAAGAAAAGAAAAAAGAGAAAGGGAAGAAAAGAGCCTTATGGTGTAGACACTTTTCTGTCTGCAGAGGAGCTGGTTTTGGGGCATTTAATTTCCAGCATCCTATTTCTTTACATTTTCTCTTTCCCTTGTACACGAAGCAGTTTTCTTCTGTTCTGTTTTTGTTCCCATTTACCTTTTTTTTTCATTTTTAACCAGAGGGGCATTAAAAAAACAAAACAAAACAAAAAACAAAACAAAAAAACCCACATCTTTTAAGCATTTGTGTTTAGCATTCGCTCGGCTTTGGAAACCGCTGCAGGGCTGGAGATAAAAACACAGGCATGCACACAAATATTCAGACCCCTTCTGGCTGGAGCGGGTGGTGAAATAAACCTTTTGGACTATTTTCGAGACGAGACAGATCTGCAAAAGCTACCAGCACAAAAAAAAACCACAACAAACCCATGACAATCAACACGGTGACAGCTCTGCTGGGCTGAAAGGAGGCCCTCCCGCAAATTTCATTTCTAAAACGTGCTTTGCCATCGCCTCTCCCGAGCACGTAAACAGCCCTGCCAAGCAGCTAAGCAGCTCCAGCTGAGTCACCATCGCACCATCGCCAGTCGATGCCTCTCCCTCCTCTGCACCTCCCCCCACCCTGTTTCCCACCACCTCTCATCAGAAAGTAAAAGAAACAAACCCCAAAATCAAAATAAAGATCAATGTGTTCTGCCCAGGCTACCAAGGGCGCTGCAAATATTCAGGCTAATGATGAGCGTTAGGTGGAAGTGGGAGACAATGCAGCTCACAATGTCAGTGCAGCGCAGGGCAGGAGGGGGGGTTTTCTCATTCCCTTCCCAAGCTGAAGGATAAATAGTGAGCAGGCAGCAGAGGCAATGGGGCAGTGATTTGGGCAGGGTAAGCAGGATGGTGAAGGCCCTCTAGACGAGCCACATCAGAGGAGCAAACTGAAAGGTGAGGAAATAAAAGACCACCAATAGCTTTCAAATCCTGTCCAACTCCCCTGCCAAAGCAGGGCTGGCCAGAACACATCCCTCAGGATGGCACCCAGGCGGGGCTTGAAGGTCTCCAGAGAAGGGGACTCCACATCCTCTCTGGGCAGCCTCTGCCAGGGCTCTGACACCCTCACCCCAAAGAAGTTTCTCCTCATATTTCAATGGAACTTCCCCTGTTCCAGCTTGTGCCCATTGCCCCTCGTCCTGTCACTAGGATGAGTCCAGCTCCATCCTCCCTCAACCCAGCTTTCAGATACTTGTGAGCACGAAGAAGGTTCTCCCCTCAACCTTCTCTTCTCCAGGCTGAAGAGTCCCAGTTCTCTCAGCCTTTCCTCATCAGGGAGATGCTCCAAATCCTCCATCATCTTTGTTGCACTCCACTGGGCTCTCTCCAGTAGTTCCCTGTCTCTCTTGAACTGGGGAGACCAGAACTGGAGGCAGTATTCCAGTTGTGGCCTCACCAGTGCAGAGCAGAGGGGGAGAATGACCTCCCTCCACCTATCGGCCACACTTTTCCCTATGCAGCCCAGGATTCCACTGGCCCTCTTGGCCACCAGGGCACATTGCTGGCTCATGGATAGTTTACTGTCTACCAGGACCCCCTTCTACTCGGAAGTGCTTGCCAGGAGATCCATCCCTAACCTGTATTGGTGCCTGGGGTTCTTCCTTCCCCAGGTGCAGGACCCTACATTGTTGAACCTTATTAGGCTCTTCTCTGCCCAGCTCTCCAGCCTGTCCAGGTCACACCGGATGGCAGCACAGCCTTCTGGAGTGTCAGCCAGTCTTCCCAGTTTGGTATCACCAGTGAACTTGCTGAGGATACACTCGGTCTCCTCATCCAGGTCACTGATGAATACGTTAAACAAGACTGGACCAAGAATTGACCCTTGGGGATCACCACTGGTTACAACTTGATCCTGCTCCATTAATTACAACCCTCTGCATCCTGTCACACAGCGAGCTCTTGGTCCACCTCACTGCTCCCTCATCTAGCCAACACTTCCTCAGTTTCCTAATGAGGATGTCATGGAAGACAGTGTCAAAAGCCTTGCTGAAGTCAATTTAGATGAGATCTGCTGCTCTCCCCTCATCCGGCCATCCAGTTATAAGATCAGAGAAGGCAGTAGGTACAGCCACGAGAAGTTTGCTGGTCATATTTACACATTACTGCACACCAACATTTCATACACACAAATCACACTGTACTGCTGGTGCTGAGTCCACCCATTGCAAACCTCTGCTGATCCTGATGCGATGGGCTGCGTTCTCCTCTGTGTCCATTCCTTCCCTTCGCAGCAGCAGCCCATGGATTTATTGCTCCAGGGCGCCCGGTCCTAACATGTCTACCTCCTGTTCATCTAAAACCAGTAATAATAAAGGAGAAGGTTTGGAGCAATTCAATACAATTCCTGAGTCAGAAAAGCAGCCGCACGCTTGGCTCGCAGGGTTTTCAGTGCTGGGTAAGGTCATGGGGTACACGGTGTCTGGTTCTCTGCCTCGGGCAACAGCCAACATCTGACACTTCAGAGGAAAGTGAAAACCAACCCATAATGCACTTAAGTCAGCTGCACGATGCTGTGCGCGGGTTGGGATGATCTGTCTCCGGTAATATCCCTGAAGGAATCATAGCCGTAGGAAAGCAAACCCGAGGCAAAAGCAGCCACTATCTCCTTTCTGAGACTTGTGCCAAAATGCACTGGCCACCAGCGTGAGGCACCAAGAGGCCCCGTCGGTAGGAGTTTGCAGAGAACGACTACTTCCCTCCCTCCCCATCAAGGAGAATAAAAATTAAGGAATGTTTTCTTAAAATCTTCCTGATGTTCACTGATGTGTCTGTGTATAAGACGACTTTACAGAAGAAACTGTCATTGCTACCTCTTTTTCTCCTTCCAAACCCTTTAGTTGGATAATTTTCCAAAGGAAATATTTCAAAATAAGATGAATTATTGAAGAGAAATAAAAAAGCCTACAAGTGCTTTCAGAGGAAGCAGCTGAAACAGTATTTTCATCATAAAAATTTTCTTTAAAAGAGCAAATTGGAGGAAGAAGAAAAAGAAGGAGAATCAGTGATAATATTTGTGACTCCCCCTCCCCATCCTAAATTGCTAAATTTAGCAACCTGCTCTGGTGGGAGGTGTCCCTGCCCAGGGCTGGAGGGTTGGAACTTGATGATCTTTAAGGTCCCTTCCAACTTGAACCATTCTGTGATTTGATGAACTGTTCTCAGGAAATTCTTAGTTTGAAAATACTGGAGAGTCTTTGTCCCGTGCCACCCCATTGCCTGGCCTTTCCTACAGCACTCAATCAGGGCTGCCATCCTGTGCTGCAGAGATCTCTCAAGCATCAACTGTTGAGACCGTATCTCCCACCGAGAGGTTGACTGAGATTCAAAACCCCACGCTTTTGCCCTCCTCTACAATAAGCAACTTGCCATTGAGCAACTGAACTGCAATGGCCTGGTTTATGCTCCCGAGACCGAAATCGCTTTCCAAAATCAGGTAAGTACATCCACTAAGCCCTAGGCTGGATTTGAACCAGGATTCTGGAAGACAAAGCTAAGAAAAGTAGAAATTAGATGCAGTAAGGAGAAACATGACAGCATCTTGCCATCTGGTTTAGAGCAAAATGATTTACCGTGAAATATTACTGCTTTAAAACACATCATTGCATCATTCGGCAGTGCTTTCACACTATTGGCCTCACCCATTTATTTTCACAGAGACCAGACCAAATAAAAAAAAGGAATAAAAAAAAGGAAGGTAAAAAAAAAAAAAAAGAACAATAAAAGCAGCTTGTTTTTCTCTCAATTTTTGCAGATACGTTTTACCTCCCTTTTTCTCCAAAAAAAATAGTCCACTTCAGCAAATCTCTTACTGTTACAGACAGACTGGACACATCTGGGAGAAAACGTGAGCAAAAGACAACACTGAAAGATCTTCCTGCGCCACACATTTTGTAATAACCTGATATTTTTAAGCCAAAGTGTTAAAGGATTTTCTGACCACCTCTTCTGAAAAATAATTGAAAGCCCAACTCTAACCCTCCTTGCTTCAATAAGAAGAGGAGGAAAGGCTCAAAAAACGTGGGTCCCAAATTTTCAAAAGCAAGTGTACCAAAGAGAAGGAATTTTCCATATGCTTTTCTTTTCTTTGCTATACTGTATGGTTTTGATGTTTTACAGCATGATTTTTGTGTGCTCAAGATTGGCAGTGGTGCAGCAGGGATGCGTCATTGTCAGCCAAGACATGCAGCCTTGCTTTGGATTGCATTCCAGCCCTTGCCCGACTCCAGCGGGATCCAAAATTTCAACATCATTCCCGCCCAGGCACCTACTTGGCTCCAGCTGAGCAAGTGCTACAAGTTGGGGATCTGACCCCTTCTGTAAATCGAGCTGCTGGTGTTCTTCCACAGTGTCACGGTACAGGATTTGAGCGTCACAAGGGCTCTGGGCTCTGCAACAGCATCTTACATGCCCTTAGTGCATTTTAAATATTAAGTAATAAAAATATGTATAAGTAAAGAGTACATCCATAAATAACACAAATGTATAACTCAGTGAATTAATTATTATTTCATTACTAGCAACCACATTCTCTAACAGAATAACTCACAGCAGAATTTTCTCCTGACTTTGCTTCTCGTCATTAAAATACTACCGACAATTACTTGCAGGACATGCATTCCTGAGCTAGTCATTTGAGGATTAATTTTAGCTATGCATAAATAACTCAATGTTTTGACTCGGGGGTCTTTCAAGCAATGTACTTGACAAAACACGCTTGTGCTTGAATAACATCGGTTCAGCCGGCGCATACACACACCAAGCTTGTGCTTACACAAAGGCATGGGAGTAACTAATGCCCTTTTTCTTCCCTGGGAAACCTTTGAACGCAACTTGTTTGCTGGGGCTCTTCTTTGAGAAGGGCTTGCCACTGCCTTTGTCACCATCCTGCTGTAAAAGAAATAATAAATAATAAAATCAGTGGGCTTAAAATAAACGCAGTCTTCAGTGGGCTTGGAAACCAACTCACAAATCCCTTTTCATTTTAAAGAGCAGCAGCCTCTGACTGCATGTGCGTTGGGTGTCAGAGGTACACAACGAGGACGCGGGTGACACAAGGACAGCTTCTGTTCTGCTGCAAAGCTGATGAGACATCGGGCCACCGAAGAGCTCTGCACACTGCTGTTACCTGTTAAAAGGGCTGAGCAAACACATCCCTAGCACCTCCATTTTTCCAATGCCAAGATGTTGGATCCCATCTCTTTCTTTCTGCTGCCCCCCACCATAAGCCCACATTAACAAAGATGTCTCAAAGCCCATCACAAATGCAACCGCCTTCGGCTGGGCAGCTATCTCTCTCTCCTTTGCCTCATCTACTGAGGTTTTAAGTTGTGGGAATGTGCAATATTTAGCACAGAAGGGGTCTGATCCCGATGTCAAACAGTGGAAGTGATAATATACACATTCATTCCCATATTCACATGCACATACGCGGCCTTTTCCTATCATTTAATTTTGCAGAAGAACAAGTTCCATCAGTTTCTAATCTGTTGAGGACGTTATTTCAGAATTGTCAAGTAGGTTATTTCTCACCTCTTTCTCTGAATAAAGATTACTTGGGTGGGAGAATGAATTATATAGAAAATTGTCTGACTTTTATATCTGACTCAGGAGAAAAGTGGAGATTTTTGTGTTTCTCATTCAATTAAAATTTTAGATATTATTTGTTACTTCAAATATTTTATTTCAATCCTGTTGCGATGCTACATCTTAATAGGAAAACGGTCCATTTTGGTTGCATTGAAGTAGCAATAATAAATTACAGAACACTGGCCATAGACATTTGTATGTATTACGGTGTGAACTGTCATAATAAATGCAGTTGGCACTTTCTATTTTATCAAAATAGTGAAGTGGTATCAAAACAAAATCTAAATTATTTGTTTCAACTATTCCCAGCTGGAACTATCATTGAAACAGACTCATTCCAGCAAAATATTTTGGTTTTGACAAAATCACAACGTTTGGAACACGTACTGTTTTCTCATGATGTTTTTTGGTGCCTTCCACTCTGCATCTCTAATATTGGCCGTGGTCAGAGCTCTGATTAAGAGACAGTATGGTCAAATCCATGGTTTTAATAGCTTCAGTTAAAATGAGACTGCTACAATGCAGGCTGCCAGTATCAACAGCTCCAGAAGATTCTGCTCCATGGGATGTGGACCCTTGAGGAGCTCCTCCACCATTTAATTCTTGCAGAACTTACTGCTTTTCCCATTGGAAAGTTCTGGTTCACTATATTAATGGTGGGACTTCTAGAGGCTGCAACAGCCTGGTAGACTACTTATTCATCTGAAACGTGTGAGATGCAACCAAGCATGAGGAATGCAGAAACATGAGGCTGTGGAAATGGTTCACCACTAGGCAATAAACAGACAAAGTTCACACCACTCCACAAAGCAATTCATCAACTTCCCACCACATAGAATAATAAATAATAAAAAAAAAATGCTCCAAACCTTGATATTTTGAATGTGGGGAGAAAGCTCTTGTTTTCCCACCAGCCTTATTTCAAACCCAGGCCCTTCTTGTTCTGTGCAGATGCCTGCCAGAACTGATTTATCACCATGCTCCTGGGAGTCAACCACCAAAAAGGGGACTAAGCATCCAGTTAGAGGACCTTTCTCAATACATCTTTCACCACCACAGCCACGTAGTGCCTGCAGGCACCCAGACTCTCCAGCCACGCTTCTGGAGTAGACATCTAGACAATCTCAGGTATGAGTAGATGAGTATTTAAGGTTGACTCTCAAAAGATGCATTTACCATGTCTCTTTTGTACTCCCAAAGAGTCCCACTTGCATGGAAGTGGGCTGCAAAGGTTTAAAACCAAGGCACAAGAGATGCAAAGGTCTAAAACCATGGCACAAGAGATGGTGCTTAGAGAAGCTTCTCTCAGGTGAGCATTTGCTGCCCTTGGTTGACCTCGAACAGCCACAGGCCATCGTACCAAGTGAAATCACTGGGCTCACACCGCAGTGACATGACATCACCAGTTTGCTCCCACTGCAGGACCAGCTCTGAGCCAGTGCTGTTTTACACCTGACCAATTATATGCTTCTACAGCAGTCCAGAGGAGCCAAGCACGATACCTGAACTTATCAGAGTTAGGAAGCACCAGAATTCACACCTTCTCTAGGTAATACGTTGTGACTTACTGTCCTACCGGTGTCTGTGAGTTGGTTTAGTTACATGCAACGAGAACAGAAGGACCATTCACTTCCCATCCCCTCTCCAGTATCTCCATTGAACACAGCAACACTGCCAGAATCCAATAAAGTAAGAAGTATCTGCACTCCTTAAAGGCTACCGACTGCTGCTGCTGCTTGGCTTCCGAGCAGTCTGTCTCTGTGCCCCTAGTGCTAGTTGTTTTAAGCAAGGAGGAGCGGGGAGCCATCGGGAGGAAACTGCCTTTGTAGTAAAACCTTCCCATTATTTGCTATAAAGACCTAAAACAAGGGGCTGGTGGATAAAGGGAGTGAGAGCACACATCCATTTTGCCTGTACCTGCTAAAGAGTCAGTAGCGAGAAGGCAGTTAGAGCCTTTTTTCATCTCTTCTAGAGCCCCACATGCCTCTGCCCTGCATGCAGGAGAGGGAAGAAGCCCTATCTGAGACAACAACCCTGGGGCTTTTAGCTTCCGCAGCCCCAGCATACAACACAGGAGCTCCTTACAGTTCCTACCACTGGTCCTTACCTCCAGTTTTTCTCTGGAGTGTTTTTTTTCCCCCCTTCTTTCTCCCAGTTGCCACTTGGCCCCATGGGCTGCAGAGCACAGAGGACTGACCTCGGGCGACGCGGCAGCCACTGTTCTGCAGGGCAGGCAGAGCCCTCCAGGATGTGTCCCCAAGGCACAGGGTACCTCCACGCTGCTCCGAGGAGAGAGCCAACACCATCCTCCCCGCCAACGAGTGTTTTACAGCCCTTCTGCAACCTTCATCTCACAGAGGTGGCCTTTGTACCTCAGGGCTGCAGCAGCTCTTGGATTTAGACGGTGAGGTCCCCGAGTTCAGTCCCCAGCACTGATGACTCACAGAGAGCCATCACATTATAAATCCTGGTGAACTTTTGAACGCGGAGCTGTTTGTAAACTGCAAAGCAGCTCAGTCAGCCCGGGGCTCGCACCAGCAAACGGTGGAGGCTCCCAAGGAGCACAGCAGCAGCACCAGGATTGGAGAAGACCGTGGAAACAGGAGACGCACTGCCTGTCCCTCCCTTTCTCTCCCTCTCCCATATTTCTGCTGCAGCAACACTAACTTGATGCTTTCCCTGTAGCCACAAAGCAGAGCCAACTCCTTCCCTTGCTTACTCCTACCTGTACCGTTGCCCTGAGATGATGCCTACCACAAAAGCCCAGCAAACTGAAACATCACATGTGCATGAGGTCAGATGAGACACCAGGGAAGAACATAGAAGAGTGAGGCTGAGGAGTGGGGGAAAAAAAGGATGAGAAAGAGAAAAGCCTGGAAATGCACACTTCTCTTGTCTCTGTGTCCCCTTGGTGACGGGAAAAGTCATTAAACACCCCAAAAGACTTGCCCGGTAAAACAGGACCAGCTAATGGGACAAAGGCATTGGCACTTTATCTCTTAGCTCTCTTTGGATTTAGAGCAATGAAAGTTACACATTCTCACAGCATCCTCTGGTGTTTTTAATATTCTCCTATCAGCAAGATAAAACGCTCCTCACTCCTTTCCTTAAAAAATTCTTATTGGGAGAAAAGTACAAAAAGAGGAGGAGGGGGAAGGGGAGGAGAAGAAGAACGAGTGCACCCTGCTCTCACTGCCTGGGGAATTCAAAGCCAGAGTTGTTGGGGTTTTTTCCTCCTTGCCCCCCAACTTGAGAAGACTAGCTGCAAAATGAACTGTTTCACTACGTGTCCTTGGCCTGGAATTGCCTGCAAAGAGCTAAGGCAAGAGGAGCAAGGCAAGGCTCCTCAGGAGAAAAAGTCTGAAGACCTGCAAAGTGATTCCTTGCAGGGCCTCCTATGAGCAACAGTGGGGAACAGGACCAGAGGAGTCAGGAGTAGAATTAGACTGAAAAAGGCTTCACTGTAGAATGTTGTTTTTGTAAATAATGACAATGATGATAATATTTCTTTATTAGAAGTCACTAAAAGCAATCTCATGTGAACCTCCACTGTGCTGCTTCCTGGGCAAAACTCACTCAGAATCTAAAACAGAAAAGAAGACCACTTTGAAAAATAAACAAGTAAATACCTGCTGAGGGGGAAGAGCCTCCTGTTGGGAGCTTGACAGAAAGGACTGGAGGACCTGAGTCCAGCAACACAGACCTCTAACATCAGGGTATGCATACTCCTTCCTACAAGAGAAACCAATACACATCTTCCCCAAAATCCTTCAGAAAAGCATCTATGTCATTTTCCCCTGCAATACTCCAGAGAGTGACCTTACTTTTTGCTTACAAATCTCCTATTTAAACTACTATTCTCTTTTAATGTAGAATATCAGACAGTTCCTTCTTATATCTTCCCTTCGTACCAGTACCTCTAACACTCTTCCTGGTGAGTAGACCTTGGAGTTTCAAGGGTATATTTTTTCATTGCTACACTACACAAACCAGGCTAGACTACAGCAAGTTGTTAAAGGCTTGTTTGCAGATGAGAAAGCTGACATCGTTTCTATGACTTCCTTTCGCCTTGAAAGCGGGGTTCATCTCAAGTATAAAACCATGAATATTTTACCTCAACATTCAGGAGCTGCTGGAAACGCTTCAGCATTCATTTCTCTCCCTGTCCCTGAGTATGGAATTGATTGCCCAGCTGGGATGACTGGCCAGTGAGCAAGGTCTGAGGACAACCCTGTTCCAGAGCTGTCACCTGCTCATCTGCCACACACCTGAGCACTGCTGCTTTCAGGAAAGGGCACAGACCCACAAAGCAGATATTTCAAACCTCATTCTTTCTCCCTGCTTGTTTTAGCATTACTTTTTTAAGCCTTTTTTTTTTTTTCAGCAGAGAAATAATTTTATCTCCAAGGATGTATATCAGGTCTGCCTTCAACACAGCTGTCCCTCAGCTGCCCAGAAAGCTGACTCCGAGCGAGTTCTGCTTCCATTCCCTACCAAGGACAATGGAGGTTTAGAAGATGCTGATGGTCCTTGACCAGCAGTATTAAGACACTAAATTACGCTGACATGGCCCATAAATCGCTAAATGAGGGACTCCCAGACAGCGATGTGGCGTGAGCCGAATGACTACAAGGGTTGCCTGTTTGCTGGGGCACAGCCTGGAAAATTCAGCAGACGACGGATGCACCGAGTGTCTCCAACGGCACCAACCCATCCTCGTGCTGGGAGAAAAAAAAGACTCTTCATCACAGGGCTGTGTCATTGCCGTGGAAAATGTCCCAGTTGTGCAGGATTTAGGAGGCTTCATTCTATTTTCATGGTTAAGTTGGCTGTTATTTACATACGTTGGGTAAAGGACAATTCTCTGGGTAGATATAGAGAGAGACAGTCTCCACCTCTAAAAATAGAACGAAATGACTATTTTGAAAGAGGCAGGGGGAAAAGCCTTTAATCTGCTTAAGATTGTGCCACCTGCCCACTGGCAGGCAGGAAAACATTAATTGGATATTTCTATTTTCTTTGGATTTATACATAAGTTGATAAAAAGATCTGAGGCAGCATGGATAACATTTCCCAGCCTGAAAGGGAATGAGAACATAGTCTTACTTTCCATGAAGGTGCATTCTGGGTCATAGAATCTTAGAATCATTCAGGTTGGAAAAGACCCTTGGGATCATGGAGTCCAACCGTCAGCCCTACTCTACAAAGTTCTCCCCTACACCAGATCCCCCAACACCACATCTAATCAACTCTTCAACACATTCAGTGATTGGGACTCAACCACCTCCCTGGAAAGCCCATTCCAGTGTCTGACCACTCTTTCTGGGAAGAATTCTTTCCTTGTGTCCAGCTTAAACCTACCCTGTTGCAGCTTGAAGCCATTCTCTCTCGTTCTATCACTAATTACCTTTGAGAAGAGACCAGCACCAATCTCTCTACAATGTCCTTTCAAGCAGTTGTAGAGAGCGATGAGGTCTCCCCTCAGACACCTCTTCCTCAAACTTAACAGTTCCAGCTCCTTCAGTCACTCTTCATGAGATTTCTTCTCCAGCCCCTTCCCCAGCTCCATGTACCTCCTCTGCACTCGCTCCAGCAACTCCAGATCCCTCTTGTGCTGAGGTGCCCAGAACTGAACACAAAACTCAAGGTGTGGCCTCACCAGTGCTGAGCACAGGGGGACAATCACCTCCTTACATCTGCTGGTCACGCTATTTCTAATACAAGCCAGGATGCCATTGGCCTTCTTGGCCACCTGGGCACAGAGCTTCCCTGCCTTCATGCAGATCAACACACTCCCACCTCACTTAGTGTCATTTGCAAACTCACTGACTGTGCTCTTTATATCCGTGTCGAGATCATCAATAAAGACATTAAACAGAAATGGTCCCAACACCGGTCCTGTGCTAGAAGATGAGACGGAACCCACCTTGGCTAAAATCCCAGGGACTGAACTAGAGGCAAGTGAGTTCAGAGTCCAAACAGCTATAATGTGAGCTAAGAAACAAACTGATCTAGCTGAGAGTTACCCATAATTTCACAACTTCTGGGGCTGTGTGAATAGTAGGCCACTAACTGAACTGACCTCTATGAATTTCCTCCTTAAATGATATCAGCAAAGTAAAAACTAAATGTTAGGGTGACACAGACAAATTGGGCTCTGCTTGCTATAAAAGCATGCTGTGCTCTGAGAATGGCACACTCAAGAATCTTTTCTCTTCAAGGAAAGCAACTTTTTCTGAAGTTACTTTCAAATAAAGGAAAGTGCAGTGTCTTCTCCTTTCAGTAAAACATCAGTGTCCCATCTTTTGATTCCAAAATGAGGCAAGAAAGAGGGTTTCTACTATCCCAGGGGTTTAAGTCACCTATAACTGAGCAGATGGCTAGGAGTTCCAGTGGTGACATGGTACCAGGTGAACAGGAATCACTATCTATACCTAATAGCTCAATAATACACAATGCACAGCACTTTACCCTCTACTTCTGTATGCTAACAAATCAAGTGAGTTAAAACTTTATTTTTAGGATCTCTTCTTTGCTCTCCGTCACAGCCAGAGAATGCCCTAGAGAAATAGAAGACAAATTTAGCTTTCTATGACCTGGCCAATTGGCATCTTGTTACTACTTATGATATCTGCACTTCCCAGGCCCTGCTTAGGATTGAGTTGAGATTTTTTTTTCTTAAAAACACAAAAACCCAACAAAAAAACAAAACCAGATGCTATAGAAGTCCCAATGTCAGGATTTCATAATCCAAGACAAAAGAAAGGGGTAAGACCCTAAGACATAAGCAAAGCAATTGTGCTTGCTTACCCCCTGCCAGGCTTTCAGATGAAGTTTCTATGCTTGACCTGTATTTCAGGCTGGTAAACTATCCAAACATAAGTGTGAAGGGAGAATAAGCAATCTCAACAACAGTAAAGGCATGTTTCCTCCATCTCAGGTATGCAAAATTCAAATGATCTCTACAGCTTTCTTGTAGGGAATTGTTTTGTTTCCTAGTGTTTAAACTGAAGCAGATAACTTCCCACTTCTCTCCCCCGTCCCTAGACAAGATTGAAAATAGCATGGGAAAGATGTCCAGAGCTGATAGAGTCTGGCATCATTTACTCTGGATATAGAGTGTGAGGAGCAATAAAAAATGCAGACTCAACAGTTTCAGAAAAGTACCAGCACAGCAAGAAAGGCAGGCGGACAGATTGCTTGGATAGACTCCTTTTTAGTGAGAAGATCTATAGCAGCACAGGTTTTCTGTTTGTTGTATGGTTTTAAGAAGGATGTATTTTTGCTACAGGATTAAATAAAAAGTAATATTTTGCTTTCCTTAATTCTCCCTTCCCCTCTATCTGTGGAGGTTTGTGTTCAGCTTGAGTAGAAAGAGAAAGATTATTTTTATGCTCCAATTTCAGAAAGCAGCTTTCAGTTTGGAAACAGCTGCTAACAACTTCAAGACCCGTGTGGGAAGAAGATTTTTGCTGCAGGAGGAAGGAGCTGATCCGGGTCTCGGAAGCTGCTGGCTTCATTTCACCCTGCCAACGCATTCACTATGCAGCCTTGAGTAAGTCTTCAGTGCTGACATTACCTGCGCAACCCAGATAATGACCAGTTGCCACTGCTGTGTGTTCATAAGGTCACACATCACCACGCTGGATGGCAGACCTTCTAACCTGGCTTCACGCTTCTCAGCGGTGAAAACCCCAAACTTCTGAAATACCGAGATTCTCATCCAGAGCCAATGTCAAAAAGTCCTGCTCAAGGCAGACATGTCCTCCTGCTGGGTCCTGAGCCAGGTTGCCTCACCTACAGAAATTTTACATCTCTTTTTTTTTCCTGTGAAATTCACTGCTGAAACCTTTTCTTTATTCATGGGAACACAGAATCATAGAATCATTCAGATTGGAAGAGACCCTTGGGATCAGAGTCCCACCATCAGCCCCACTCTACAAAGTTCCTCCCTACACCAGATCCCCCAACACCACATCTAATCAACTCTTCAACACATTCATTGATTGGGACTCAACCACCTCCCTGGGCAGCCCATTCCAGTGCCTGACCACTCTTTCGGGGAAGAATTTTTTTTCCTAATGTCCAGCCTAACCCTACCCTGCTGCAGCTTGAAGCCATTCCCACAGCAGTACCCAGCTCCACTCCCATTATTAAAACCACAAAATCCTTTATTTTATTCTCCCTTTTCAGTTGCACCTCACAATATGGTGTGGGCAAGCAATTTGGCACTGCTTGTTGAGGGGAAAGAAGGAAGGAAGAAAAAGGAAATTAAAAAGGAGGCAGCATAATCAGTTATACATTGGTGTGTGTGACTGGATATGAAGTAAAAAGTTTTCCCAAGTTGCTAGTGAGAACACCTGCAGTCACTGCATTCAGCCTGCCCTTCAAGTCCTGTACGCCAGAGAAGAATATTTAATCTTTCAAGACCATGGGCAACACGTGTGATCTAGAAGAGTAACTGTCCTTCCTTTTATACATCCCTCATAATAATCTGATTTATCCTAGACAGCTCCTTCCATAGGATGTATCTCATGCTGACTCTCACATTCTCTTCTGAAGACAAAAAAATAATAAAAAAATCACATTACACCTGTTATGAAATATTCCTTTGATCTAAGGGAAATCATGAGCAATTTGTGTGTGACATTTACTAACTAATGTGCTGAGGGAATATTACTCCTAGAAAAACACTATTTTCTGGTAGTTTCAATATACTGAATAATGCTATGCCAGCAATGATTCATCTGGAAAAGGTAACTATTTCGGCATGATGAGCAATATTAATAACAACACATTATACATAGTGCTTCTCAAGCAGACAGATCCTAAAGCCCACTGCAAACCTTTTATGTAAGGACCACTCCAGTCATTCAGTGAATTGCAGGCACCTGCAAAGAAAAGAGGAGCCCCATTTCTGCACCAGCCACAATACACAGCATACAGCAAAGGGGAACAGGAAAGTGTGATTTGAGTCGAAACACAGGTAGAAGTGGGAGAAATGAATAAAACAAATGGCCCAAGCTGAAATCTGATATTGAGTATGATGGTCCTGCAGCCTTAAAAGAAAAAAAAAAAAAAAAAAAAAAAGAGGTGTATTGGATCATTAATCGTCCAAAACGGTCAGCATAGGGTCTGTCAAGGCAGAGAAGAAACAGGGCTGAGCGGTGATTAATGCAGAGAGAATTTGCTACTGAAGTTGCCAGACGCAAACAGCCCTTGTGCTCCTGGCTCCCAGGGTGGTTACCAGAGCCTGCTGTGCACGAGTCAGTGGAGCTCCCCAAGCCCTGGCTTCGATCTGGCAGGCACAGGGCAGACTCAGAACCACCTTACACCAGTCAGCATCACCCTTGTGAGGACATGTTAACCCTCACCATGGAGTCACACAGTCAGCAAGTGCTACCTCAAGGGGGACAAAAAAAACCCCAAACATCTATTTCTCACTCCCTTGCCTGCAGTCCCCTTTGGGACCCTCTCCTAAATGCTGACCTGGGTGACCCTTGTCCTGAGACCAGGGCAGGCTGTGGGGTCTGCAGGGAGCATGGACATAGTATAATTTTCAAACATCACTTGCTTAAAATTTAAGTTATACGTAAGTTGCATAGTGGCATCATTACTGGCATATATTACAGGATCCCTAGCAACTGTAGTACCAAAACACCCAACAAAAATCTGTTAAAAATTAGAGAGAACACATGAACATATTTATTGTTTAGAGATAAAAATATGGACACAATCCTTACCTACAGTAATGATTTATGCGTTGATTCAGCGAAGTGCTTAATCACACGCTTAACATTCAGACAAGCACCGATGCACTCCCTTTGGGGCTTGGCTCCACAAAGAAGAAATTATTCCCCCTTTTCCTTTCCCCCCAGACTTTGCGAAGCCAAACATCCTGTGCTCCCATGCTTGTAATCCTCCTGAATTCAGCAGCTGCTTCTTCACTAATTGGATGAACCACCCCCCGAGGTGGATTCAGTTCATTCTGGAATCAGGCAGTTCAGGCAGTTGAATTCACACCAAGACAGGAATGCTTCCATAGGACTCACACATTTAGACATCACCCAAAGTCCTCCCTCCTTTCCAGAGTGCCCTCTAAAGTCCTGGGACTTTGTGGAGTAATGTCACCTCTGTGCTTTATGGAAGTGGTCACAGCCAACACCACCATGTCACCATGTTTTAATATGCACAGAACCAGAGACCTTACTTTTACAGGGTTGCAGAAGAACGAGATATTCCTGCTTTGTGTGCCACATGCTTACATGAATGACTGGGGAGAGATGAGAAGTCTGTGCTCTGGGCATGTCCCTTCCTTCACCTTACTCTGTACAATGGGGCAACACTAACATCTCCTTTCTCACATCAGCTTTAAAATATATATGTATTCATTAGTTGCTCAGTGCAATAATTATGATTTGAAGATGTACAACACCAAGCATAATGGGATCCACACTCCACTATGATCATAGAATCATTCAGGTTGGAAGAGACCCTTGGGATCATGGAGTCCAACCATCAGCCCCACTCTAGACATTTCTCCACTACACCAGATCCCCCAACACCACATCCAATCTACCTCTTAAACACATTCAGAGAGGGGGACTCCACCACCTCCCTGGGCAGCCCGTTCCAGGGTCTGACCACGCTTGCTGGGAAGAATTCTTTCCTAATGTCCAGCCTAACCCTATCCTGCTGCAGCTTGAAGCCATTCCCTCTTGTTCTATCACTAATTCCCTGTGAGAAGAGACCAGCACCAACCTCTCTACAATGTCCTTTCAAGCAGTTGCAGAGAGTGATGAGGTCTCCCCTCAGTCTTCTCTTCCTCAAACAGTCCTAGTATAGATCTTCAGCTGCCAACATGACACCCATCTCTGGTAGCAACCCCAGACATCTGACACTACATTTCCCTTTATCCCACTCAAAACAATCCGTAAGCAAGCTCTTCTTCAGGCACAGGACAGTTTCAAAAGCCTGGTTTTGCCCCTCACCCACAAAGTTCAGTCTAAAATCTTGTTTGCTTTTGGTCCTCTAATAGGAACCCTGAGTTTATTTTCCCATTCCGTTCCCCCCAAGGAGCTGTAGACTCTGTCTGCTTCGCATTGTTTCCCTTCCATGGGCTGCTGTACCCTCCCAGGAGCTGTTATGATGAACATGTGTTGTAGTTTTACTTTTGTATGTTAATTGATACACTTTTTAATTTTACTTTTGCATATTATTTGAATTTGTTTCACTGTAAATTAGATTCCAAAAAGCCCCTCTAAACAGCTCCTGCCTGCCAGCAGATCTCAAAAACAAGCAAAACCTCCTTCAGAGGAAATGCTGATGAGATTCAGTCTTGCATCTGAATCACTGATGCAATGCAAAAATCCTACCTTTAAGAAGGAAGAAGGGAGGGGGAGAGCCTCCGTTAATATAAATGCCTAATTTCCACTGACATTTACAGGGGTTATGATAGCTTCACGGAAGCAAAATACAACCCAAAAGATTATACTTAAAATATCTGCACAACCCCACCTGATGTTTTCTAGTACTTAAACATTTATAAAAGGCAGTTTTCTTAACACTAAAAATGAACTCAGGGGAAAGTGGAAAATGATTCAAGAGTATTTGCTTTCAAAGTTATTTCTTCACACCGGTTCAGAAGAGGAATGCTAACATACACAGAATTAATTGCGCTATCTAAACTAGTATCTTATATAAATCACCTGCCAGCCTTCATTTTTCCAAATATTTTAAACAAACTTGGAATTTGTAGAAACTAAATACAGGAGTGGTTGAAATGAAAATTCTACATTTTGTTAACTCAGCCTTACATTTTGTTAACATAACCTCAATGAAAAAGAAAAAGGTAAAATGAACTATTTCAGGTGCCACGATTCCCACAGAATAGCACTGGGCTGAAGGACACGCTGTCAGGTCAGCGTAGACTGTACTCCAATCTGTGATACAGAGCCAGGCTTTTGAGGGAGGCTAAAGCTGGTGTCTGGCCACAGTTCACCTGTGCTAAAACTTCTCAAAACAAGGGAGACCCACTCAGTATGTGATACAGCCACAGCCAGCCACGTTCTGGATGGCAGGTTAATGTGAACACGGGAATGTGAGAGAAGATTGCTCACAAAGGAAGACAAAGCAGCAAGATTTCCAATTCAGCTTTTCCTATCAGAGTCGCAACAATATTAAACACTTACAAAGATAAAGCTTCCCTCAAAACATGTCCTTCACTTCCTTAATGGATCCTGGGCGCTCTGCAGGGAGCGGTGGTGAAGGCAAGCTGGAGCCAGGAGGGCTGCCTTCCAGCAGACCTAGCAACGGCACTGATTTACTCTGACAAGTACTAAAATAAAAACAGGGAAAGAACAAACTTTGCAATTAACAGTTATTTTCCTTCACCACTTTGCTGTATTCCCACTCTCAGACAATTGAGACGGTGAGTTTCTCCCCAGTGCTATTCCTTACCCTTGGTTTTCCGCTTTATTTTAAAGTTCATTGGAAATCAAAGTCAGTGGAGCTTGAAGGAGATGAGGTTAAAGTATAAAACGTTTTGAGATCTAAGAAACAAGAACTTGTCTGGGTACCAAAGTGCTTTATGAGCTTCACATACAAAGTCCTCCATGAAGCCAACTGAACTGTGTCACTCATTTTATTCTAGCTTAAGATCTACCACATAGCCCAATGCTCTGACTCCCAACAAGACAGAAAGTCCTAAAGTACTTTATATATGTACTGGATGCAGTAAACTCAAGAAAAGAACAATTGGCCGAGTGATTATTGAACTCAATTTGTGTCTGAAAGCAGATTTTCCAACAAAGCAGAGGGTTTGGCTTAGCTCTCTGCAGGGAACTGCAGTAAATCTGAACTTGGGAGCAGCTCCCTGGTGGCAGGTCAGGTTGGGCTTTAGCCTGGGAGTGAAGAACCTGGGTCCTCCTGGTTTTCATCCATGGGCTACATTGTCTGCAGATGCAATTAGACTTTACTTCGTGACAGCCGGCTGGCAGCCAGCCTAGTTCTATTAGTCTGGCTGAAGTCTTTAGCCCCATGTACCATTTTCAGGTCTTGTTCAATCTCAGATGGAACAGTACCTTGAATGATTTAAAGCACCCATATCATTAAGAGACAACTGGCTTTTCCTCAGCCATTTTTTTCCTGATTCCCCCTTTTTTTCTTTCCCCCCCCCATTTTTAAAAATATTATAGCCTGGCAAATTCAGCTTTGCAACATTTCAAAACTCACTGCAAAGGACAAAATAGTGAGCTGGAGATATTGCATACCACACAACTGGTTTTTCTGTGTATAAATATCAGATACTCCCAGTAAAAAGACTCCCTGGGATTCAGCAGCCATACTGACTGCAGCTGAGGACAGAAAAAGGGATGACAAAGCAAACAAGAATGAAAACTTTTCCAGAGCCAGACTCACTAACCCCTTCCTTCTCCAAGCAGCTGATCCAATAGATTTTCTTTGCTCCTCACCTCCAAGATCGATAGGCAAGCTTTAACTAGGTCACAAAAGAAATAGCGGGAAGAGAAAACTGCTTTCTAAGGAATATTTTCTCCTCAGCAAATAATTGGCAATATTTTTGCCAAAGAACCTAAAGAAGACGAGAAACATCCCAGGTTTATCAGTCATTTTGGCTGGATAGGGAATGGAAAACTAGCTTAGTTTCTTTTCCTTTTAATTGTACTTCTCCCTAAATCTATTTTTAAGTGATCATTGAAATCAAATCCCAAATAATTCTTTTCATCCAGCTGAACTTCAAAATCAGACATACTTCCTCTTCAAGAGACTTATGTGGCAGCAACAGAAGTGTTCCTCTGAGGTCTCTAGGCAAGGATCTTCGCCAGCATCACCCGTTTGTCCAGAGCACATGATCATTCTGTTCTGCTTTTATTATCAATAGAGGAAGACAGACTACTGACTTTCTCCAGGTGTTCGTACATAAATAGAACAAGAGCCTTCTATCAGGCAGAGAGGTAGCAGTGAGTGTGGAGAGATGAGAGCTTCTCTCTCCCTAGGTAACATTTGCAGTACTGGTTTTCCCTCTGTTCATGTAAGACAGATAACCTCCAGCAATCTCTGCTCTTTGCTCAACACTTTCTCTAATGCCGTGTGCCATATCCATGCTTTCCTTACACAATCAATACATCACAAATCAAGTCTGTCCCATGGATGCCACAAACATCCTAATTAAGCCATTGTTGTCTAGCCCTTCATTAAGTTCTCAAGTGTTTCCACACCAAAATGCTGCAACTGCAATTGGGTTCTACTGCAAACTTCTTGGCAACGTGGAGTGATGAATATGGTGAAGTAACCTAAAAAAATAGCCCTTTTTTGCTTTTCACTCTACCACACAGGATACGGTCCAACACAGTGACACAACACCAGTTCCAAAGACCAGAGGTTAACCCTGAAGAACACTCATCTCGTGTCCAATTTGAACCTTCTTCTTGCTGGAAACTCATCTCCATCTTCCATCCATGCCAGGCTGCAGACTACTTCCATCTGGATTGGGCAGTAAGTAGAAGCCCTTCCATTAATTTTGAATGATGCATTTCTATCTTCAGCTATGAATAAAACAGATCAATGACACCAGCATGTTTTATTGGGCCTCCTGTGCAATGAATTGGTAGTGAGACAGCCAGGGAGATGGAGTCGACATGCAGATGAGATTTGTAAGTGAGGACATATTGATTATTTCCATCTCAGTTCAGGCAGTAATTCCACACAACGCCTCTTCCCCTGTTTCAGCTCATTATTTATGCCATAAAAACACTATCTCAATGATAATAACAGGCTTCATTTACAAGCCAGAGCATAAAGCATCGATGCTTAAGGTTTCAGGAAGCAGGTTAAAGGAAGTGAGAGAGATTTAACAAGTCCTGGAGATGCACAAAACTGCTGAGGCTGATCTTGTGGCTTTTTATGCCCTCAGAAAGGAAGATTGAGAGCAGGTGTTAGATTACCAGGCTTTTTATTAATAACTCAAGGCTTGTATGAGGGCTGATTGATAGCACAGTCAGCACTTTCCCAGTGAATAACGCTCTCCTCTCTTTGTGCCATCAGTAGACTGTCTCTTCTCAAAGAGAAAGCATCTGATCTCTCAAAGGCAGAAAGCAGATCCAGAGCCAAGAGGAGAGTCCCCAACCAGGCTCTTCACTGGAGAAGATCCCATGGGATCTTTGCAACACACCTGGAGTTTGTGGCTGTATTTTATCCCCAGAGGTTGGGTTGGTGATTTTTTTTTTTCATTCATTAGAAAGCATCATCAATGAGCTACTAACCAGAATGACTTATCCAGCAATAGCCTCATCATCCAGAACATCCTAGGAAATCCTTCCACCAGGATGAGTCCATGATAACACCTTTGTTTCAGCCTACATCGGAGAACCTCACTCGTGACCTCCATACATGAAGGAAAAAAGCTAACATTTTAGGAGATACAAGTTTTTATCCTAATTGCTTTAGCACATCTGTCCTTCGCAGCTGTGGTAAAATAGCAACAGCATCAACCTCAGCCTGCTTCCCAAATAGCCAAAGGGTAGCTGTGGTTAACAGCCTGTAGGAAAAGTCTCATGCCTCAAGTTCTCCCCATTAATTGCTAGGAAATGGTCCTTGAGCATTAAAACATGTCTCTGATACTCAAATCTCTATATAGCTATCATGTGGAGAAAAAGAGAAGAGCTGGGTACTCAGCCAGATAGTCCAAAACCTTCGCTAAGCTGTAGTTAAGGTTGTGCATGTCAGATAAGTCAAGAGAAAAAGAACAGCCAAAAATCCTCTTAAGGCAGCAAGAAATTGTTCACTAAAGCAAGATCTATTAAAACACAGAAATGGAGTTAAGATGTTCTAAACACTCCTCGACCACTGCTACCTCCACACCCAGGCAAAACATTTTATGAATGCTGTAGTGTGGCACAGAAGTTCTAGTGCTCTGTGGAGTATGAGCATCTGTTTCTATCTCCACTGCTTCAGTTATGAGCCTTTAAGCGCTTAATGAACCTAGGTAAGAGTAACAGGGCTAAAATATTTATAGATACAGGACTAAGCTGAATGCACATGAGTGATTAGAACAATAACAGAAGACATTATTTGCAGAAAGTCACTGCCCAAGTTCTCCCATATTCCAAGACAAAGCTTAATATCTAGCAGCATCAGCACATTACTGGACAGTACGTGTATGTATTCAAATTCTTAATGGATTCATGCTTCTGATAAGATTCCATGAAGTCTTCTTCCAAAATACATCAAGGGATGCCCTTTTAACCTGGCTGCTTCCAATTAGAAGAACCAAGGGAGTCCCTAGATGCTCTAGGAGCTCTAAGTTGTCCTTGCGCATGATAGGACTAAGATTTCTGCCCAGATGTTCTTGAAACTTCACCGACCTCAGCAGTCCCAGCACAACCGAGGAAACTGCAGCAAGGGAGGAAGACTTTTCTTAAAAATATTTAGAGCAACATGAGAGAAAAACATCCCCTAACATAAGCTGCTGATTTGCTCAGGGCAAACTCTGACAGCAGAGGCCAGCCATAGCTAAAGGGAAAGGGATGGCTTTGACACTTCTCAGGCATGAGTGACAACCCTTGTAATGAAGTAAAGATAAAAGCTGTCCCAGAACTTGTCTAGGAACCAGAGATGGCTCCAATCTCAACTATTCAAGAGGCAAGTCTCACATTTCCCACAAGTCAGGAAAACAGGTAGAAATATATTGAGAAATTCATGCAGAAACTGCAGCAGGTTATAAAAGCAGGTGGTCTTATTTAAAACCTTTGGGAAGATAAGGGATACGAGGAAGAAAACTGAGAAATGCTAGGTTTTATTGTGCCTGTGCTAGTCACCTGGGGACACAACCCTGCCTCTTCTGAGTCCACAAAGTTAATAGGAAACAAAGGCTCACAGC
Organism: Jacana jacana; assembly: GCA_013400555.1. Taxonomy (NCBI): domain Eukaryota; kingdom Metazoa; phylum Chordata; class Aves; order Charadriiformes; family Jacanidae; genus Jacana; species Jacana jacana. The sequence continues at coordinate 39,008 of VZTM01019487.1, forward strand.
ATCTTTGCCCTTCCCTGGTCTCTAAAACATATCAGGTCAGCAAAGCTCTTCAGGACATGTCACCAAACATACTGCTAGGCAGGATGCTGTAATTATTCAGCTTCTGTGAATATTTAAATATGAAACCTGTGTGCATGTTATTACAGCACATCAGCTGGAAATCTGCCATCCACAAAGGCCAAGCACAGCTACGAGCTGAATTACGAGAGCAAGAGCAACCAAAAGGAACACCTCCCTGTCAGCTTCTGCACTTACTGCAGGCTTATGCAAATTGACCAAATAAAAACCAGCAGTACTGACCCCAGTCACAGAATAAATCCATCTTCTATAAGGAAGGAGGGGGAGGCGAGGGAATGATCTGGACTAGGGAGGAGGTGTGCAGCTTATAGAGGAGCGTATATAAGTACAGCATGCCCTGAGAAACCATCCTCTGTCCACACCAAGCTTTTCCAATTCATTAAGTTTCCTGATCCGCCTCATATTTAATTTCTGTGAACTTCACTGCAAACAGGGGTGAGGGGGAAAATACCTCCAGGGAAAGGCACAGAGTCAGCAGAAAGGACAAAACTTCTGCAGCTCTACCAACTGCTGTTCCCTTCTCCAAGGGCCAGGAGAGAAGAGACTCACGAAAAGGGAAGGAGAGGTAAGAAGATAAGGGGAAGATGGAGGCAGAACTATGAGTATTTATCCTTCCAAGCCATCACTACCCCGCTGCCATGCTGTCCTGGTTCCCTGCTTGTCCACAAAAGGTTGACCAAAACCTTGAGTTCTCCCCGCTTTCCCTGCCTGTGTGCAGATTTGGGGAGTACAGATGATGTTCAAAAAGGCTCCAGGGAGAGAAGTGGCAGTTGTGCTTTTGATGGGGGTTTGTGACATCTTCGCTACCTTTCCAGCAGCTTGCCAAGGTGCAACTTCTCCAGTAATTATTGGAGTGTGCCTTTTTGATTAGGCTATATTTAACAGTTTGTCAAGGACACACAGACCTTGGGACGGGTGGCTTTGCGTGCTGCAGTATACAGTTGATTATGATTAATACGCACCTACTAAATACATGAGCAACGCAAGGACAAGCAAGGGGTCTTTTCTGGCTTCCTCTGTTCCATACCATAATTGTCTCCTCCTTTAAGAAACGAAGTTATATTGTTCTTTTCACCTCTTTAAACGCTTGCATAGCAGCTCCTTCTCCCACCTCCTGCCTCCATCCTCCCTTTTGAAAGCAAAACTGTGAGCCAATATTATATGAGAGCTACAGAAATTGAATTATTAGGTTCTCCTCTAGCCTCGGAACTCAGCCAAATCATTGAATTAAAGATAAATGCCCAGTTTGCAAAGCAGGTAGTCAAACCATGGTGCTCCTCAATTCACAAAGGGATTCCTCGGAGTGACAGCTAGCAAAATATTTGTAGCCTGCTTTGTTGTTACCCACTGGGACATCCAGCCTCAATTAGACAAGTACAAATCAGCACATTAGCTGCAACAGCACTTCCTTTATTTTGGTTCTCTCCTGTCTACAGTCACAGCCCCACACTACTAACCTCTGGGTGCAAATTTACCTTGCAGCAGTCCCACCCAATCGGGATAGTTTGGCCCTGCCCTAATTAACCTGTGTGCATCTATCTTCATTCCCACATTCAAGGACAAGAGACAGAGGCCACTCAGCACCAGCTGTTTAAGCAACAGATGATTAACTGCTGCATTGCAGCATAATTGGATGGACAGTCCCATAGAATGGTGCTCAATGGAGTTCAATCCAGCTAGCGACCGGTCACAAGGGGTGTTCCTCAGGGCTCAGTGTTGGGACTGTTGGGAACAGTTTCTGACCAATCTGCTGCTCATTTCAGAGTTTAGTCAGTTAGAAGAGGCCCACTCAAAAAAGCAAAATTGTAAAACAAAAGATTGGTTCATTTTACCTCAAACCAGGGAGAGCCTCTCAAGTTAACAATCCTGCAAGAGGCTCAGGCTCACATGCCACAACTCAGAATGTTTTGTAGATGCCAGTAATTTCCTTTATTTCCCCTCCCAGTCATCACAGACTCTCTTGATACTTGCCATTTGCCTTTTTTTTTTAATTTCCCTTTTACATTAAATACTCATACCTGTAAAGTGCTACTCAGTCTGGCCCTTATCATCGCCAGAGAAAAGGAAGCCTCGCATCTGCTGCCAGCTGGGCTGCACACACCTTCTCTTAGAAGCCAAGCAAACTTTTCTTCACCTCATTTTCTATGCAGTGGTGTCAAAGGGGCTTCTGCTCAGAATGACAAACCAGTCCACAAATCACTTGGGAATCTTCTACACTCAATTTGCTCCAGCTCTGCCTGGCAAACAAGAGACAGGAGCCACATATACATTACTACTGATTAGTCTGTGTCTCCAGTATCAGCAGCCATGCATGCAGGCTGACCGTAACTTTAAATATTGATAACCAAACTCATATATCATAGGCCTGGGAGAGTGACAGTTTCAGTGCATAACAGCAAAGGCTTTCCACAATAATCAAATACTCAATAATTCATGAAAATATATCCCCCTAAATCAAATTGGAAGCTATTTTCTGTAATATATTATTTAAAATTCAATATTATAATGCACACAACTTCTGCTGCTACCACAGAGGACCATTTCAAAATGTGATTATGTGTGGACTCTATTTAAAAGTGACAATTTTGCTTTTCATTTGTTTAACAGCTTAAATGGAAGAGCTCAACTGGAACTAAGTCATCTGACAATGAAACCAAAGCCGACATAAGCAACTCTGCAAACTTCATGACAACTGAGAAAAAAAATATGAATCTTCCTCATTGGCAACTCAGCTGAATTCCCCGCTCTGCTCACCTTTCCATATTTTTTTTTTTTTTTTTAATGCTTAGTGAAAAGAAATATCCTGCCAGACTCTCTGGCGAACATTTTCAGTTCTAGGCTGTCACCCTGGGCTGGTCAAATAGCGAGGAAAAGAAATAGATTTAACTTGCATTCCAGGGACTCCCGCATAGAAAATAACTTTGGCTTTGTATCTGTTCATCCCTGCTGGAAAACCTACTGGTGCAAGGGGAGGTTGGCTGGTGTAAAGTGCCAAGAGAAGAGGCTTCTGCCCTTGTAAACAGAATGCACTGGAGCATAAAATACAATCAATATTTGTGACAAAATTCATCCCAGGCAGACGTCACTCCTCAGTGGCAGTGGGGTGAAATGGCATCATGTGATTGAGGGGACCAATCTCACAAAGTGATGGCAGGGTCAGGGGGAGCTCAGCAGTGAGGAGTCTGGGCAGCCATAGCTGGAGAGACCCGTGAGTCCATGGACCAGCCTCAAAGAACAGTACTGCTCCGTGGAAAGGAAAAGCCCAGGCTGTTCATGAACTGTGTGAGTGGAGTCCGCAAGAGTTCGGGGCCAAACAGTTGCCAACTCTTTGGTCAGTCTGAATGCCAGTCTTTTCTTGTATGTCTACTGTAGATTAAATCTTTATTTTTCTTCTCCCACAAACAGTAGTTTCTACTGAGATCAAAGTTCAGGCAACACTCAACTCTCCCAAGTTACTAACCTGTAGGGAAAGAGGCTGTCTTGGATTTTCTCTTCCCATCTTTTGCTTTTTTCACTGACTCCTTTCTACCCGTTTGGCCACCTTTGATATTTGATGTCCTTTGGCCCATTTTATTTCTTTTTCTCTGCAACAAGGTCAAGCATGAGTCCAAATATCACCTCCTTCCCACAGCTGCAGTGGAGCAGCCGAGCTGGGCTCTGCCTCCCATAAGTGACAGAAAAGCAAACTCAGCCAGGTCCTTTCACTGCTGCTTGGGAAAAAGGGGGCTGAAGTCCTGGAGCACAGCTGGTGCCCTTGAAGACACAACCTGCTGTTCCAGATGGGACGACCTGGTTCAGGCTCTGCTACCATCCTTCAGTTCCTCAAAATTTCTAAGTTAATGTGTATCAGTATCTCAACTGAAGGCACTGCTCTCATGGAAAGCACAGTAAGAGTCAAACTGGTGTCCCAGGACCTATCCTGTCAGATATTGCGGAAGTTTTCAGTGTTTGCTTGCATCATGAATGCTTGTTTCTGCTTCCCTCTAGCAGATCCTAGACTCCATGTGTCTTTAGAAATCAAGGCTTTAGAATGCTTTGGCTTGGCCTTTTGTTGCTGTTCACATCTCCGCTCATCAGAGGTTCTCCCTATCGTATCCAAGTGCTGGCAGCATGTTAATTCCCAGCAGCAAAAGGAAAGGGCACAGAGGGGTCACAGCACTCACTTAAAAACTATTTTCAGAGCAGGTAAACACACTTAATATGTTAAGATGAAAGATGAAGAGGTGACACCATGAGAGTGAATGAAGGTTTGGCATAGGAAAATACCAGGTATTGAAAGAACTTCTTTGGCAGAGAAAAGCAAAACAGAAATAGCAGCTTGAACTTAAAACCTTCAATTCCCAACAAAAATAAGTCATTCTTAAAGACGATGTGAATCATCACTTGTTTCAGAAAAGAGGTGAGGTATTCACTATTCTGATCTCTCTGTCGATGCTTTAAGAGCAGCGCAGACTTAGTAGAGGGAAAGGCAAAGAGGAAACATCAAAGAACACACTCCTGTAAAATGGTATTACAGCTCTAGGTTAGAGTGGTCCACATGAACATGCAGGCAGTGTGGAGGGGTTTTGATATGAGCAAACCCCCAGATTTGCCATGCTGTGTCCAACAGGTCTCTGGGACTGTCATATGAACTGCTACCTGAATTCTCTGCCATTTCTAAATGACCTGAAGTATGGCAACAAACCCATACCTCAAGTGCCATAGCCACAAGCACATTTGATGCAAATGTCCATTGCAGGAGAAGTTTGAAGAGCCACATGTGTAGTTAAAAACAGGGGGATGAGTGACCTTTCTGCAGAGTTTGAGACCTAGGAAATACTCCTAGGCAATGGCAATTGATAAATATAAAAAGGAATTAATTATCTTGGTCCACAAACTCTTGTGAAGTCTTGCCTCACAAGGGCTGGCCCCCAACCCAAAACAGGCTTCTTTTGAAGAAAACAGAAACTGCAGCAAAGTCACCATGTGGGATGTTGAAATTCTTCAGTGTGTGTGATATGGCACTTCAGTATATATGCAGGCATTCACACATGGCTGCATCTCACTTTTAAATGTCTCTCAAGAGTTGTATATTAAACAGAAGAAGGATTTTTCCAGGAACTAACACATTTGGTAGCCTTTTGTCTCTATTTTTTATAGTAATTTATGAAAGAAGAAAAGTAGCAGAGTCAATTTACAAAGGGCTGCAGTCTGGACTTTGATAGATGAACAGATCTACTAACAAAACTTCTCACTTCTCACTGAGCACTTCTTATCTGTTAATCCTGATTAGGAAACAATATGGAAGGCAGGCAGCTGAATAGAGGAAAGCCTGGGAATTGTTTAAACCAGTGAATAATCAACCAAGAGATCAACCTCCCTGCTTTTTCCAGATCCAAGCAGATAATCGACTGAACAGTTCCCCTTCAAGAAAGGGATGAATAAGATGCCAGTGATTCACACTACAGTCTGGTACAGAGGTCCTATATAACTCTCTAAATAATGGCCTTATAGCTCTGAAGGAGTAGTCCCTCTTTGACACCCTAGGACATTGCACTGAGGAGTAATAGCAGTTCCAGCAGTGGTATCAAGGAGATGACAGCAAATAACAGCACTTTTCCCAGCTTGTTATGGAGACCTGCTCTCAGGCAACATGCAGGTTTGCTTCTGAGGTAGTTACTTGAGTAGAGTTATACCTGTGTTGATATGTAAGAGTATTCGGCCACAAGCACACTGTAAACTAGAACTTCCAAAGCATCAGAATTAATTAGGGATTAGAGATGAAAGGGATAAACCCTTTCACTTCCAGAAATAAACTGAGAAAGCCCAGGCACTTCCACTGAAATTTGTGACGTTCTTTCAGGTAAAGGCTGGGAGGGGTTACCATCTATTGGTACAGGTGGAGAAAAACATGCTCCTTCCATTGCTACACATTTACCTGCCAGTCTGGAAGTGATACCCACAGCCCTAGCTCCATCAGCAGCTCCCATCTTCCTGTACCCTCCGTGGAGCTCCTACCCACTGCACAACTAGATGATATCCTCACCACCAATCTGTCCTGCGATATTTTTAAACACCGCTCTCATTTCTCTCCTAAATTTAAAATGGAAAGTAACTTCCAAGCCTCAGCATTTTCTCTTCAGTGGATTTCTTGTGTTGTGACAAGTGCTACAGGAGGAAGCAACACTTCTGTTCCTGTCCCTCAAGTACAGGCTTCCTCCCTTAAACTGAAATTTGTAACCCATTAGTCTTTAATGCAGGGGAAAATAATGCTGTAGAGACTCGAAAGGAAACAGAAACCAAGTGAAAAGGAATAATTACATTCTCCTGACTTCAAGCAGGTTTACTGCAAGTTCTGCTGGAGCTCCTCACAAGCATTACTGGCACCAGCAGACACATAGAACAAGCAGAATAAGTAGGTATTTAATTAGGAAAACAATCTGCTTGATAAGGGCCTCATGTGTTTCTGTAGCAAAACGGTGGCCATTTGCCTCATCCAGTCAACCCATTCTATCACCACCCCAGGGCAGAAAAGCCTTATGGAAGACTGTGTGAAAACAATCTTAAGCCAAAGGAAAAAGAAAAAAAGAGCAAAAGATGCAATGTGAGCTGAGATTGGAAGAAAGCAGTCACTCCATATCAAAGGAGCACAGCTCTGCTGTCTGTGACTCTGCTTCCTAAATTCAGATTTGCAGAGCTCTCTTGGGTTTGGCTTTTTTTTTAATTTCCCTTTAGCCCCAGCTCCTGAAGTCACATGATGCCACAAGAATCTCCTGCCACATCAAGCTTCACCCTCTCAGGGAGGAAAAGATCGGGAGAAAAAAAAATAAAACCCCAATGATTAAGACTCAAAACCTAAAAATCAGTCTATGAAATCAACAGGTTTTGAGCCCGCCCTAAGAAAGACGGTGCCTCCCTCCTGCTCTGAGCTGTAGAGGCCAGTGAATGCCCGGAGCTGTTGCAGCCAGCCAGTCCTTGCTTCCTTCTCCCCGAATCCTACCTGAGCTCTGGGATCTGCAGCACAGCTTTCCCTCTTCCTTTGCTCTGCGCTGCATCATCGCACCGAGCTCCCCGCACTCCCTCCCCCAGCTCCGCAGAGCTTCTCTGCACTGCAGCATCACCGGAGCACCCCCTGCC
>VZTM01019487.1:46239-57908 GCA_013400555.1 Jacana jacana
CCCCCGCCCCTCTCCCACATCGCAAGCCCTCAGGCAGGGGCATGGCAGCAGCAGGGCATGCCCAGCAGCTCAGCAGCCTCCTCCGTCTCCCACCTCCCCGGGGCTCAGCTCTTTTTACTGCACCATTATAGGCAGCCCCGGGCTCAGCCACCTCCCTCCAAGGGGGCTCTGTGGCACAGCTCAGCCCTGGAGCAGCAACCACCCCCCCTTTTCTTCCCTGCTCTTTCCGTTCCACCCCAGGCTGCAACACCACCGAAGCATCCCCCAGCTTGCTTTTTTTTAATTTCCCTTTAGCCCCANCCATTAGTCTTTAATGCAGGGGAAAATAATGCTGTAGAGACTCGAAAGGAAACAGAAACCAAGTGAAAAGGAATAATTACATTCTCCTGACTTCAAGCAGGTTTACTGCAAGTTCTGCTGGAGCTCCTCACAAGCATTACTGGCACCAGCAGACACATAGAACAAGCAGAATAAGTAGGTATTTAATTAGGAAAACAATCTGCTTGATAAGGGCCTCATGTGTTTCTGTAGCAAAACGGTGGCCATTTGCCTCATCCAGTCAACCCATTCTATCACCACCCCAGGGCAGAAAAGCCTTATGGAAGACTGTGTGAAAACAATCTTAAGCCAAAGGAAAAAGAAAAAAAGAGCAAAAGATGCAATGTGAGCTGAGATTGGAAGAAAGCAGTCACTCCATATCAAAGGAGCACAGCTCTGCTGTCTGTGACTCTGCTTCCTAAATTCAGATTTGCAGAGCTCTCTTGGGTTTGGCTTTTTTTTTAATTTCCCTTTAGCCCCAGCTCCTGAAGTCACATGATGCCACAAGAATCTCCTGCCACATCAAGCTTCACCCTCTCAGGGAGGAAAAGATCGGGAGAAAAAAAAATAAAACCCCAATGATTAAGACTCAAAACCTAAAAATCAGTCTATGAAATCNTTAATTTCCCTTTAGCCCCAGCTCCTGAAGTCACATGATGCCACAAGAATCTCCTGCCACATCAAGCTTCACCCTCTCAGGGAGGAAAAGATCGGGAGAAAAAAAAATAAAACCCCAATGATTAAGACTCAAAACCTAAAAATCAGTCTATGAAATCCCCCCCACCTTGACCATCTTTTATCCTCTTTCATCCACGCCTGGGGTGTTACAGGGATTCCCCTCCTACCCCAAAATACCCTTCATGCTCAGCTAGACCCTGCCTTGCAGTCCCATAATAAGGCTTACACTTCCCTCCACCACCTGAGCTCAGCTTTATAATCTTTATATTTGTGAAGAAGTCTACATCCATGTCTTGGGGACAATATCAGAGCACACTTGGCAAGTACAGATTGTTTAGGGTCATCCTGGATTTACTAAAGGGAGGTCATGCCTAACAGACTTGATTAATTTCTTTGAGGAGGAGACAATGACAAGGAACAGGGTGAAGAAGTAAAGCATAATTCAATTGGACTTCAAGAGCCTTTTGATACAGTACCACATAAAAGGCTAATTTATAAGGTTAATATGTAGGGTATTGATAGAAAAATACATAGCCAAGTACACTTTGTTTTTTAATTTGCCTGTGAAGAAAGTAGGATGCAAAAAAATCCACAACCCAGTGGCTGATCACAGGAAGGGCAAAAGGAAATTATCACAGGAACTTCAGGTATTTGTGCTCTCACACCACTGTCTTGCAGGCACTTTTCTTCCAGTAACTTCTAAGAAACTAGACAATTTACTGTGGAAGCTACTCATTTGGTGACCATGCAGGCTGTGCATGGTGAAGGCTCAATATTACCTCCTGGTTGTGCCTCTAGAAGACAGCCAGCATAAAGAGTTGAGTTGCACACTGCTTAATGGTGTCAAACATGAGGTGAACTGGGGGCCTTACAAGCTAGCCAGGTATGAAGAAGATGTTAAACAGAAAGCCAAGGAGGGTGAAAAAGCAAGGCCCAAAAGTCAGAATATAGCCTTAGGTCTGCCAAGGCAATCATACATTTTGGTTTTGGTTGTTGCATCCCAGGAGGCAGGTTGCTGCTACCATCGGCTGTCTTGCTCCAGGGGTTGTTAGAGGCTGAGCAGAGTGGTTCCCGGTGTTCTTCTTGGCCATTAAAAGACTAACCTTCCCTTGAGAAACTGCCACAGAAGAGGAAGGCACCCCTCCCTTTCGACAGGATTTAAGGAGGGATGAGTCTAAGACCTCGGGAAAAACCTCTCCATGGAGCTCAGCACTGCCCTCCAGCTTCTGCACATACCAGGGGCTACAAACCTGACGACTGCTCCCAGCACAGCATGTGCTTCCCTCTTCCCCACCCCAGAAAAAGCACATCTGTTTTCAGTAAATGCTGCAAATTAGTTAATGTTTGTAAAGTGCTCTGATCCTGTGAAGTGCTATATAATTACTACATATTATCAATATAATTTGGCTAGATTGTGCCACAGCCACCTCCTCTCCTCATTACCCTTTGGAGAGAGTTTTCTTAAATGTCAGCTCTTGGGGCTGGGATTCTGTGTGCCATCCATCCCAAAACAATCTTGACCTTTCCTGAAGGGCCCCAGGACAGAAACACACCCCAGCACCTCTCCGGTGTCAGGCACCCACCCACATTTCTATCTGGAAGCAGACTGACAGGTGCATCCCAAGGAGGAGGAGCTGCCCTTTGGGGTGTTACCACCTCCCAAAGCAATTGCTTCCAGCCCACAATTAATAACCTGAAGAACACACAACAGAGACTAAAATTAACTCAAATTCTGGGAAAAGTATCAGCCTCTACTAGACATAGGTTCAGAGCAAAAAGACTAGTAAAAGCTTTGGTCCTGTTACCAGGAGCTGCCTGTTTAAGGCATCAGCAAACTTCTCTACTCATCTGAACATATCCCCCAGAGTCTCCACCTGGAGTAAACAAAACAAGAACAACCATGAACTGCTTTTCCCAGCTGCCAGTTCCCCAGCCCCTTCTGGTAGGCATTCCAAGATTATTATGGTATTGAAAAAGCAAAGCCTGTAGAACGTACCTCCTAGTTGCAGGCTGAAGCCTAAGAAAAATATTATTGAACACAAGAACAACGTGTTTAATAACAAGTAGCCTTTCTCTCATCAAAAGGTGCAGAAGGAACTTCAACAGCACCTTAAAATTGATCACTTGTAGAAAACAGCACACCAAAGCAAACAAAAAGCCCAAGTAATGCACCAGCCACTCCTTGTCCCCTCCTAACACAAACACAGCTGAGGCCCATCCCACCTGAAATTTAAGGGGCTGCTGCTGAGCAGAGGTGCCTGCTGGGAAAGGCTGCTCCCAATAAAAGCAGGAACCAAGCACAGCCCCTTTCCTTACTGGGACTAGGATATGGCTGGCAATGGGTGAGGCTGGCTCTTTGCAATGGAGCGAGGTAGAAATAGTTGTACTTTCTAAAGATAACTCCTCTTTCTTGCTGGCATTTATATAGGCTGCTATTAGCCTTTTCTAGCAGAAGCCTCTGTAGTTGGGTTCAGGACAGATTGCAATTTGAAAGCCCTTGAAGTTTAGGGTCCACATGATGCTAAATAACAATGCAATGCTAAGCTTCTATTAGCTGGTCTCTACAGTCTTTTTGATAGCATTAATACAGTATAGAGCTAGTCTTAAAACACACCAAGATGATATTTAGTTCAAAATGAAGCTTTGAGCACTTTGGTGCACTGAGCTGTCACAAACCAGGAGAAAAAAAAAAAAAACTTTAAATAAAGCTGTTTACTACTTTTCTTCCTTGCTCCTATAGCAAATAATTTAACTTGAGGGCAGAATTCTCCACAGATCTGGCAAATTATTGGAGAGGTAGAATGGCAAAAATATTTAGGTTGTTAGAAGATGGGTTTAAATTGCTGAAGTGGGTTGGGGTAGGGGGAATATTCATAGAATATCATACTTTTTTGAATGTGAGAGCTAGCAGACCGAAAAAGGTGTGAATGGGAAGCTGGAAGACTTCTGGAATACGTGTATTATTCTACAAAGCACTGAAAATGTTTCCTAATGTTTAAGTCTATACTTCCTAGAAGTGGTATGGGGGAAATGTATTTGCTGACAGGTTCTCTGTTTGTGTGTAACAGGAACCTGTAACAGGAACCTGTGTGTAACAGGAACTTGCAGACCAGATGGAGGAGAGCAGATAATCCTTTACAGGTAAGGACATTGATGCTGATCCATCCATCCTCATCCAGTGTTGCCTGGGCAGGCTGTGTTCGGAATGAAATGTCTGAACTAAGCTGTTAAAAGTTAAGGAGATATTTATTTTGAATCCATGGATTGCATGCTGTTGATGTGTCTCTTAAAAGTTGTCTATTTCAGAGGGTTTTACCTTTGAACTTTCTGTTCTGAGAACCTTCTCTCTGTGTGCTGATGGGATGGATGGGAAGCCTGGACTTGTTCAGGCTGGGAAGCCAGGATGTCAAAATGGTGTAAATCAGGCTCAGAGCTGGTTCTACTGATTAAACCTGCAGCTAATAACAGCCCGACTTTAGAACACTCAGCAAATGTAAATATAAAATTTAAGCAATTTCTCAGATAAGCATGGAAATACTCCAGTGTTTTATGAAGCACCCACCATACAAGGACCTGGGAGGTCTGTGCTTCTTTCTGGTATTATCACAGTCTTTTGTGTAGCCTGCATCTCTTCAGCTTCTGTCCCTCTTGGTAGTGTCAAGTGTGAAAACTGGAGGGGGGTTGGTGATCTCACATCTTTCAGGGCAGACTAGGACACTGAAATATTTTTGCCACAGGTGTGATTATAAGGCAATTGAGGGGAGAAAATGGGTATATAAAACAGCAGACCAGATCGTCTGCGAGTGCAAATGGGTTTAGCTCTGCTGAAGTCAATGGAGCAATGTCAATTTATGGCTTCTGATGCTCTTGCTTAGTCTGCAGACCTGTGCTGGGAATCAGGGCACTGGAGTTGAAACACCTGGGTTGTGGATCCTGTAGGAATAGGTCTCATTGGAAGTTACTGCTCATTAGGGTTGAGGCTGAAGGGAGGATAGCTTTTTGACCTGGCTTTACAAGGGTGGAGGGAGAAAGAGTGGGATTAAGTTTTTTATTTAAAAGGAGGAGCTCTGGGCAGAGGCAGGGTGGTCTGAGAGGGTCCAGCCGCACTTTCCTCAGCTATTGGGTGTCTTCCAGCATCGGCTGTCAACTGCCTAAAGTTCTTCCTCTTTCAAATATATTCCTTGCTTCTCATCCTGCAAAGTGAGAGGGAATGCTTTAAGAAAAAAGAAAACAAGTTCCAGTACTTAAGATTATAAATATATCCTATTAGGGTTTCTTTTTCTTTCCTTCCAGACAAAAGCATTTCTGCTTCCAAGCTTGATAGACCTCCTGACCCTGCTGATGTGGGTGGATGGCTCTGCATGTTCTGAATCATTTGCTTCCTTTTCAAGTGTTACTTTCTCCTTATTTCAATTACCCTTCCTTTATAATTACACGGGCTGCTCCAGTGATCTGGAGTGCTCTGGAGCTGACAGACCGTCTAACAAAGCGGCATGCTGGAGGCAAAATCTGCATCCTTAGCTACCTTGGGCAGTAGGGAAGGTGGAAGTTTAATAGCACAGGAGAAATTGTTTGAGGATATTCCAACCTGAGCACTTTGTAGTGGGTTCACTGCCCAGGCTTGCACCAGGCTGGACTACCTGTAATTGCTCTCCCTGTCCGTTGGGGAGTTATAAACCATGGGTACAAGGATCACCTCCATTCATTCCTGCTGAGTGATTGCTTCTGTGACAGCAGGAGTCAATGAAGCTTGATCTGATACCTATTTGAACTCCATGGAAGCCTTTTAAGTGAACCTGAAAGGGTTTTAGCCCCCAAAAAAGGTGCAACCAAGCACTGGTAGGGGTAGGATGGGGAGGGAAGGTGGGAGACAGCAAGAGGATGGATGAACTGCATTGCGATGTCTGGGCCAGGGATAAATCTGTGTGACATTCAGGTTCTGTTAGGTGTGGCTTCTCAAGAAAAACCTGAGGCTTCTGCTCTGATTTTCCTCTTATTAGCGACCAAAATGAAATGGTTGGGTTTGTGTTAGGCATCTTGCGAAGTGGTGTATTTCTCTAAAAGATTAAGCTGTATTTAAGAGAGAAAGGGACTTCTGTGTTGCAAATCAAGTTTCCAGTGAAGCTCTAACCTGACTATTTTAAGAAAATGCTTTATTAGGTAGTTTTCCAAAAGTTAATATTTGTTCTGACCCACCTTCTTGATTTCTGGTCCTGTAAAAGCCTGTTTCTTTGAATATCCCATCCAAACAGTGTGCTAATAATGTGATGCCTGTTACTAGCATGTAGGGTGATTGGAAAAGTATATATTCAAAAGGCTGTAAAACCTATCCCAAAATAAAGGCAGAAAACTGCTGTGGCAGGTATTGAAAAGACACACCCAGTGAGGGCCTGCAGCTGACTGGTGCTTATTGTAGAGGAAGGGATTTTTTTAGCCAATTAATTACACTTTTCAAGCTTAAATTGAAATTCTAGAAGGTGGGTGTGTGGGAACAGGCTGGGGAGAGGGTGTCAAAAGCTTTCTTTAGCAACAGTTAAGTTCCTGCTGGGAGTCATGAAGAAGGGGCCATAATTGCTGCCATTGTTTTGTGAGTTACCTGTTGGTTATTCATGAACATAACATTATCACTGATGTTATTTTAGCTCTGTATGACAGAGGTTAAGCTGCTGGGGTTGAGTAGCTGAGCAGTACCAGAGATTAAGAACATAGGACTGTTTTATTCTTCTTGCTTCATCTAGGAATTGAAGATGTAACAGATAACTTGAGACTTGGGATCCTACCAAAAAATGACTTTTTTTTTTTTACCACCTGTATGCATGCCTTTCCACTCCATGTGCATTTCCCTTCTGCTTGTCCTTCTGCTCAGCCAGCAGGTTAAGGGAGATGCAGGGATGCTTGCTCCCTTTGAAAAGTCCAGGCTACTGCTTAGTTGCTGGGGGCAGGGAAGCCAGAAGAAGATGGTCTTCCCTTACATTCACTGGGGATCAGAAAGACAGTGTACCCAAGCGTGTCTGTGCTAATACGGAGTGGATAACTCCAGCCTACAGTTGAGCTTACCCTCTGCAATGCTTGGAGCTGAAGTTACTGTTGTCCCAAATCTGGGTTCTTCATCTGGTGTGCAAAAGCCAAGTGACCTATGGAGTCAAGATATTTGTTTTATTCCAGTTCTGTGCAGAAAAGGGATAATTGGCAAAGCTAGGAGATCTGTAGGGAAATGCCTAGGGCCTTCTATAGAGAAAGGTAATGAGGAAAAATTACATCAAAATAGCTGATTGGTCGCTTAGAAGTTGGGACATGCACAAATTACGACTGGCTCATTTTACTAAGGTGGTCTTTTACTTATAAAATCTCCTCCTAGTGGTGTGATTTTTAGTATTAAAATTATCTAAGGCAACTAGAGGCTATACCTTCATCCTACCAGCTACCACCATGCTACTGTTTAATTTCCTATTCTGTTGGGGCTCCACTTGGACTAGTCACTAACTGCATTTGGATTATTTATATTTATAGACTTTTTGTTTTAGGGCTCTCATATTCCTGTTGCTATGTCTTTGGAGCAGGTCATCACCTCATGGTTGCTCGATTTTGTAGATTATTTTTCAACTCTTTTCAGCATCATTACAAGGTGCAACCTGACTGCAGTGGCTATGGTGACTCCCATCTCCTTTTACTCGCCTGAAGTCCGGTAGGTCCAGAAGAACCCAGTGCTGCTCCACTCACGCAGCAGATTGTCCGTCTGCTGAAATCTCTCTTTGAAGTCCAAGCTTGTTGTAGGAAGAGAGCAGGAGAGGAAGGGAGAAAAAGGAGCGGGTCAACTGAGAGGAGAAACATGAGTGGCCAGATAAATTTGTTTTTCAGAAACATGACTATTTCTAAGAAAAACAAGGAATGGTGAGGAAGACTGTTCCACTCGGAGTGAGACTCATTTTTATTTGAGTTTTTACCCTTAAGGCAGCTTTAATAAAAGATGGCTATCTTAGACATCTGTACTCAGCAAAACAAGGGAGAGAGGAGAGCTACAGCTCCCCTACCCCCTGGTAAGTAGCACAATGGTCTGTTTTTGAGGGGGAAATGACCAAGTATTTTTTTGGGGGGGGAACTGTTTTGTATTTTTATTCATATTTTTATTTTTCAATACAGCAAGGGAAGTAAAGGTCTGCTTAAATATTTTTTTTTGACCTTTCAAAGTGTTCCTTGGAGCCAAAGGTGTTCACAGGAATGAAATATTAAATTACAACCTAGATGTCATGTTTCAGACTTCCCAAAGGATCTGGCACTTGCAGGAAGCAATGGCAAATAATACCCAGGCCTCTCAGAAATGTATCTCAAGACCTTTCTGAAAGCTAAAATAATGTAAACAGAGCCAAGCAAGTCCACCATGTGCAACACTGGGCAGTAAGACTGAATTGTCTTAAAATACTTCCATCTTAATCATCTTTTAAACCTAAAAGTTCATATATCAATAGTGTCATACCTGCAAAGGAATCCAGTGATGTATCAGTTGAGGGAAAATAAACTAGTATTTTCCTTATTCAAGGAAACATCAAGTCACAGCAGAAGCGAGATCTCATGCAGCACAGGCTCCATAAATAGTGTAGTTCTCCACTGATGTGATGGGGAAGTGACTACCAGGGTTTTCTGAGAGCAGAGGATCACTTCTCATTTGAGATGGAGGGGAGGAGAGGGCTGTTGCCTTGGAAAAGAGTCAGTGGTCTGAAAACTTTTGGCTCAAGGGATTTCTGCAAACCCCAGCTCCTGGGCTCACTTGCTGAGCGACTAGGACAAAAGCTTAACAGCCTACTGTATTCCTGCTGTAGAGAAACTGCTTGTAAAGGACACTATTTCTTCTCTTATCACCTGTGCCCAAGTGGAGGACTGGTATTACAAGCACCAAATAATGAAACAATTTAGAGTTGTCTCTATATCTTAGTTGCTAGTAAAGACTCTGCTGCTGGGTGTTTTTTCTCTTGGAGCAGTGATGCACTGCCCTGTGCTCAGTCCCACCCTGAGGAGTTTCCAGCTACACCTGACCTTGGGAAACATGAAGTGGGCTACAAGAAGGATGTAGCTGCTCTTTTTGGGCCTTCACTGACTCCTGCTGCTCAGTTCTGCCCTTCTATGCCTTTTTGGCCTCTTTCTTTGACAACTGCAAAAAGGCAGAGGAAGGTATTCTTCAAAATCCAAGATAGGATTGAACTAAAATCTTGAGCTAACAGCGCAGTGCTGGACTAGCATACATTTTCCTTCCAATTAGAATGGATAAAAAGCTCGGTGAGAATATTGGTTGAGTCTGTATTGCTTGTATTTACACCATGAAATCTCTGCTGGTCTTCACCCCACAAATTGCCCTTTGCTCAAACATCAGAAGCTCATGAAATGCAAAGCCAGATAGTTTTGAATGCTATAAACCACATGGAATATTTGCTCTTCAACCAGACCAAACTTTTTTATATATATTTAGAGAGAGTCGGGGTTCAGATGTAGGTGTTCGCTAGATTATATTCTCTTTGCTGTGCACACTGTTGTCTCTGCTCCTGGGGCCTGGAAGATGAGGCAGCTTGCTGGCTGGACAATTCACAGAAAGCTGCCTGAGACAAGTCAGAATTAAGAAGAAAAAATTGCTTTACTAAAATCTTCTAGACTTATTCTGTAGTGTAGCATTGCCAACAAAATCAAAATAGAAGAGAGATGAAGGACATCTTCATCACAAAATTGTGTTCCTCTCTAGAAATCAAAACTTGTATGTGCACACACCTATTTGGAGATCCTTCCCTGTGTGTGCTGGGGGGGCAGCCACTTGCTCCTTTGCCTTCCTGCCCTGAGGCTGGGTCTTCCAGTGCAATAGGAACCACTGGGCATCACGTTTGCCTCTTGCCTGGCAAGTGTGCTGTGCACCTGTAACACATTCTTGTGCAGACTCTGGAGATACAGGGAAATAAAACAATAAGAATAACCCTGAGAGCTGCCAAAAGGTATTTTTTTTTTCCATTTTGGAAGGCTTTGCCCCAGCAAATCAGTTCACTGTGTACCAAAGATAATTAGGGCATCTTATTTAAAACTTATGATCTAATTAGTGGCTTTAATGGTAGTTAATTACACAGAAAGCAACAAAGCAGTTATATTTCCTACCAGGCTTCTTTTAAGTCAAGGTGCAGGTACTTATCTAGGGCCATAAAGGAGAGTGGCTACCACACTTAACATCTAATTACACAAAATTGTCCACAGTAATTATGAGGAATGTGATTTTATTTATCTGGCTTAATTACCAGGGCTATGTGCAGTCTCTGACCTGGCACGGTGACAGGGAGGACAGAGGGAAGACAAAGTGCCATCCCCTATGTGAACACGGTGGTGGAACTGCAGGTTCCTCAGCCTGAGCACAAAGGCAGAGCCTGGTCACAGACCAGCAGAACCCCAGAGGGACTCAGGTACCCTCTGGTTCCAGAGACTCCCAGGAGCCATGTGTGCACATGGCATGGGCAAAGGGAGTTTAAAGAGCTCCAGGAGATACTTGGGGTGGATGTCTCGTACTCTACAGAACCAACTGACAACAGTGGGGTTTAAAAAGGAGAATTCATATTTCTCTTCAGCAGAGGGGACACTATCCCCACCATCTTAAATACTTCCCGGGCACCATCTGCTGCTGAAACATTCAGGGCATCTCCAAAAAGTCAATGTTTAGTGACTGCTTTTCACTCTCAGAGGGAACTACAGCAAGTTTTTGTCTGACTCTAGAATCTTCGTCCTCATGTCTGTAATTTTTAACATCTGTGTGCATGGACATAACCCCAGGCACAACTTAACCCTTCCAACTGTCTTGAAAGAAACTTGCTCTATATTCAGATCAGCCTCCATTATTTGTAAATCCCAATAGGATGAATAACTACAGTGTGTTTAGTCCTTAAATCATTAAAAATAATAATAGGTCATGAGGAGTATGGGTGAGAAGTGGTGCTTTGGATTTGTTCTTTTATGCCACTGGGCCAGGTGGACATGTGTTAGTGAGAGATCTTAGAATCATGGAATAGCTTGAGTTGGAAGGGACCTTAAAGATCATCAAGGTCCATCTGCCCATGGCAGGGGGTTGTATTTGTGTTGTCATCAGAAGGGACCAAAGTCTGTCCAGCCTGTTACACTTCTTGTGGCAATAAAAATAAGTGCTGGAGCAGGAGTATAAGGAAAACAGATTCTTCAGTTTATACTAATATCTTCTGGTGTTGCCCAGTCTCTATCTTATAATTAATTATCCTCTAATGAGAGGAATACCTTTGAGTTGTAAAGTTTAAAGAGATACATCATTTACAAGCCAGAAAAATAGCTGGCCTTATGCCCACAGCCTTGAAAGGTGGCATTTTGAAACATTTCCACTTTATAAAATTGTAAGTCACATGTATAGCTCTGCTTCTCAACTCACACCCCCAGGACACTTCCATGTTGCAGCAAATTACTTGTTCACTGCCTCACTAAGGTTTTGAATTAGTGGTAAATACATTTTGACCTTCCTTTTCTCCTGATAATTGTCCTATTTATAGAGAAGTCAATGATTGTCATGCTAATTTCATCCATTTGAGGACTAGGTAGGCTCCATCAGAAATAATAAAAAAAATAGCAAAAAAGAAAGCTGGATCCTTTAAGAGTGAATTTGCTCTTATTCCTTTTTTTTTTTTTTTTTT
>VZTM01019487.1:57940-173159 GCA_013400555.1 Jacana jacana
TTTTTTTATAAAAGCTAGAAAAAAGTTTTCATTGGTGAAAACAGCAATGATAACATTCCGTGACAAGTTAGGTCATTCTTCTTTAGGTATGTTAGCTGTATTTCATGCCTTTGCTTTTCAGAAAATGTTTGAGCACCAGTTTAGAGTATAATGGCCTGTCATAATAAGGTCATGGAATCATAGAATTATTTAGGTGAGAAGGGACCTTAAAGATCATTGAGTTCCAACCCCCCTGCCCTGGGCAGGGACACCTTCTACCAGACCAGGTTGCTCAAAGCCCCATCCAGCCTGGCCTTGATCCCCTCCAGGGATGGGGCAGCCACAGCTTCTCTGGGCAACCTGGATCAGGGTCTCACCATCCTGCAAAGAAATTCTTCCTGAGATCTAATATAAATATCTTCCCTTTCAGTTTAAAGCCATTACCCCTCATCACTCCACTCCTTGATCAAGAGTCCCTCCCCATCTCTCTTGTGGGCCCTGTAGATGTTTTATAATCTTCACATAACCTATTAAAATACCTGCAACCAGACTTTAAAAGTAAAATAAAATCTGATTTCTCAATGCTCAGCCAGATTTCAGATCTGGGCAAGGGAGAGACTTTTTTTAAGAAATCCAACCACCTCTGCTACTTTATTTTCCTTGCTCCACCCCTGAGCTCATATGGACACAATAATTTTGAGATGCCTGAGCGAGGAGTTCTTGTAGCATCTGACCTTTCTCAGCACATGGAGCACATCTGCATCGTTCTCCTTTCCTCTTTTAATCATGCAGCACCACAAGAGCACCCCGTGCTCGGGGGCACCTTTGGCCCTGCTGCAGTGAATCATGGCACAGGTTGGTGGCTGCTGGCTGGGAGGTCCCTCTCTGTCGGTAACAGTCTGGTGGCCACAGCTCCTGGTTCCTAATGACACAGCAGCTGGGCTAGTTGTAAATCTGGGAGGTTTCACTCTGAGAGTGATCAACTGGCCTGCAGTCTGAAGAGTGATGGAGGGACCTTGATCTCACCACAGCTGATCTCCACTGCCTGCATTGCTGGGAGGTTGCTCAGGCTTGAGTCACTGCAGGTTTCATGGTTCAGTACCACAAAGCAATTAACAGTGAGTGAGTGAGCGTTCCCAACCTTTGCTAAAAATCGTGGCTGTTTATCAATGTGTCAGGCTGTTGGCAGATTCAAGAAATCTAAATTTAACAGGTGACTGGTTCCTCCATGCCTGGCTGCAGCCAATGGATCTTCAGGATGTGGTGTCCCAACTGGGAAGCTGGGGAGGAGAAGTGAATGAATGGGGGCAGCTCCAGAGTTCAGTGCAGGGGAGGCTTTTTTTACACCACAGCTGCTTAATGACTTTTCCAATTGATTTCAACAGTGCCGCTTTTCGATTACTGATTCCATCCCAGCCATTGGGCAGAAAAATGGGCTTGAGAAAATAATAGGAAGGAAAGGAGTTGGGGGGGTGGCTGGGGGAGAAAGGTACTCAAAACCTCAACACCTACTGTAACGCAGTGACATTTGTCTGGATGCTTTATGCTGAATTGGAAAAAAAAAGAGAGAAATGGCAATTTCTCCCATTGCTCAGCCCGTGGGGAGGAGGCGAGTGCACATGTGCTTCCTTGCTTTGGGGCCCCAGTTCATCCACCCTCATTTGACCCGCTCCTTGCTTTGGAACCAGCTGCAGAAAGCAGCTGTCATCCTCTCTTACTCTGCCAGCCCTATTCTTAAGGCAGCCATCAAAGTCTGGCACTGACTGAAGGCAATTCAATTAGCTGTGATGGTCAAACAGAAAGCCCGGGTCAATTGAAATCTCTTCTTTTTTTTTTTTTTTTTTTTTTTTTTTTTTTTTTTTTTCTTTCTTTTTTTTTTTTTTTTCCTTCTCCTTCCCCCTGTTGCTCTATTTTCATCTTGAAGCCCAGAGACACAGAACATCCCCTGCCCTCTCCTACCTTGGGAAGTTTTTTTGTTAGGATGGGAGAGGGATGGTACCTACACCAAGAAGCTTGCTGCAGCGAGGAAAGAAGGACAAAAGTGGGAAATACATGCCAGGGAGAGGGGGTGCATCTTTTCCCAGTCCTGCTCAGCTCCTTAAGATGCCTCCTTAAGACGTAGTGAGCTTTGTTGGGCAGCTGGTGATGTGCTTTGGCTAAATCAGATAGTAATAATGAAATCTCCCTTAGCTTTACCGCTGCCATCTGCTCTGTGCTAACCGCGGTGGCCATTTCAGGCTTTTATCAGACCTGTGGGCTTATTCCCAGCACACCCAGAGGAAAGAGGTGGAGGTGAAAGGAGGAAGAAGGGGGCGGGGAGGAAGATGGGAAGGTAGAAAGCAAGAGCTGGGACGTGGTGCCGGGCAGAGCTGCTTCCACCATCCTCTGCAGCGCCTAACTAGCGTGCAAATAGTTGTAAAAAGAAAGGTCAAACAGATAATCTTGATAAATATTTAATAGTTGCTGTTTTTACATCTCCCTTATTGTTATAGATTGAATGTCTAACACTTGGTACATCTGGCACACAGTGAGCTGGAAAGGGGAGCATGTACGGCCTCTCCTGCTGCGGGGGGAGCAGTCAGCAGGGCATTGAGGGGACAGTCGTGGTGGAGCCTGCTGCCACCAGCTTGGCCACCTCCATCAGCCCCCTAGAGCCAGGGCTGTTGGTTGCTCAGGAATAACTGCCTCCACTGGCAGCACAGACCCATCTTTTGATTCACTAGGGCCTCACGTGGGGTTTAGTAAATCACAGAATCAGGACTCCAGGTTTCGTCATCCCTCTCTGAGTTGATTCTCATTAAGAACCATCTGCACGCAGGTAAATTGGATGTGCCACAGCCATGATTAGCAGCTTTGGGGTCATGGTGAGCCTTCATTCTCTAGAGGTGCAGGTAGTATTTGGTTCAGTGGGTTTATTGCAGGACTGCAGACAGATTTCTGCCCCTGTGGGTTCCTGCTGCATTATTTCCCAGCTGAAGCAAGTCATAGGGAGATTAAATGAGACTTGTGGTGATAACATTGTTGACCTCCCAGTCCTATCAACCAGCCAAATAGTCATGGCAGAGCAAATGCAAGCTGTGCTTTTAAGGGATTGCTTGGCAATTAAGTGAACTGTATGTTTCCTTGTAGTAGCTGCTAAGAAATCATCCATCTTTGCTCAGTAGTTGAATACTTAATACATAGTGGAAGTTTTTTAGTTGTCTGTGCATCAATTCACTGTGATCAATAGAAAATTTGGGGTGCCCTGAGAAGGAGGAACATGTTTTAGACACTTTCAACCCTGTAAGCCTGTGCAGCACAAGGTCTCAATACCATTTTCACCTTATGGAGATCGTGTGTGAAGCATTTTACTGGGCTTTGGAAATCACTGGCAGGAATGGATCTCCATATGGAAGAACTAATGACCCTGGATAACAAATGAATCAAAAGGAAGATAATCCACCTCCACTCTTGCTGCTTCGCATGACCTGAGTATTGGTATAGCAGATGAGAAATGGTGATGGAGTGTCCTGGCTATACATCTCAGCCACTCCTGTTCTGGAGCAATCAGTCCTGCTTTGGGCAGGATAGCCCAGGGATTCAGATCTGTTTCCAGCAGCCTAAAGACCCTTCAGGATGCTGGTTTTGTCCTGAGTAGAAACTGATCTTGGAATGACTAACATCCCTGTATTCTTTCAGCTGAAACATGAGATGGTTTTTTTCTCCCCTCACTTTTTTTTCCTTCCAGCCTATGTCTCTAAAACAGCTGTACTCATAGCTGTGCCTGTCCCCCTCCTCCCCTGCCCCAGCCCAATCTTTGGCTCATTCACATAGCAAGGAACATGTCATTAACATTTGACAGTTACTCCTTTCCCTCTCCATTGCTGCATTCATCTTTTTGAAGCTTTGCCACCCTCTTTTACAGGCTGCACAGTGTGGAAGTTGGCAGAAAACCAGGTTCAGATAGAATTCAGAACTGACTCTACGTATGAATTTGAGGGGTGCCAGCATGGGGGGGTAGCATATCATGCTCCCAGATAGCCTGACACAAATAGGGTAGGCATCAGTGGCAGCTGAGGACTTCCTCAAATACCGTTTAACATCCTCAACAACAAAAACCCAGAACAAAGCAAAAAATACACAAACTGATGTTTTTGACTTCATAGAATCATAGAACCATTTTGGTTGGAAGAGACCCTTGGCATCGAGTCCAACCATCAGCCCCACTCTACAAAGTTCTCCCCTACACCAGATCCCCCAACTCCACATCTAAACGGCTTTTCAACACATCCAGCAATGGGGACTCCACCACCTCCCTGGGCAGCCCATTCCAGGGTCTGACCACTCTTGCTAGGAAGAATTCTTTCCTAATGTCCAGCCTAACCCTACCCTGCTGCAGCTTGAAGCCATTCCCTCTTGTTCTATCACTAATTCCCTGTGAGAAGAGACCAGCACCAACCTCTCTACAGTGTCCTTTCCAGCAGTTGTAGAGAGTGATGAGGTTTCCCCTTAGCCTCCTCTTCCTCAAATTAATCAGTCCCAGCTCCTTCAATCATTCCTCATAAGATTTATTCTCCAGCTCTGTGTCCCTCCTCTGCACTAGTTCCAGCCCCTCCAGATCTCTCTTGTGTTGAAGTACCCAGAACTGGACAGAATGCTCAAGATGGGAATACTTCAGTGGGAAATAGTCTTCTGTCAGTATTTCAGCAGTCTGCTAAGAAGACATATGCTAGTGCTGTAAGCTTGCATTGCTCCAGAAAGGCAACGTGTTTCCCCATTCAGCTGCTAATGAACTAACATGGCATCAGGGCAGTAATCACAGGGAGGTTGAGGCAGGTGCTGTGGTCTTCAAAGTAGTGTAAAGCAGTAAAACCTAGAAGGTCTGGAGCTCATATATGCAATTATGACTAATACTGTGTTTTGTGAAAGGGAAGGGTACAGGAAGGAACGCTTTGGGATTGGCCTATAACCAGTTATCGGCAAATGTCTCTCATCAAAGCGTTGTTCATGGAATGCTTTAGGAGCATAAGTCTGAGTGGTAACTCCTAGGTCAGCCTTTAAATCTCATTTTCCAGCCTGTTTGCAAACACCTCCCTATCCAGCTATGCAGCAGCCGCTCCTGAGAGGGTGTCACTGGCCATTTCAGGTGTCGTGTGTTGTTTCTGCTCTGACTGGATGGCCAAAAATTTTACAATGAGAAGAAAGTCAATCAAATGCTGAGGTATCCTTAAAAAGAAAGAAAGGGGGAAATCTCTTGTGCCCATGAGCCTTTGTGCAGATAGTCACCCAAGTGCTTGTGGTGTTTTTCTTTCATGGAATATTCTTGAAACCAAGGCAAAGACTATCACTCAGTAAGTGTTCACAGAATCGCAGTAAAATAGGTCAGAAACGCAACTGGAACAAATGTGTTTGAATAAAAGAAAGCCCAGCAAACACTGCAGATACTGCAACTGTGCAAACACAGCAAATAACATAAAGTTTCCCCGCGGGAGAAGAACAACAGGCAGAAATCTTGATGCTTTGGTTCACCTAGAAAAGGACCCAATAGGGAATGAAAATGGTTGTGTTCCACTATTATATACCTTTTAAGTCCTGAATCAGTTAATGTGGTTTTGTGTGCAGGTTGTAAAGGACATGTGGGAGTCAGTGGTGGCATGTCACTTGCAGGAGTTAGAGGAGCCTCATGGCACCTTTTGTTTGGGCTGTAATAAGGATGTCACCAAAGTGCTAGGGATTGCTGAAGTGGACTGTATGATAGCTAGGACTATGGTGTCCCCATCCACGGAAAATCCCATGTACTCTTTCAAGGGAATAACTTCTAATAAGTTCCCCAATTCTGTCCCTGATGCTATTTCAGGCTCCAAAGGCCACATCCTAGTGAGATCTCTCACAATGGTCAAACCAGCATTGTGTCCATAAAAGTGTGCAGGTTGACATCAGGTGAGCTCACAGCCTTTGAAGTGGCATGCTTTTGTGCCCTGCATTGAGCACCAAACAAAACTGTCCTCCAGGCATTTTGGATTGCTTCTTTTGCTCCTGTGGAGGCATCATCTGCCTTTTCCGTACCACATTCTCCCTGATGGTCCTCTTCAAGAGTTTTGAAGGCTAAATCATCATGCTGACTTTGTAGTTCAACGTCTCCTGAAGATAGTAAAGAAACAAACCGAACCACCTTTCCAAATTCTGTATTTCTTTTTCCTCTTGTGCCCACGGCTTCATCCAGCAGATGCCACCATGCAGCCGCTGGCCCTGCCTGCGAGGAGGAGAGAGGACATGGGGCTTGCACTGAATCCTTGGCTGCAGCTCCCTCTGAGCTCGCTGGCTTTCACTTATTGAATTAGGATAAATTGGAACTTTCATAAAGGGTGATATAAATCATTATCTCAAGTTAGCAGATGCGGGCTCACCAGGGTAGAGCTCTGTTAATAACTCCTTCGGATTAGGGCTGATTGTTACAATTTGAAACTTGTTTCTCTCAGCTTGATCAGTCTAGTTGTAACTGTGGCAATTATCCCATTTCACTTTCAATAGCTCAGCACAGAGGAGCTGCTGCTTCCAATCCATCCCTCTTTAATGAATCCAGTGTGATGTCTTCGGTCCTGTGGACAAATATACCCTGTCTTCCCCCCCACCACTTCAAAATAACCATTACAAAAAATAAATCCTGTGTCCAAATGACACATAGGAACATGTCTTTTAGGGAGTGAGATGCTAAGTGTCCGTGTAAACATCATTTAGGTATTTGGCTGCTGAAAAACCTCTCTTATTTCTTACAGCATCATTTGCACTTTTTGGCAGTCTTCCTGCCTGGGAAATTAGATGAAAAAATAGGGTTTTGTCCAAGCATTAAAGCTGCTTGAATAGATTCTGATGAATGTGTTACATGCTGAATTTGTGGGGGTTTGTTAAATAACTTATCTGGTGATTTTTTAATTTTCTTTTTTTTTTTGCTCCAGGAGTCATTAATAAATGATTTAATGAGTGAACACAGAAGTCTCAGAATAATATGTTTGACAAATATTTTCTTTCACTCCTCTATTTGACTCCAACAACAAGTCTGTGTCTCAGTTTAAGTGACCCGCAAAGAACACGCTTACCTTGCACAATAGTTTAAAATTCTTCTCTTTTGAGAAAGCCACTTGAGCAAGTGTTTGCTTGAAGCCCATGCTTAGATTTCACCTCAGATACTTTGCTGGACCGAGGGCTCCAGCAATAAGGTTCACCTTGTGCTTAAATCATTGCAGTAGTGGTTTTTGTGTGGTTTACCAGCTCTGCTGTTGACTTTGTGACCTTTCCATTAGCACATGTGTGTGAGAAGCAGAAGTTGTGTATGATTTCCATGTTTCTTGTGATTAGGAGCTGCGCAAGTGTCTTTGAGCCATCCCCAGCCTACCTTGGCTGTCAAGCTAGGAAATGAGTATTCCCTTTCTTTCCAACCATTGTCTAATCGTTCTGGTTGTAAAGTCTTTTAAGCCAAGGCTGTTGTTCATACAGCACCTCTTATTGTGCTTTATGAAGCCAATAAAGTGTTAGAGATTAAACTAGGCGGACTGATTTGTCTCCCACTTACAGCACCAAAGCTGCATGTCAAAAGGCACGTTGTCAATGCCCACGGAAAGGTGCCAATGAAAGCAACAGCGTGATGCCACCCAGGCTTTGATTTCTAACAGCGGGAACACGAGAGTTTCCCCACTTTGAATTCGGATCCAGTGCACATCTGTTCCCGGAAATTGTTTGAGGGCCTAGCGTAAATAAAGGCTGGTGTCCCAAAGTTTTGGTGGAGCAGCCACGCCCTTCTCCCAGCTCTTGCCAGCTGCCTCCAGCTCGGCTCCCGGCACTCAGCCTCTTGCAGGGGCTTGGACGGCTCTGAATCATGCTGCTAACAATATGCTTCCTCCAAAAATAATAGTAGTAATTAACGTTCTTCGTTTCAGTGCTGCCATCTGCCTCGACGCCAGCCACAATGGCAAATTCCCTCTGCCTTCCCCCCAAGCGGGAAGGAGGAGGGAAGAAAGGGCAGAGGAGGGTGCTTGCGCCGTTCCCCAGCATCCGCCGAGACTGGCAGTGACATCTCTGCCTCGGCGTAGCCCGCTCTTGTGGAGACAGCAAGAGGCACTGAACTTCCTCAGGACTAAAGGTAATAGAGCTTGAAGAGGCACATACATGGAAGAATATACTCACACAGAGGTATAACTTCTCCTGAAGGGTATAGGTATACAGCCAAGTAGCTCAGCATCAATAGGAGAGGATTTTTTTAAGAGAGGGATCTCTACGGCATAATTTTGGGTGTATCTATCTAGCTATAAACCCTATATATAATATAAGGTACTGATTCATAAATCTCATGAAGAGCGACTGAAGGAGTTGGGACTGATAAGTTTGAGGAAGAGGAGGCTGAGGGGAGACCTTATCACTCTCTACAACTGCTTGAAAGGACATTGTAGAGAGGTAGGTGCTGGTCTCTTCTCACAGGGAATTAGTGATAGAAGGAGAGGGGATGGCTTCAAGCTGCAGCAGGGTGGGTTTAGGCTGGACATTAGGAAAGAATTCTTCCCAGCAAGAGTGGTCAGACCCTGGAATGGGCTGCCCAGGGAGGTGGTGGAGTCCCCATTGCTGGATGTGTTGAAAAGCCGTTTAGATGTGGAGTTGGGGGATCTGGTGTAGGGGAGAACTTTGTAGAGTGGGGCTGATGGTTGGACTCTGTGATTGCAAGGGTCTCTTCCAACCTGAATGATTCTATGATAATACATATTATATATAATTATACATATATATAACAATACAAGATAATGCTGAAGAAGGGAGGGGTGTTGGAAGTTTCCATCAGCTCAGCTACTGGGATGGAATGGTAAGAGGTGACTGCAAGGAGTCCCTTTCTCCTCTTTATCTCTGGAAAGCCATTGTCTTGCCTGGGCCATGCAGTTGTTAGGGATCGAACAAGCAAGTTGGGGAATCAAACAAAAGGAAGCAGCAGAGTGTTTAACAAACAGCCTCACAAAAGGCATCTCGCACAATGCATCACTTTCTGTTCCTCTGAGGCTCCTGCCAGAGCCTGTGCCTTTGTCTTGCCTCCTTCCCCTAATTACAGGATTCCCTTACTGTCCCACTGGAGAATGAAAGGGCCACTTTGGGTTCACAGGAGAGGAAGTGTTTATAGAAGAAAACCCACTCACCTGCGTGCAGACAGTAACTGCAGCTGTAAGAGTGATCTTTACCTGTGGTAGCAAAATTTGAGGTCTGGTGATGGCAAAACAGTGTAGAAGGCACCCAGGACCCATCTAGTTCTCAAGGTGAGGAACCTTTAAAGGCTGTACAGCACCTCTTCTCCCTGATGCTAGCTTAGCAAGCTGGCAAGGCCTTTTTCTTCTGTCAGAGGAGAAGAGCTATCACGTCAGTCAGCCAGCCACAGCTCTCCTTCACAGTGAATGACACTTCAGGCAGCAACCTGTTGGTCCTAGCCCTGTCTGCCACAAGTGTGCTCCAAGATGCTTATTTTGACAAAAGCAAGGAGAAAACAGTCATTGAGGGATAGGAAAAAAAAAAATATAATGTGAGGAACTGCAGCAGCCTGGGTTTTGATACAGCTGGCCTAGAAGGAATATTTTGATAATCCAAAATCTGCTCTGCTCTCCCAGGCTCCCAAATCTCCGCAGCCCAAGGCACCATGTAGCCAAGCTCAGACTTAGTTCTGTTCCCTCTGTGGGCCAGAAGCTTTAGCTCTTAGGCAGTACTGGTAACGATCAGACAAATTGCAGGCTTTTCAGCAGTTGGTTAAATGGGGTTATATTCCTTGCTTACTTTTCTTCTTTGGATCTATCCCTGGTATCTTAAATGGGAACACATCTCCAGTTCCCTTCTTCCTTGCCCTCCCCAAATGGTGCTGAAGGGAGTTAACGTGAGAGTTTCAGCCCAAAGTGATTTAATACATCCCAGCAGCCATCTCCAGCCAGGCTCTGGGGTGAGTTACTAGGAGGACCTCATAGATCTCTTTCGTCAATCATCTGTAGTACATGCTTGGCCTATACAGGAAGGTACATTCTCCAGTTGTATCAAAACTCAGCCTAGACCTGTGAGCCTAAACTGAGCAGCTCTGATATAAATTCAGATAACCCTCTTAGCAAGACATGAGGTCCCAGCTAAGGCTGCTCCATTTTGCACAACTAGCGAAGCACTTCCCTTTAATCCAACTATTTGGGATGGTTTAGGTGGTTCTATCTCCAAGGGGGTTTGAGCCGAACAGGCAGCCCCACTATGGACAGGCTGTGGAGAACACAATGAGTATTCATGTGAGAAGAGATTCCAGAAGGTCAATATTGACCGTTATTTACTTAAAAGATTTGCTGTGCAATTTGGGACTGAGACAAATTCCCGTGACAGAGGTGACCAGCCACACTACTTGACTAAAAACCATGATGTTATCATAAACAAGGACTGGGCCAGTTTCAGAAAAATAGAGAATTATTCACCCACTTCTTTGCCAGCTCAAAAAAACCCATAAGAGTCTGTATAAAAATCTGGATCAGATAATAAATTTCTGCTTTTTAATCAAAAAAGGAAGAGATGTTGTAAGAAATGTCAATGGTGATCTATATTTCAAGAGGGAGAAATGATGTTGTCACGTGCGTTGCATGGATTTGAACAGCCATCACCTGGCATTTGCTGTCATTGCTTGGCAGCTCTCCAGAGAGGTGGCTGCTCATCTTTAAGCGTAGGAAAGATGGGTCCATTTCAGAGTGTTGTTTTTTTTTTTCCTTCCACTTTGAAAAAAATACATTGTCTAAGTCAAACATGTGAAACAAAATTCCACACAAAAACTAAAAAACACCCCCCCAACTTAAAAAAAAATAAGTAATAAAGCTGCTCAATCTCAACTTGGCTTTAGTAACTTTTAATTTGTGGATGCTAATTACAGTGGGGTTTTTCCATGCTGCTTTCTGTGATGCAGAAGAATGTGGCTTTCTTGTTTAAACCAACGTGCTCGGGCAATCTGGTGTCATTGATGCACAATACAACTCGGAGCTGGTAGCCAAGAGACTCAAATCTTCTTGTGACATAACTGACTTGGAGCAAAAAGAGGTAAGGCATGCAGAAGTACACAAGTGTTGTGGTAGGGCAGTCATGAAGGAAACACGTCAAGGAGCAGTGTCTTCAAGAATGCAGAGAGCCCGTGGAGAAAGCACGTATTTTTTGGAGGATAAAAGATTCCAGAGAAGAGAAGAAGGGCATTAGGGCACCTACAGGGTCAGATCATGGATCCCAGAATTTCAGAGACTGCAGGTTGCAGGAGCATAGGAACAACCATAGGAGGCTAGAGAGAAGGCCCAGCTATGTATCTTCTTTTGGGTGGTGGCTCACAGTGGTGGTGAAGGGAAGTATGTGGCTGTTAAGTGATGCATGAGGGCTTGTCGCTCAAGTAGAGGCACCAGTCTAAATCCCACCATCACAGCATATCCTCTAGATATTGGTCTGAAGCCAGGACAGGCATTTTAGCAAAATGTCTTGGGAAAAGATGTCAAACCTTCTGCTCCTTGGAGCAAGCAAAAAGGGAGAGAGTTGTGTGTTTTGCTGGTGAAGGTGTGGTTTCCTGCTGTTCAGCATAGGGAGTGGGTGAGCAGGGAGTAGGGAGCCACTCAGCTGAGAACGTGCAGGACCCATGCCTCCATCCCTTGCCCTCCTTGATGCTATTGCACTTCCCGGACCTCTCTGCTTCCCCGACCTTCTTATCCTGTCTTATTATTATACCTCCATCATGCAAACAGGAAAACAAAGGTAATTGATATAACTGAAATATGTATTATAGCTTGTTGCTCCCTCTGTCTTTGTACTTAAAAACAAATAACGAAGGTCACGAGAATCTTGAACTAGCCCAAATGCCCTGTCTTCAAACCCAGCTTCACCCCCCCCCCTCCCCGCCCTGACTTCACCTTGGACCTGGAAACAAGAGAAAGTGTAAACAAACATAACCTCCAAAGTATTTCAATAGCAAAATAACTAAAGCAATTCTCCCAGGGGCTGGTAAATAGCAGGCAAGCTATCAGAGCCCAGGGGGGGAAAAGTTCAGCTGAAACTAGTTACACAATCTTAAGATGCAGTGTGACAAACTCCAGCCTGCTCCCACTCTTGCACGGCATTGCCATTTTCCCGCAGAATGACAGTTTTCAATTACTGGACTGTAGCTAAGAGCAAATTGTGCACTTCAGCAGCTGGAGTTCTCTCTCCTGATTTTCAGACATGGCTGGGTAAAATGTACGGGGGCAATGAAAATGGCTTTCTCTGCACAGCTAACTGAGCAAGGACAAGCCCAGAGACTGTCAGGAGAAAGGGAAAGTGAAAAGGAACAGTAAATTGGGAGAGGGAATGGCTTCTGGCTTCTTTTATCCCCTTCTCCTCCCTCAACAATGAGACTTCAGCTGTACATGCTACCAAAGCAAGCCTGGATCAACCTGTCTGCCTAAACTTTAAACGTGATTTAGATTTTNTCTGAGATCTGGATCATGTTATTCTCATTCTCACGCATGTAATAAAATTCCCCTTTCCTCCATCAGAGTCTCCCCTTAGACCTAAACCTGGATTCCTGGATGGAAGGATGTACTTGAGCTAAAGTACATCCATGAGGGTCAACCCTCTTTGCACAACCTGGGCAGATAAACCCAGGCTTAGTGAGGTACTAAAGGTGTTGCATCGGGTGCTGTTCAACCGAAGAGTGGAATAACTTGACGAAAGTTATCAAAATAAAATATTTTTTCTAATAAAAGTAGACATGTAGAAGCTCACCAGCCTTTTTCTCCTTATTCTGTGTGAGGCAATTTCACCTGGATAGGGACACACTGAAGTCTGGGGCAGATTTTTCTGTTTCTTCTGGGGCATTTTGGGTCTGTAACCAGCTGCAACAGGTTGGAAAAGACTCTTACGATGATGGAAATCACACAGCATGAAGGAACTAACAGGACTGGGGTGAGTAGAGGCAGGCTGGCAGCACCCTAAGCTTGTTGATAGCTGCCTGGAGGTTGTCCATAAAGTGGACTTGATGAAATCTCTCCTGCTGGGCACCTTGGGATCAGTCATTTTTGATATGTGTTTGTTTACAGCAAATTAATGCTTTAATGTGACTTTTTAGCATGACAAAGATACCTTTGCCCTGGAAAAAGGGACTCCCTAGCCCAGGGCTGCTCTGAAAGCACTTGCTGGAGAAGACAGTGAGTCCCACTGCAGGGCTTAGCCACAGGCTAAATGGCTGCTCTGTGCTTCCTCGCCATCATCTTCTTTCATCCTCCACCAGCACAAGCAGCCCAGCTCGGAAAAATAAAATGTTAGAAGTTCTCTGCTCTCTATTTCAGATACTATAAGGAGATCCAGTTCTTGGCTAAGCCCTGTTCCGTCCCTCATCACCATCCTCCTACGTGTCACCTTCATGCTCCGGATGGCCAGAGCCTTGATGGAAGGCAGGAGGGCTGAGAGCTCGGCTTGGGAGTCTGCTGTTTCCCTCAGCCCAGCAAGTCAAGTCACTGCGCCTGTCCAAACAACATTAAACCTCTCTGACAGAGCCGGAGAACCTGGATAATTTTCCAGTCACGTATGACAATGTCTAGCAATGCATTCCTGCCGAACGGGAAGGAGGAAAGCAGAGGGTAGGGCTAGATGAGTACACTTAGTGGTGACATGCCATTTTTAGATGTAATTATGTAAATTACATAATTCATCTTGAAATATTGAGAGTTTTTTCTGTATTTACTGCAATTACGTCAATTGACCTATTTATGTTATCTGACGTGCTTATCATTAAAATGGGACAATATATCCCATTAGATCCTCTTACTACATTGAATGGAATGATGATTAATTATATCATGAAAAGGAGCTGTGCTACGCATCTCTGAACATGGGATTCAAAGCTTAAAATAAAACAACAACCTACCATCATAATTTTCTGCCTTAAAACTTCAGCTTATACAGCTGAAAAATATGTTCAGGGTTCCCCACATGGGATTATTTCAGTCCACATTTATATCAATAAAATATTTGGAAATCCAAAGAGACTTTGTTTCTTGTAGGACCTACTGCTATATATTCTGCAGAAGCAAATGCTAAGAGAAGAAATCTAATAAACTTGGCTCATGTATATGACTTCATTACGATGAGTACCTCCTTTCAACATGGAGTAAAGGAGGGGTTTTCCCCAACAACATTGGTTATAACTTCTTGGAGACTGCCTTCTGCTTTTCCTGTGTGTTTAGATCTCTGAGAGGACTCAAAGCAAGGAGAGCCCCGGATACATGGGAAGGATGGGAACAGTCTTCTCCCATTGAGCCCCCAAGTTAAATACAGGCTTTATTCTCACAACTGGTGCCTATGACTTGCCCATAGCATCACTGATGCTACTGGCACACAAGAAAGAAGATAAATCAACCAGCACCATAACTGGAAACACAGGAGGGAAAAGCAATCAGTGCCGACACAATGGTGAAATAAAGAGGGGAAGAAGAGTGTGTTTGCCAGGATCCTTTGACAGATGCCTCAGACCAGAGTGAGTCAAAACTGAAAGCGGAAGGACAAACAGGGTACTGTAAATTCTCCCACCTCCTTCTCCAGCCCTGACGCAGTTCATCCAGCACCAACACAGGGACCTGAGACTGGGCAGCTGGGCAGTCAGCTTAAGCCTGTAACATAAGTGTGGAGTGCCTCAAACTGGGACGGGGTAAAGTGAGCTTCATGGGTTAGCCACACGCCCTCCAACTGGAGGACACCCTACCCAGGGCAGGGAAACCTCATCCAGCCTGCTTTTTAAAATCTGTCTTTGGAGTTTGTTCCATCAACTCCCCTTCCCAGAAACTGGAATGTCATCCAAGTCACTGTGGTGATACTGGCCTCCCTGCACTACAAACTAACAACTTTTGCAGCCTATTCACCTTAAAAATTGAGAGATCTAACTGCTTTTCTTCTGTGTGTTCCTCTCAGTGCGTGGAAGGTATTTTTGCCTATTGGCCTCAATGATTTTCTTTTTATATCTGACTTTGAAGGAGTCTGAATATTTCAGGCCACATTATGGCTAGTAACAGGGTGGCTTTGGGAATGGAGAATGACAGTGAGGGATGTAGTTTTAATTCCTGCTTCAGATACCAACTTGAAAGTGTAGGGCAGAGCAACTTTGTCTTGTTTTTCCTAAATAAGGGCTTCAGCCCCATCCTTACTTGTGCCAAGCTCTTCCTGCATCTCCTTATCCTTCAGCCTGTGCTACTCTGCACTGATGTCTCTTTTCA
Source organism: Jacana jacana (assembly GCA_013400555.1). Taxonomy (NCBI): domain Eukaryota; kingdom Metazoa; phylum Chordata; class Aves; order Charadriiformes; family Jacanidae; genus Jacana; species Jacana jacana. The sequence goes on from VZTM01019487.1 coordinate 73,156, forward strand.
GTACAGACATGAAAGATTAGACCTGAGCAGAAACCGGACCAGAGAGAATCCTGGAATCATAGAAGCCAGTGTGTGGGGTCTGCTGCATGCGTGCAGGGATCTAGGGTGACCACTCAAAGGGACAATAGGAGCCTGGTTGCCCCCGTTCTCCCAGTTGTTCGTTCTGTTGGATGCTTACAAATTTCCTGTAGTTCCTTCATTTTCTGGACAATGATGCCAGCTGGTACAGGCACTGTTTTAGTTACTAACGTGATAGTCCCTATGCACTGCTGTCACATAGTACTTCAGAAAGAATAATGACCATATTTCCTTAGGGAACTCAGAGCTAAGGAGACAAGGGCTCTCAGGAAGAGCATGAAAGGGATTTATCATGTGTATCGTACCGGAGCTTGGTGCCAGTGAAGACAGTCTCCTCAGAGATGTCTGTTAAGTTTCTTGGTTCTGTTCCTACTCAATCCCTAACCATCTGCTGCTCCTTTGAACAGGGAGAGGTGATGGAAAGTAAAAGAGGATTATTGCAATATGCCCCTTCTTAGCTGATCTCACCCTCCCTCACTAGCCAGCATGAGGTCCCAAAGGGAAAGGTTTCAGCTCGTTTTAATCCAATGGAAAGGGCTCAAGTGCATCTAGAGAGGGTTTCCTTGCCGTTTGTTTTCCTCAATTAAAAACCTGCAGACATGGATTAGCTCCCTGCTGCTCAGTGGAGGAATTCTTTTAACACTGCAGTGATTTACGATCTACCAGACACTGTTTAAAGAATGTCATCCAGAACCCCGAGATGCTTAACGTAGGACTGGTCACTCGTGTTAATGAAAAATGGAGGCGACGGTCACTTGCGTGGCTGCATTTTGGTAACAAATGACATAGCGGGGCCGGAGCAGAGGGAGATGGGTTAATTAATATTACAGTAGAATCAGGTATGTAACGGGGAGCTTGACTTAGAATTAAAATCAATACAACAACTGTTTGGATGTGTCACTCATGGTCCCTAGGCCCAGAGATATTCTACCAGACAGAGGAAGAGCTGATGGGGAGGTGATGACACACAGTGAATATCCATCTTGTGTTAACTTCGGGCAAGAAATTACGCTTAGTGGAATGTGTTGGCAGTTTGGGGATATTTTATTGGCTTTTCGTTAGGTTGGGTATTTGGTTTTCTTTTTCTCTTTTTAGTGGATGGGTGAACAGGAGGGGCTGTGGACCACTTCTCTTTGTCGCTATTGCTGATTTTCTTTTCAAACAGTGTTTTACGCTAACCAATTACTGCCTTGCTGTGGTGTGACAGGTTTTTTGGTTTTGCTTTGTTTTCCAGCCTTTCTGAAAGTCAGAAAAAAATCAAGTCTAGAGTCTGCAAGGGCTCTGGCTTTTATGAAAATATAACACAACTCTGTGTTTCTGACACAGCACGTTGTTTTCTTGCAGCAACAGGGACGTCTCAGACTATTTTCAGCCTCCCTCTTCTGTTACCTTCCTTCCCTCACCATTCAGGTGGCCACCATCATCTCCAGGGTGGCTCTTGTTCTTCTAACAGACTTTTGCTTTGAGGCTTCAGGCTGTGAAGATGGTCAGATGGTATCCGAAGGAGAAGAGCAGAGAAATTGTTTGCATATTTCTAGGAAATTCTTCTAAGGGGAAAAAATACTGGAAGTTGAAAATTCAACATTTGAACCACTATCGTGAGGAAATAAATGTGCAGTGCGTGGGGAGGTAGGTTATAGATGATCAAGATACATGATGCTTTGCCTTTCACATCAGTGTTGACTTTGTCCCTGCTTGCTTTTTTTCTGTTAGAAGCTAGAATTTCAAAATGGAAAATGTTCAGAAATGCCATTGGGAATAATATGACAATGATGGAGCTTTTTCTGCACTTCCTTAAATCCACTTATATTTGAATGTGATTATTTAGGAATCTAGGCTGGTTTTACAACTGGTTTTAGCTCCAGCAAAACAAAATAAAGCCCACGGAGCATAGTTACACTCCGAAACAGCCTTAGACAACATCTTTTTCGTTATGTTCAGTACAGCTGCAATCTGTAAATATTATGGTTGGACACTGTAGCAACCAAATACACGGCAGCAATATCTATATATCAGATGAAGGGAAATCCATTATCTGCATGCATTGCCCCGAGGCTAGGGTTCAAAACTCAAGCCATTCTCAGAACAGAAATTGACTCAGGAATGAGGCCCAAATTTCTGTCAGCGCCTGCGAGTGTGACAGAAGTGCTTGTTAACATCCACCACCAAGATCAAGGGCAGTAATTGTACCCCTGCAGCTAGGTGCCTAAATTAGGGCCTCCTCCAAACTCTACCAAAGCCAGCAAAAAAAACAAGGCTCTGACTGATTTCATTAGGTTTTGGAGCTCCTCTAAATGAAAAGCCCATCTGCTGCTCAATCCACGGGCACCTGAATCTCTTGCCTTCTCTTCCTCTACTTCCTGCAAAAGAAAACCATACCTCTCGTGACACCAGTGAACTTCCTAGCTTATTCTTGACTAGGAATATGGGGAACAAAAGTGGAGGGGAAAATCAGGGAGAAATTGCAGGTTTCTCACTGTAGACAGAAATCTGGACAAATGCAGTCAGTTTGGTTATCGCCCCCTTAAGGCTAAGCCTTCAGCCATGGATTTGTGAATGCGTTAATCCAGCAAGCCAATATATCCCATTTTTTTTTTTAATCTGTGAGCATATGGAATGATCCCTAAGGGAGTTTTAACTATATCCCAAGAACAGCAAATGTGCTTATAAGTGAAGGTGACATCTCCTATGCCTTCTAATGCCCATTTCTAGAGAGCGGTCTGACTGTGTGTAGAGAGAGATTGAAATGGCCTCCATTATTGGTGGCCTTTAAACAACGGAATATCTGCCAGGCATGATGGAGGTAGATGTAATCCTGCCTTAGTTGACTCCTTGGAGATCTTTCCAGGTCTACTTTCTACAGGGCTGAGCACCCAGACTTGTGCAGGCAGCCAGAGTGTTTGTAGAAGGAGTGGGAACATCTGGTAAACCATGTCCAGACCATGATCATCTGTGAGTCACAAATCACATTCTATGGCACCACTACAAAATTCTGAACAAAATACTTTCCCATTACAGACACATGAGGGGATATATATCATTTCAAGACTTTTAAACAGCAGATTGTGTGGAAATCCAGTTATTCTTCGCCATATTTATATTTGTGAAAAATGGACTTCCCCTTTCACACAACCCAAGTGCAGTGTGCCTTCCAGTGGGACCTTTCTGAGCATGAAGTTCTCGAGTCTCTCATCCTTCAGTGCTGTTTCAGAGCATTTTCAGGACACAGCTCTTGTGTCCCTCCTTGGCAGATGCCAGTTTAAGGCCATTACAGATATTTAGGACACTTCAGCACAGAGTAACTGAGAGTTCCTGCTGCCACCTTGCAGATGTACGAAGTAGGAGCCTTTGGCAGTTTTCTGTCTGTGGAGCAGAAGGTGAGACTCATCATGTGAAATGACCTGTGGACTTCACGGACCTGGGCTGCAGAGAGCCAGAAAACAAAAAACCCAAAAAGGGAAAGGGAAGGGCTGTTCTGCTCTGTTCCTTTGGGCAAGGACACTCTTCTGGAATATTTCTCCCCAGTGCTAATGCAATTGGAGCTCAGCAGCCCACATGAAGAAGGGCTCTGAAAGCAATTGGCCATGATGCTGAAAAAAATGGAAATGCTCCTGTAAGTGCTAATTTAGTGAACACTGTGAAATTGAGGCATATTGCAGGGAGGGCAAAAAAGCAGGGCAGAAGGATTCTGTGAGAAATACGTCCACAATTACTGATGTGACTGATATATATATATGTATATATATATATACACATATATTAGGCCCACCAGGTGTTTCCAGAGCAGTGATTGAGGGTCTAATTCACCAGGGATAATTACCTCCACCCCATGGGAGGTCAAGTGTGCTCACTTGGTGAATAGCACTGATGAAGGTCCATGCAGGGAAGGCCCTAAACAGAACAGTGGAAGCAAATTGTTTCTTACTAGTTTTCAGCCTGTGACCTGTACGTTTCACTAGTCTTAAACACCACGGAAATGCCAGCTCTGCTGTGCTGGAGCTGCACCGCTCAGGAAGGACGCTTCGGAGAGGCAATCAGCTACGGATGCCATTTGCTTATTTGTGGTAGCCCAGGCAAGGAGGGGAGTGATGGAACCTGTGAACACGAGGGGTGCAGTCCATCATTTACAGACCACACCTCAGCCGTATATGAATTTTTACCCACATCCAAGACTTCTCCTATGGGTTCAGGTCTGTCATTGCCGTTCTAATTCTTCCTCTTCAATGAAATATCCTCATTTTCATGACATGAAGGCTCTGTTATGCCTAAGCTGTCTGGTCTGCCAGCTGCACAACCAGCCTGATCATCAGAGCAAAGCTCCCGGTTCCTCAGCCTTTGGAAATGTGGGAAAGGCATATGTTTATCTGCTCCAAATGGCTGCCCTGATGCTGCACTGGCCTCATCAGGTTGGCCAAAAACCACAAAGAATCATCCTGCATTAGCACAGATCGATCCTGCCCTCTCATTCTCACCTCCTAGTGCATATTTACACTTGTGCCATCTTTAATCTCTTGTGACAGGATTTTGTCTAAGTCCTTGGCTGGATTTGGGAGCTCTGTGGGTGAGAAATGTAGTTAATCTGTTCATTTATGTAGGGCTCGAGCAAATAGGAGGCAGTGACGTGAAGCACGTGTGGGCAAGTAAGTGCATACATGTAATCACACAGAATTCAGATATTTAACCTCTGGACTAGAAAAAAAAAGGGAACTAGGGCACTTGTGAGAATCTCATGGCTGTACAGTGGCATCACTTGAGTGGTTATTGAAATAATGATTTATTTTGTATACAAACAAAAGAAGTCTGTGCTTAAAATATATTATTTCCTTTCATGGGTTAAGTTGTAAAGTATCTGGAAGCAAAGAATTGTCAGCCAAAGGAACTGGCAAATAGATCTGAATAACATATGAAACTTGGAGAACTTTGTGATCTCTTCAGACAATATGTGAATATGCATCAGTATGCCACATTCTTTGAATAAATTATTCCTTTTAAATTATTCACTCAGTTCTAGTGATTGTTAAGATGAGGGGATTTTGACATAAAGTGCTAACTAGTGAGATTAAAAAAAAAATAGCTGTATATTTCTTTTTTTTTTCTTTTAAGAATTTTCTACCTGCATTAGCATCACTTTTGTCTTTGCAGACAACTTTTTCTTTAAACTTCTCTCACGTTTTCTTCTTTCTATCCATCTCTTTCTTCCTCTTTCCTTTCAGCATTGCCTGAAGACAAAACAATTTCTCTGAAGGAGATCCTTTTAGGCTATAATGGGATTAGGCCTTGGAGCGGAGATCTTGTTTGGATCAGCTGTTGAACTCACAGGAGTCCTGTTAAAGGCCTATTAAAATTCCATGTAATACCTCAGTAAGTAACATGCGAATCCCCAGCTCATCTTTGGGAATTAAAGTGTGCAGAGCTTACTTGGCTGCTGTCAGGAAGGTTACACAGACCCAGGACTCATTTGTTTGAAGAGTAAGAGGGCATCACCTGCCTGTTTCCTATACCTCCAAGAAAATATCAAAGTTAAATATTGCAGATGAAAACTGTTCACTCTTGAGCTAAAAGAGCTAGAGCTCTGAGGGGACTTGACTGAAGATCAGTCCAAGGTAGACAACTGACCAGTGACCATGGCCCTTCCGGGGATGACATGCAGATACAGGTGATGTGCATCTCAAAGGAAGGTTTGGAAGATTAGGTTTAATTCAGATTATTTTATCAGAAGCTCTCTGTACTATAAATTCAGCTGAGTATCTCAGAATGAGTCAAAATAGCTCTCAGCAGGATGGTATCTACCCTGAGATCTCCTAATTCTGCTCAGACAAGAGACACCATAAGAATAGACTTTTTCTCCTCTCTGCAGACACTGTTTTTCTGCTTAGATTTGAGATATCAAAGTGCTTCCACTTCTTAACTTTCTTGCTATTTTCAAAGTTAAGAAAGTTAGGGATAGCTCAAAATGTGCTTGGGTAAACACATTATTAATAGATTCTTATATACATTATATCATATTGATCACCTAGCACTGCATCAAGCATTGGTGGTGTTACTATGCTGCCAAAGAAATAATTCCTTCCACCGTACTAGGGAATGGCAAATTGCCAGAGCCTGAGGGGGCAAAGGAAAGGAAAGAAGGGGTGAAATGTGAATTCAGAAATAAATAGTCTTTGGTGCCTCTGAGATTAGAAGCATCAGAGCCACAACCTGTCAGAAGGAGAAGCCCTTGCTTGACATGAGGCTTGCACTTGCAGCTTGACACTTCCATCTGAGACCTTTGTAGCTCAGCCATGCTCTCCTTTCCCATGGCAGGGCCAAGGCTGCCCCTCCGCTGCTGTGCTTCAACAGCCAGCCCCACTTGAGCATCAACATGTCAAGAGGGCAGCTTGTATCTCCTCTTATGCTTGGACAAGGCTGAAACCTTTCGTGGACATTTCCTTTTTTTAGAGGATCTCTGAGCTTTTTACAAATCTTCATTGATTAAGCATCAAAACCTTCATCTGATGTAGATAAGTTTAATGCTATTACCCAGATTTTACGAGACGGGTTTTATTGAAGACAAGGAGAAGTTAAGCAACTTGCTCAAGGTCAGACATCAACATGTGGTAGGCCGAGGAAGAGAGCAGGACTCATGTGTAGGCACCCTGTGCTCTTCATATACATCACCTCCTGTAACATGGTATTTCTAATGATTGTGCCATTGCTTTATTTCAGGCCATGTTATGTATTTTGCTAACAGATATGACAAGGGAAATAAATTTGCATACACAGAGAAATAATCGTGCAGAAGTGCATTACGGCAATGGAAGGTGGGGATTTCTGTGATCTATCCTTCCTTTTCTGTAATTTGTACAGCACTCAGGCTGGCTGTCTTGGCTCCCTTTCATCCTGAGTGAGGTGACTGCTCCATTTGGGAGGGCAGGGTCTGGTGCTAGGTGGGGAGGTGGGGAAGGGAAGATTCCAGCTGGGATAATGTCTGGGGCTTTCATGGGAATTAAAATCCTTATTTTGCCCCTGAATTTGCATGAATGACTGTTGCTCTCTATGCCTCAGCTTTCCACCTGTAAAATGGGTGTATTTGTGACATTTAGCTGTGTGACAGAGATTAATATGTCCAAGAATGTCTGTGGTGATACTGGTGTGATGGAAGTTCTTTGAACTGGAAAACTATCAGGCCAAAATTTGCTGGCAGCCTGGAACATGGGGATGTGTTTTAACTCCAAAATCAACTGATCTCAAAGAGCATGGTCTATGTCCCTCAAGCCAGCCTCGGGTGAGTCCTACAGCTGAGTGCTCTGCAGCTTGTGCTCAGGACAAAACCCAGCAGATGTTTCTGCAAGGAGAAGGGTGCTAAGTTCTAGTACTGGTGGTGTGTCAGCCCCAGGCTGTATTGTATCCTGCCTCCATAGCATCCCCAGCATGGCCAAGGTGGGTCCTCAGCCAATATGGGTTCTCAGCTGAGAAGTGAGAAAGTGAGAAATCAAAGTATCAGAGAGACAGAGGCTGGAATAAAACATTCCTGCTCATTAGGCAGCTGCCCATGAGCTCTGCAGAGCTACTGGAGGGCTGGACTACGAACCTAGGGAGCTGTGGGCATCCACAAAAAGGAATCTTTTCCTTTTATGCTCAGGTAAAGCCTTGCCCTGGGGATAAATTCCTTTTCCCCATGCAGACAGGGGAGAAGCGGGTAAGAGCAGAGCCTCACAGCCAGACAGAGCTGGAGCAGTGACCATCTGCTCGGCCGCTGCCTGCCGAGATGTTGTAGATCACAAATGCCCCCTTGAGCCCAGGGAAGGCATTGTTCACACAGATGTTTTCCTCCAGCCTTCTGCTGAACGAGAAAGGGCCTTTTGTGGCAGGATTTTAAGAGATGTTCTTGTTCTTCCCATCCTCCCTATTTCGATGGCTAGCTTTGGGTGCAGCGCTGGTTTTCAAGAGAAGAGGAAGGCATGGTGGTTTCTGTCTCCCACCCCCCCATGCACCCTTGCCCTGCTGTCTCCTCCTCACCAGGGCATGCTCAGAAAATGAGTTTCCATTTTCTGATGCTTTCTTCTTTGCTTCTATCTCCAGGTGGTGCCGACTGCGTGGTATTTTAATGGCAGCTTAAATGCAGCTTGTGTGTAGAAAATGTTTTTGTATCCCTTGTAATAGTCAGAAAAAAACCAATATGCATAATTATGTAGAAAAAGGGTGTAAACAATTGTGTGGGGCATGAATCAGCTCCTGCCACCCATGGCCTCCTCTGTTTCTCCAGTTCAGACACAGTCTGACCACATGTCACGCCTGACTTTTTGTAGTTGCTGCTGTTGCTTCGTGAGTTTATTCTCACTCCACTAACTTCCCTCAAAACTTCTGAGCTACTTCCTCTTCTATTCCCAGCTAGTCCAAATAGTTAATTTACTAATGCCTGCCCATCATGAAGAGATGCCAGTGTGTCAGCTCTCAGTAACTCAGCACTGGTGAGACCACACCTCAAGTATGATGTCCAGTTCTGGACACATCAGCACAAGAGAGATCTGGAGGGGCTGGAGCAAGTGCAGAGGAGGGACACGGAGCTGGGGAAGGGGCTGGAGAAGAAATCTTATGAGGAGCGATTGAAGGAGCTGGGACTGTTTAGTTTGAGGAAGAGGAGGCTGAGGGGAAACCTCATCACTCTCTACAACTGCTTGAAAGGACACTATAGAGAGGATGGGGCTGGTCTCTTCTCACAGGGAATTAGCGACAGAACAAGAGGGAATGGCTTCAAACTGCAGCAGGGTAGGTTTAGGCTGGACATTAGGAAAGAATTCTTCCTAGCAAGAGTGGTCAGACCCTGGAATGGGCTGCCCCGGGAGGTGGTTCAGTCCCCATCCCTGAATGTGTTTCACAGTCATTGAGATGTGGTGTTGAGGGATCTGGTATAGGGGAGAACTTTGTAGAGTAGGGCTGATGGTTGGATTCAATGATCCCAAGGGTTTCTTCCAACCTGAATGATTCTATAGGGTTTACAGGGATTGCAGACTCTGGCAACCAGCCATTGAGGCTAGCACCTCGCTGCTGCCTGGGTCACTGCATGTCATGTTGTACATTTTGGTGAAGCAAGTGATGCAGCATTCTGCCCTGGCACATCATCAGATCCAGGGGAAAAAAATGAATGGGTATGACAAAAGTAGTGATTTAATACGATGTCTGCCCTGCTGTTCCCTGATTTGGGGGATTCATGTAAGTGAGGAGCAGATGGGATCTCCAGGGGGAAATTCTAGGCTGGCATTACTGAAACCAATGTAAATTTAGTACTGTATTTCTAAAGTGTTGCTGGAAAGCATCCAGAAGTCTGAAATCTATTCAAGGTTTTCGCCTCTCTGATTCACATATATATATACACACACACACAATTATTTATTCATATATTTCTCATGGATGGGAATATGAGGTTTCATTCTCATGTGTTTGTGGTCCATCTCACTTTAAATGTCACCTGACTCTCTATTTTCCCTTTTTGGAATGAGAGAGAGCATCAAATTCCTGACCAACAGTAACTACCAAGGAAATGCTTTCACTGCTTCCAAGAACAGGCACTGGAAATGTGGTTGTATCAGCCAAATTTTAACTTGTGTTACAACCTTCCAGGGCCCCAAACTTCTCATGCTATTTGCAATGGATAAAGAAATGTTCACTCTTTTTTTGTGCCCAACTGCCCACCACAGGGTAGCTACCAGCTATAGGGCCATCATCCCTCTTCTGCCCCTTGAAGGTGGCTGCACATAAAGAAGACCTCCTTTGCTTCACTGTCAATAGTACACATTTTGCGAAGCCCCCTATGAAGGCAGGAAGGTTGTCTATGCAAAACCTTTTCTAGAGCTTGTTAGGGTTGCATTTGGTATGTGGGACGTTGCTGCTTTTCATTAGAGCCATCTCAGGCCATTCTAGAGGCAACAGCTTTCATCTGGCACATTCTGCATCCTGTCCCTTACGCTCCCTTCCCCATGGGTGCACCAAATGATTTGAAAGTAGTGCAGCCAAGAGAAATCTTGGCCCTATCCTATCTAATCTGATCAGCTCAACAGAGCAAGAGTGATAGAAATCCACAAACCCTGCCAATGAGAAGATTTTGTTTGGCTAGGGCTGGCGTTTGGCATGATCTTTATCTCATTGTGAAAGTGATTAAAAAAAAAATCCAACAAGAATGTCCCTTAAAAATTAAAACTAAGATTGGCTGACATAAAAATAGGAACCAACATGAAACAGTCCCCCGTAGTGAGGGGTGTCGGGTCAGCTGAGAGACCATGTTGATTTTGGGAAAAGCCCAAGGGTGGAAAGGCTTTGTGTCATTACATGCCACCTCCACCCTTTTCTTAAGGAACCTGCATGACACCTGTGCTTTGTAAGCAATAGCAGCCTTTCCACCAGCCCTGGCAAATGGCAGTGATAATGCTGGTTTGTAGGGTCTTTTCCTGGCTAAGAAGCCTTCCATGCCTTCAGCTGAAGATACCACAGCAGCACTAGAAGTTGATGTCATCACAAGTTTGCCGGGGTGCAAGTGAGGTACAGTGATCTGGATCTGGAAATGAAAAATCAGCACTTTCAAACCTCCTTTAAAATCATCCTGTAGATATTATCCTTAAAGCTCAGCTTAAACAATACTGAGGAGTTAAATCTGGCTTCTTGTTTTGTCCCACATTGCATTTTGTAACTTCTATTGAAAGTCCTTGCAATTTTTTAAGAAATCAATGTATCCTTATTAAACATCTTGGTTTCAATAAATCAGCATTTTCCAATAGAAAATCTGTCTGCCTATTCTTATTTTATTTTTGATCAGTGTTATATTTCAGAGGAATGTATTTTGCAGTGCAGCCTCAGAAACAGGTAAATTACTATGCTGGCTTGGATCCATAGTTCGATTAGATTCATATTTTGCATTTGACAGTACAGCAGAGAGGTCATTTCAGAATCCATTGCAAGCAGCAGAGGGATGGAGTCACCTGCTCGCTGAATTTTCTCTCAGCCCACGGTAGACAGCTACAATGCAGCTGTCTGGGAAGGAGGGCTTCAAGCTGTAGCAGGGTAGGTTTAAGCTGGACATTAGGAAAGATTTCTTCCCAGAAAGAGTGATCAGACTCTCGAATGGGCTGCCCAGGGAGGTGGTGGAGTCACCATCCCTGAATGTGTTGAAGAGTCGATGGTGTTGATGTGGTGTTGAGGGATCTGGTGTAGGGAGGAAGTCGGGCTGATGGTTGGACTCGATGATCCCAAGGGTCTCTTCCAACCAATATGATTCCATGATTCTATGATTCTAAGGCTTCCCTAAAGTTCCATGAACATTATGGTCTCAAAGGTCCCCCATTCATTCCTATAGGAAAGCTATTCACTTTTCCTACTTTCTTTATTTAAATCATATTCTCTCAAGGACATCAGAGGTGACATTGATTTACATCCACACACGGTGAGCGCTGTACACAGATGTACTCTAGGCTCCCCATTAAGTGACCCCTTGCTGCCCAGGGACTCTGACTCCACAGATAACCTTTCTTTTCCAAGACAAGCCCTACTTCCCTGGGGCTGCCATGACCTTTCCTTTCCTACAGGGAGGAGACAAAAAGGCAGCCACCTCCCCTTGGATCAAGCTGCTGGATCGTTCAGCAGATGTCTGGTTGTGTGCCACTTGGAAAATGTCACTGCCTGCCGGCAGCTCCAAGCAGGTGATTAATGCCAGATTGAGGATTTTTCTAAGCTGCATTCAGATCCTTCTGCTCACTGCCACATAGTGAAATGACAACCTGGCCCTTGTGCCACCGGAGGGAAGAGTAGCGCCTGGCAGAAGATGGAAGCAAGGGATCTTCGCGGTCTCAAGCAGGGAGGATGAAGGTCTCACCAGAGCATGGGTGAATTAGAGATGAATGGACCTAGGGGCAGATCCTGAAGTCATGGCTCCTGTGATGGTTCGTGGACACCATCCCAACTCTGCTTTGCCTCATCAGCTACAAATTTGTCGTTAGAAAAAGGGTGGTAATTATTTGGCTGCTTCCCCCAGAAGTGGCTGGGCTTGAGCAAGTGCCATCGGGTTTCAGGAACATTTGGGATGTAGACATTGCAGACAGAATGCAAGTGGTGGCTGGAGTATCAATGTGTGTGCAAGAAAGCCTTTGAGGGGTGGAATGAAATGTACTGTTTAAAAGATTAGATTTGTATTCTATGAGAAGGAAGACATGCAGAGGGAAAGGTGAGAGATGAGGGTGGAGTGAGCATGAGAAAATGATGTCTTCTCGAACCAAAAGATATCATAGGAGGCTTCTGTGCGTGGCTGTAAGGGAGTCTTAGACTTGTGGAGACCTCCACAATTGCCCAGACTCAAATAGGGGTTTATCCCTCCAGGGAGTTTCATTTCAGTCTAAAAGGGTCAAACATGAGAGCTCCTGATAGGAGCAAAGGGGATTCTATCCTCACACCCTTTAGAGGCTTTAAAAAACAATATTTGTTCTAAAATAGCAAGCAAACAAAAGAATGCAGTGCCCTGACCATCACCCCAAGCATGAGCTCAACCTTTTTTCAAGTGCTGGTGTGTAAAAGGAGAGGAAAAAAAAAAATCAGCAACTGGCTTTCTTTCCTCCCTCTTCTCAACTCCTCAATATATTTATCTTTTCTCCACTTCCTCCGCACCCTCAGATTTGTTGCCTGCCCTGTCATGTCAGGGGCTGGTCCTTCAAGCTGATGGTTCCTTTTTCCAAACTGAAGAGTTACCGAGTTCCTGGTGCTGCTGCTTTCTCTGTTTTAAATTTTTGATCTCCTGACTGAAACAAGAGCAAAGAAAATCAAGGCTTTGGCTAAGTTCCCAGCCCTGTAACTTTCTGACCTTGAGCCAATCACATGAACTTCTAATGTCAATATTCCCATCTGTTAAGCCTTGCAAAGATGTTGTAAAGCAAAATTAATAAATTGTATTGGGATATCTACACTTACAGTCAGTAGCATTTCTTTCATGAGTAATCCCATCGACGGGTGTGCAATCACATTGAATAAAGTATTACTCATCATGAATAAGGGGCTATGAATCCAACCTTCAATATTTGTAAAAAGCTTGGAGATTTTTGTGGAAGATGTTGGAAAGAGAGCTCTCCCTGATCCAGGCTACAAATGTGCAGAAATGTATCCACCGTTAGTGCCTGAAAGGCAGATAACACCACCCTCTTGAGTCTTCTGCACACTTTCCCTGCTGAAAGGGTGATTTGGAGCCTGATGGTGCAAAGGGGGTGATTGTGGGCTGTAGCGCAGATGGAGATGATGGAGAAGAAAGACAGCAAGTCTGAGAGGGAGGAATGAAGGAAACTTCGTCCTATCAGAGTCCAAGGTTGCATCACAGCAGCTGGGAAAGAATGTCCAATACTGAGTCCTAATGAAAAAACACACGGGGACCTCATTTAACACTTCATGCTCAGCTAACATATCCTGAGGCACACCATGCTTCTGCCTTTGCTGAGGAAGGATGCCCTTCAGACCGTCTCCTTCAGAGAGCTCTGGGGTCCCTGCCCACAGCACACCGTGTGTCCTCGAGGAAGATGCTGACCTCGGGAACAGCCAGCTTGGCTGCGTGCAGGAAGGAGTGTCAAACTTTGACAGAATAAACTCATGGGAGAGGGTGCTGGGGGAAAGACAGCGGCTTTTTAACCCCCCAGTCCACTTGCTTATCATGGGGAGATAACAGCTAACATAAGCAAAGCCAGACGTAGCTGCTGACATTTCCCTGCTGAGTCTTTCCTCTCCCCCTACACGCAAGAAAATGCGAGAAATGCCTGACTTTGATAGCAGCTGTCAGGCAGAGGTCATCCTGCCAAACAGAACTCTTAAGACCTTTCCCACACAAGACTGAAGCTCTGGAGGAGGAGGAGAGGTGACAGGGAGGTGGTGGAACCTCCTGGAGAAGCCCATGGAGAAGGGCTACGCAACGTGACCACACCACGGGGGTGATGTGCTCTGAGGCAGTCAGAGTCACATCTTTCCCATAGGCATCCCTGTGAAGATTTTTTTGCCACCTGTGCCAAATCAGATGCCAATAGTGCTTTAATGTGTGCCTGTGGGGTGTGTTTACGTTCTGGCAAGCTACATCAAAATGTAGATGACCCCTGATGCGGTTTTGTGTCTGTCTGCTTGTGTTCAGGGGTCTCCTAGGACTGAGAGAACCTCATGGAAGCAGTGCTGTTTTGGAATCTTGTTTCACTCCTGTGCGGCAATCCCAAATTTTGGTGAAGGGTTTTAGTATCTCTGGCATCCCATGCTGGAGACAGCATGCTGTCACCTGGAATTCAACTGACAGCATTGAACATTGCACAGACACATCTCTGCCGCAGCAGAAATCGAGTAGCATTCCCTGGGGCTGGGTTGTGACGTGAGCCATAGGACAGCACCTATTTGTCTGGGCAGAGGGCTGTAGCCCATCAGCCATGCTCACAGGGGAGTTCGGATGGGTTTGCATCCCTCCCACAAATAGAAAAAAACACGAATAGGTCCTCTTGTGTGTTTATAATTTTTAGCAAGTGTATTGCATTAGTATCCTGCAATCAATACACCATGCCCTGACAGTGCATGTGATAAACAGGATGGAGTCTGCCATGGCAACTGTTTGGATATTTGGCCTGATCCTGAGAGCTTTTTGCCTGTGCCTGTTCTCCTCTCGTTACCTGTATTGGGTCCATGTGAGATCAGAATTGGGTTAATTGATTTGTGCTTTCTCCAGCATCGGCTTGGAAGCTTTCAGCAAACAAAGATTTAAAATAATCTCCGAGATCTGATTTCTAACCGTGTCGGGCAGCTGGCGTATCAGTGTCTCCTACAGGCTTTGAAAGATGACCTTGAATCACTTGGCCGATAAGTTAATTCTAATAGCTCGCTTAACCAGGACTCTTTCATGATTATATATCCCTCATGACAGTATCTGATGTTGGAGTGGTGCTCTGAAGGGAAGTTAGGATCGGGGGCAGAAACTGGTGAGGTTATATGTGTCTCAGACCACTGAGGGGCTACAGGACAATATTGTCTGTGTGCAGATGTGCTGCTCAAGGTGCTTTGTCTCTTGGAGTCCCTTCCCAATTTCCCCGCTATTGCAAGTCTTCAGACCTAGATTTGTCCTCTGAAAGGAAAGTGCCGTCCCATTTCCATGCTGTGGGTACAGAACTAACACAAGGAGAAATGGCCTTATTTAAGCACTCCTCTGAGGTTTAAGGTTGTCATTACTGCCCATGGTTTCTTCCTCAGAGAAATTCTTGTTGTTATTTGCCTCAAAGCAAACAAGCAGCTGGAAATGGCACAGGTTAGTTATGTTTAAAGAAATAAATTGTTTCGTTTTATTTACTCTGTTTTCTTCTTAATTTGCTCAAGTGACCTTTTCTCCATTTTATGCTGAAAAGAGCAAGCAGAACAGCTGATTGACCTGTATAGCTTTTCTTCGGGGTTGTTCAACTCCAAGTGCTCACATACAGTTCAACTGCCTTCTCTGGGATTTCAGCCTATTCACTTCAGCATAAACAAAACGAAAAAAAACCCAAACCAACCAAGACCACTGTTCATTTCTTTACCTTTCCTTCCTCTTGCACTTCTACCGCTGAGATACCCCTGAAACGTGGTGACATCCTGTTCTTGCCTTTTTTCCTCTAGATAATAAGAAGGCCTCCCATATCTGCAGAAATTCCTTACCTCCTTTGCCCCCTATCTATTTCTGCAGTGCTTTCCTTAACTTGCTGTTCCCAAATGATTGTGTTTTTTCAGGGCAAAACCACGCAGCTGATGTTAGAAAACAATGGAGGGAACACAGTATCTCTCAAAACAGCTTTACATTTCATTCAGGTCTTTGATGACCACTGTGCATTGAACCTCCTAGCTTCTACTGAGCTGCCCACAGTAGTTACATCTTCTTTTGTCCCCTGGAGGATGCGATTCATTTGCATATGAATAGTTTCAATTGTTCTTCCCAAAGCATGTTACACATGTGATGGCCTCAGCAGGATTTTATTTGCCATCCTATGGCCCTCTTACACCCTTCTCTGAGATTTGTCTTAGGTTCTTCTCATCTTCTCCAGACCTAACTGACCTAAGAGGAAGATGGGGGAGGGAGGAAATTTTGTTCTTTGAACAAATGTTGCCCTTTTTCCCTATTCCACCCCATTCTCAGGCTCTTAATACATATCTGTAACAATGCTTGTCCTAGGAGTAGTCCCTAGAGCACCTCCCACTATTAACCTCTTTCCATGCTGAGAATCGGACTTTTTATTGCAGCTCTTTGATTTTTTATGTCATAGTTTGTTTTCAATCCATGAAAGAACTTTTTCCTCTTACCTCAAGGTAACCCACTAAGCTTTCCTTAATAGCTCCTTGTGAGGGTTTTTCTCAAAAAATCTTTTGAAAACCTAAATAAATCGCCTCTGCTTGTTCAGAGGTATCCATTATTTTTGTTAACAGTTTGAAATGCATTAAAATAGATTGAGAAGCACGACCATTTACTGTGACAGCCTCCATGCTGGTTTGTCCCAAGCATCTGGGGGCATTGTAGCTCTGTCTTCAATGGTTTTTCTCTTATCTTTTCTTCAATTGAAGTAAGGCTTGCCAACCTGTAATTCCTTCATCTCTTTTCACACCTTTATTTAAAGATGGGTATGGCACTGGCCACTTTTCAGCCCTCTAGCATGAGTCCTGATTTTAATGAAAAAAGTGACAAGCTTTGTGCTAATAGCTCTACTTCTTTGCTCTCTCATTCCTTCTGAATTTGTGTCTGGTCCCAGTGACCTATAGCAAATTGATGGTCTCATCCAGTAGTCTTTACATGTGCAAGTAGGTCCATTAACTTTTGCAGCCCCTCTTTAACTTCAAAGAGCACAATGTAGCAGTGAGTGCTCTTGGATCAGGTCTTGTTCCTCGGTCTCTCAAACTAAGCATGAACGTTTCCATCTTATGCTTGAAGAATTATTTGATTTTAGGTGTTGGGTTGGTTGTTTTTTTTTTTTTTACCACTTGTTCCCCTTTTTTTGCCATTGTATGTTGAGGTTTGGGCATGGAGGCCTTTCTACTGTACATGTGTGTGGTCTGTACTACAATGGGTGTCTAAGCCCTTGGATGAACTGTAGACTTCCAGCAGGCATCCTTCTCCCTCCCTGGCAGTATATCACGCTCATTATCTTGAAAGGAGAACTACCAAATCGAGACTTTTCAGTCTTCCCCATGGAGACTTGTATGGGTTTGGTTGTGTTTTTTTTTTAAATAAAAATGACTTTTTTCAGTTATGTCTGTTACATTTCCTCCTAGGGATTGAGGGAATTCAGTGAACCAGAAAGTAAATGCGATTGCATTCTCAGAATAAAATGGGAAAGGTATAAAAATACAGGAGAGTGAAAAGCTATTTAGGTTAAGCAACGTTAGTAGCACAGTAGTTCTTGGATATAAAATGTCACAGGTGGACCAAACATTAAAAGAAGTATTATAAGTGGAGTAACTCTTCAAATAATGGAAAGGGGACAGAAATCAAGCTGCCTGTAAGCTGGTGTTTGATGTGTTTCACATCAGGGTCATAAATGTAATCGCTTGATATGGCAGAGAACTGGACTTGATGACACAAGAGATTTATCTCACCTTGTTGTCTCAGTGTTTCTGAGAGCTAAGTAAGGACGATGCCCTCAGTTGCAGCTGATTTAGACCACGGTTAAAGAAGCATAGCTGGAAGACAGACAGTGTCATTAATTCCTCTGGTATTATTGTTTCCTTATGTGTTACAACCTTGTTCAACTGGATTGAATGATTAACCGAGGATGTGAATAAGCCCCTCCAGTTTACAATTTAGGATGGATGCAGACAACCCAAAGCCTTGAGCACCTCTGTGTCAAGCCAAGTGCAAGGTCTGCAAGATGGTGGCACGTGTCTGCTGGAAACATCGCAAACAGTAAGACAGTGTGTCACAGAGAAAACGAGCAGCTGAAGAAGAAATGCATGAATCCCATTTCCTCTCCTGCTGGTCTGTATCCTTTTGTCTTGACAGACTGTCACGAACCACTTTTCTCCTTTCCACTCCACTTTCTCACACGGCATCTTCACAGTCAGCCCTTGGCAAAGGCTTTTTGGTGGCCATTCATTAATTCTGCTTTGGCCTTTAGTAATGTCATCTTGGCTCAAATGCTTTCTTGAAATACAGTGCTGCAGATTTCCCCAAATATCCTTGGCATGTTATATGGCACTGGAGTAATGCTAACTCTCTTAAAATGTAGGTGAAGCAAACAGTGCTAATTTATGCCTGGCTTTTTATTCCCAACATAATTTTTGTTTTAATGTCCCATCTTCACCCCATCAATATCTTTTCACTACTGGCATGTTGAAACCAAAAGTAAATATTTCATTTTCCTGTCTTTCACTAAGATGCTCGCCCAGAACATCTGGGAGTATGCAAATGAGACACGACTTAGGGCTGCTGCTCGGTTGCTTTATGGGACATCAGGGCATGAGGATGTTGCCCACACATGTCAATGTGAATGGAAAGTTAGCAACACTGGGTAGTGATGTATGATTTAATATAGCGAAGGATATTTACAGTAAAACAACAGCTCACAAGAATAGATTGCAGAATTGTAGACTCTGCCTGAAGGATCAGAAAGGTTTATTTATTTAAGACATAAAAATGAAGTTGCACTTGTGCTTTGTCCTGCTGGGTGTACTGAGCAGGGCAGTGGCCTTGTTTTAACTATGATGTATTCCCCTTCCCCATAAGACCCCTACACACTTTAAACAGTAGGCTTGGATCCAAATTCTCTATTTCTCATAATTTGAACTGCAGGTGGTGTCCAGGCATCCTACAGAAGTGGCCACTGAGCATGAGTAAGGCACATTGCCTTGAAGGGGCATTGAATCTGGCCTGGCTGCAGATGCACAGCTCCCATGTGCATCACTTTCTTCATTAGCCTTTTGACAGGCTGCAGGTCTGAGCTAGTCCCAGGAACTGTGACCAAATTAGTGCCAATTCTGATACCCAGTGGAGATTTTTTTCCATTATACTTCACCTGTAAGGAGTCTCGAAGCAAAGCTTAGAAGCAGACCCAGGACTGGGCTTAGTCACCTGGAAATGGCATTTTGATAAAACTTACATCTCACAGCCAAGATTATTTAAGGAAAAAAAAAAAACAACTGCTTCAGCTGAAACCTTGCCCCTGTTGGAGTCTACAGCACTCACACCCCAGTGGGACAAGGACTTATGAGGAAACTCCAGAAACTGGTTCTGAGGCACAGTTTTTCGCTTGAGGAGATGGATTTGGCTTCGCTTTATGCAATTAGTTCCTATTTTCTACCTATTTATTATCTTAGTATTTGGAAAGATAAGGCTGGGCAAGCCCTAGCTGGTGCTGCCAAGGCAAAGCTGACAGTGTCCCACGTAAGCACACGCGCTTACATAGAATCATAGAATGGTTAGAGTTGGAAGGGACCGTAAAGCTCATCGAGTTCTGACCCCCCTGCCCTGGGCAGGAATACCTCCCACCAGACCAGGTTGCTCAAAGCCCCATCCAGACTGGCCTTAAACACTTCCATGTAAACAACCACTTTGCTGCTGTGTTATAACCTGAAGAACAAGACTGCTAAACAAATTCAGCCCTGAGGTTTACCTTTTTATTATTATTATTATTGAGAAATAAGTGACTTTAAACAGTGAGATCCTTTCTATCCCTCCCCTGAAAGCCAGTGAACACAGTGATTTATCAGAATGCTGGAGGGCCAATTGGGGGAGCCAGGACTGGGGGTCTTGGAGGAGCCGGGGTGCCAGCTCATGGGAACTAGGGTGCAGCTCTCTCCTATTCCATCAACCCACCCAGCGGGCACTCGGTTTTCTCTCCCCTCACAGTTTGTTACAGCTTTTAACACTTGCCAGCGACATGCCTGGTGAAATAAACCTCAACCAGCTCAGTATGTGTCAGAAACTGTTTGCTGGGGATCCAGTACTCAATTTGTCTCTGTACTTGCCTTGTACAATGGGTAATTTAGTAGCAGCACTTAGATACTGAGGTGATAGATGCCTTGTAAATACAGCAGATAGATTAAGTTATTAGTGTAAATGTGAAAAAAATTGCAGATGGGGAGGGCATTGAAGCTTTGCCCCTCATACAGTCTGTGGAGGATGCCAGTGAATGAGCAGTGGTCCTTCAAAACCGGTGCCGGACTCATAACTGAGTCCAAGGAACCTTTATAAAAAACAGTGTAAGGGAAGGAAGTGAGCACATATCACTGCTCAGGGAAGTGGTGGAGTCAACATCCCTGGAGGTATTTAAAAGATGGGTAGACATGGTGCTGAGGGACATGGGTTAGTGGTGGGTTTGGCAAGTGTTAGGTTGATGGTTGGACTCTGATCTTAATGGTCCCTTCCCACCTATTCTATGATACTTTCCTACTTTTTGCCACTCCTGGATTGGTTGTGTCCTATCACACCTGCCATCAGCTGGAGCAACCCGTCCCTAGCATTACCACCTTACCCTGGCAGCTCACAAAGTGGTGCACCACCCCTGCAGAAGAGGGACAACCTGGGGGGCATCTCCTCGATGTCACAGTGACTGGACAATGAGACAGGTCTGCTTCTCCTTGGGAGCGAAAGAGAAGGAGCTGTAAAATAAACCTGCCCCCTAAGTTGAAGCTGTTGGGAGGAACTGCCTCCGCGCAGTAGCTTCGCTCTAGGAGGTCTGTAGCTGGAAGCCTCTGCAGTGTGTGGCTGGGCTCCCCATGGTGCTTTTCAGCTCTCTGCCTGTGCTGCACCAGCCAGAGAGTGAGCACAGCGAGGATGTGAGCCCTGCCACCCACCGCAGGGGCTCGCTCACCCCTGCTCGGCGAAGGGGTGGGTTTCAGGGACCCTGATGAGGGAAAAAGCCAGCTTCACTTTCTAGAAGAAAAAGAAGATGCCAGGGTCTGCCAACAAAGCAAATCTGACTTCTCTAGCAGAGCATCCACCTGCAACTGGAGCTTGCAGGTCTGCTGAGGGTAACTCCTCTTTGCAAGCTCTCGGGGCACATGGAGCACACACAGCAAAAGCAGAACCCTGCTCATGTCATGGCATCGCAATGTCCTTCCTCTGGACCCTACACCAGGACAAGGGTCTCTTGCAGTCCCAGGGAAGGACCTCATCAGCAGGAGCTGGGTAGCAAACCCTCAGAGATGATTACAGCCGTGGGGGAGGGAGTCTCACAGTTTGTGAGAAGCTGGTTCGTGCCCTTGAATGAATCTCTTCTAAGATCATGGGGAGGGTTGGCTGATGAGGAGCCTCTTCAGTTCTCACAAAACTCTGTTTCTTATCTGAATCTTGCTCACTCACATCTTTGGAACTCAGTTCCACATGCTTTTGTATAAATGCAAATCGTAACAGTTTTAAATTTACCGCCCTTCTGTTTCATTGATGATTCTCTTGTTGTTCACTACTAATTTGGAAACAACTCTGATTGCACTTGGAAAAACTTTGATTCCCTTGAAAGGTAATAAATAATTCTGGGCTACGTTTACATTGCCCTTTTTGTTGCAGAAAACAAAGAGGGACTGCAGAGGTGTCACACAATAATTTCTCTTAAGTACAAAGGCTGAATAGGAAGCTACTTTTCCTGTTTGCATACGATATACGCTCTTCTTTCAAGTAACGCCTTTAATCAGGTTTTGTGATCAAATTCTGGACAGTTCCGTGTAATTCGCAGGGCTGGTTTTACACATGCAAGGAGGAGATGTCAATGGCCTGGAAATGCTTGGTTTTGCAAAATAACAGTTAGACATTTGCTGTTTGTAAGCAGAGACAAGCAGTCCGTCTGGAGGACTGAGGGCACGGAAGCCCGTGTTGTGTCCACAACAGCATGACATGGCTCAGGAAAGGGTGACATCACATGAAATATGGGGAGCAAAAGGTCACCTTCAAAGCTGCGTGCTGGAGAAACTTGGACTCACCAGCAACATCTTGTGGAGCTTCATGGCAAGCTTTTCACGTCTCCTTTCCATGGCTGTGATGGCCACGGCTGTTCTAGGACTGGGCAGAGTCAGTCCCTGGGTGTCTATCATCAAGAGTATATGCTCGAATGTCTTCACACTCCTGACGTGTAGCTGAGTGTAGGGATTGTGCTAAATGTGAACAAACACAAGAAATAAAATAGCCTGGGATAGGGCTGTGAAATGTGAAGTTATAGAGTGTGAAGTTACAGAGAGGGCATTGAATGAACCCGAATGGGGAAGAAAACCAGATGTGCACACCTACAGCTTCATTTAGCACCTTTTAATCAACAGAGGTGCTTCAAAATTTGGGTGAACATCAGCTCAACGGAAATCACATCCAGGCAGTGCCACTGCATTCACCCTTCTCCTTGGGCAGTGGGCGGCTCCTGTCAGAGAGTACAAATGGTTTGGAGTGACCCTACATCAGCCCTTTAGCAAGGATGCATTTTCCAGGCTCTTGTAGATTCCACCCAGGACTTAAAAGCAAATAAAGAGGACTGAAGCTTGCCAGAAACTGGTGATACCTTGGGGAGAGAAAGTGCAGAGGAAAAACACAGGCACCTTCAAAATGACTGTGAGAGCTTTCCAGGCAAATGCCTATAGAGGAACAAAGACTCCTTGGCAGAAAATAAAGATGACTCTGGTGAGTCTTTATACCATTACTGTGCATGGGAGGAATTATGAGGAATATACACATACATGTGTTCCTCATATGTACATTCTATGTATTAAAGTTAAGTGCTTGCACCATTAATGAGCAAGAAGTGGAGAAAGAAAGAACTTGGTTGTGCAGAGCAATGAAGGAGGGATGTTGTTGTAGCAGGCTCAGCACTTCATAAAATACAAGAGAACTGTGACAGCTCTTCCCATGCCAGGCAT
The DNA here is from genome assembly GCA_013400555.1 of Jacana jacana. NCBI lineage: Eukaryota > Metazoa > Chordata > Aves > Charadriiformes > Jacanidae > Jacana > Jacana jacana. The sequence continues at coordinate 96,052 of VZTM01019487.1, forward strand.
CTTGGGTCTGATTCTAATCATTTGGCATCCTGGGGTGTATTAGAAGGGGTGTGGTTAGTAGGTGGATGTTCTCCTCCCCCTCTACTCTGTCCTGTTGAGACCCCATCTGGAATATGGTGTCCAGTTCTGGGCCCCTCAGTTCCAGAGGGACAGGGAACTGCTGGAGAGAGTCCAGGGCAGGGCTACCAAGATGATGAAGGGAGTGGAGCATCTCCCATAGGAGGAAAGGCTGAGGGAGTTGGGTCTCTTTAGCTTGGAGAAGAGAAGACTGAGGGGTGACCTTATTAACGTTTATAAATATGTAAAGGGTGAGTGTCAGGAGGATGGAGCCAGGGAGTACAGCATGATAGGAATTCTTGCATGTAGAGAAAGGTGCTACATAAAGGAAGGGGATATGTTATTCATCATGTTCTTATGGGGTGGCTAAAACCCCGACATTACCATGAGGGGATTTTTCTTTTCTTATAGGTAGGATCAAGAGGCAGGGATGGGATGCCATGGGATGTACGTTACAGGAGAGCCATGAGTAGATTTGTCAAACATCAGAAATGACACAAATGTGGCTGCTTCTGCCTTGTCATGGAGGCAGAGACAAGAACAAGTCCAGAAGCTTGTTCCCATCCTGGGATTCTGGGACTATAGAAGTAATGTTACTGGATTTTGTTGTTGTTGTGGTTGTTCTGCTTGGCTGATTATTTACTGGAATACATTAACACAAAGTAAAACACCAATAATCATCCTACAGTTTTAGGAGAAGTTTACCAAATTGAGGAACTCCTTTCAAAAAACATTCTTAAGTAGGACATTCAACATAGGTTATGAGGATCAGAAAAGCCATCTGGGGAGCTAGTACAGGGAAGCTGCTCCTGTGGCTAGCATGCTGTTTAGGATATAAAAGTGCTGGGTTTTATTTGTGTTGTTCTGTCATATATGTCTGGCTTGGTTTTGAACAAGTCTATTTGTTCTATCAGTAAAATGTAACTGGTATTAACTTGCCAGTTTGGATATCATGCCTAAAGCCTCTCTGATGTCTGCCAGGGACTCACATGATATAAAATCAGGGTTCATATAAAATACCCATGATAGAGAAATTCAGGTATAACGTTCTATAAGTATTTTTACATGGAGAAAACTTATACCTAGCCTGATTGTCTGCCTTCAAACAGATGCTAAGTAAAATGGTTTATTTAGGATGATTGATTATAGAACCCCACTCATACATTCCAGACATATTCTACAATCACATCTTCTTTTCATTTGCCAGGGCTGAGAAGAATTTTCATATCTCTTCTCCCCCCTGTGATTTATCATTTCTGAGGCTAAGCCTGTTATCAACATAGGTTCGCTCTAGAGCTCCCAGAAGTCATAACACATTAGCATGTCTTATTAAACCAAGGCTGTGGTTAGAGCTGTGGAAATAGAGATGCTCTTTCTAAAGAAAAAGAAATAATAGAGGATCGAATTCTGTATTTATTAGTTCTTCTCCTGTCAAAGATCATTTTGGATGTCGATGGGCTTTCTGATGCGGTGTCAAAAGCCACATTTAACAATTTTGTTGGTATTGATCTAATGAGATGTAGACAATCTAAAAGTTAGGTACTTAGTTTCAGACAGATAGGCTCTTTGTGTAGCCAATGGAGAGGGCCAGGGATGTCATCCCACCTGACAGTGTGTGTTCAAGACAGATCAGAAGAATTGTCCCAGAAGTGCCCATCTTTGCAGCTGCTTTTATGGGAGTCCAGCTGCTCAGCCTGGATTTAAGTTGACCAGGTTTCAAACAGCTAGTGTCAAGTATGATTAAATTCATCCTCAGAGTTTGACTCAGAGCCCATTGGAACAAGCAGAATCTTTCCTGTCCTGAGTGGGCCCTGGGCCAGCTTTTGATGTCATAAAAATATGTAAATCCAGTACCTTTCTTCCTTGTGGACCACGGTGTCAAGATGTTGTTCTCTTATACCTGTTTTGCCTTTGGAAATTTTGGCAGAAAGGCCCAATAACCTGAAAGGGAGACTTATCTGAGGAAGAGGAGCACGATCGGCCAAAAGAGCACCATTTCCAAATGAATACAATGTTAAATGACAGCTTACTCTGAACCCCATCAAAAGCAACAGAAAGATTCCCAATGGGAGTTAGTTTTGATTTTGTTAGGCAACAGAGATGTTCATTTTACCTTTGCAGATGAATCATGGTTCCTATGGGTTTGATTTTACAAACTTCCCACAGAGATCAAAACTAGCGTGATCCTCCACATGGTACTAACTGTGTCAGTTTGCCCCAGTGGGATATGGCTTCCCGTTCATTATAAGGGTCCTTCTTCTAATCTGTCTCTACAGAGGTGTCTTAAAGAGCTCAAATGAGTGATTAGAGGTATTCCTGCTGTCACTTTAACACACTTCTACAATCGAAACGAAGTCCCAGGTTCCAATCATCTAACACAGACCCTTGGTGCCGTGGGAGTGGGCAGTCTCCAAAGCCCTCTGGGGGTGGTATGTACTTAAAGCAGCATTAACACCTATGCTCTTCTTGGGCTGTCTTTGATTTTATTTTCATTTTTCATTCTAAGTGAGACAAGTAAATTGCAAGTTACCATCATATTCTAGCTGTGCCTAGAAAGACTCCACATGTCCAGGGGAGGAATTGGTGCCAGGAGATGCTAAAGGTCTGAGTATTTGTGATCACTGTCTTTGAACTGCAGCCAGAGATGCTCTATTGCCCAACAGGGTGGAGTTATCTCTTGGAATCTTTATGTGTTTGGTGCCTGGAAGACAACTCACTTTAGGAAAGGCCAAGGATTTCTAGATAGTGGAAAAGATGCCAGTTAGGAATCTCAGAAACAGCCTGATCTTGTAAGACTGGCTTCTCACATACCAGAAATCCATCGTCTCCAAAGTGACTATCTTTTGCTAATAGTGATTATCAAGAGAAGGTGGATTGTGGCAGGAAATCAAAGCAGAGGTGGAAGGGACATGCTTCAGTTATCCACCACAGTGAAGGGAGGGAAAAAGAAAATGATTGAACAACAGGCTGGTCTCCCATAGAAGGAGGTAGCATTGCTCCATCATTTGTGAAGCTTCAGACGGCTGGTGCAGAAAATATTTATCACCGTAATGACAAGGCAGAAGATGAGGCACTGAGGTAGATCCTAGTTTATTCATCTCCCATTTCTCAGAACGGAAAAATACCTGAAGATGGAGGAACAAGGTGTGTAGCAGATGTAAATAGCCAGCACCTAATCGTGCCCTGGAGCAACACTGATTCACTCAGAACTGGGTCTCTGGGTGCTTTGCAGATGCTTTGCCTGGGTGCAAGCTTATCTTCCTGGCTGATGCAGGGATGTGAAAATCATGGTGTTGCTGTCTTCAAGAGTACCTGAACTCCAGGACCAGGCATACAAGACCCATTGCATGCACTCAGCTGAGCTCCAGGGTCAGCAATTTCCTTCTTGCCTAGATCCCTGCAGAGTAGCACTCATGCTATGTGCACCATCCTCCTCTTTCCTCCACAGCCCAAGAACATGGAGAACTTGAAAAATTGGACTAGATAGAGCACAGCCCAAGATAAATAGACGAGTCCAGTTATTACTGGTTTCTACCTCTTTATTTGGTCAAGGGCAGTAAGAGGAGCACGTTCTCTACAGCATCTCCTTCCCTCTGTGTAGACAGGAGTGTTAGTTAGCAGCTGCCAAAGATCCTGCAGCTGACTGGAGCCTGGAAGCTGCTGATGGACTTCGCTATTGTAATGTCTTGTCCATTGTTTCCCGTGGAGCACAACCACACTGTCAGTCGCCTTGGCAGCAAGCAGGTGAAATGAGGCATCAACGTGAGAGAGAACGGAACATCTACAAAAAATCCCACCAACTGAAAACACTTTAGTGCTTCTATTTTCCTCCTTTCTCACACTCTATTCATGTCCATCTTCCCTCTACTGCTTCCTGGGCTTTCTCCAGGTGTGCTGTGAATAACAACCAGCCCCACGGGCAGCTGTGCTTTTTTGGACACAACTGGTAAGAGGCTCCTGAATACCTTCCACAACCAAGAGAAGCCACCCCCATGTCAGAAATTCAGGTCCTGCTTTAGAAGCCAGAAAAACTTGGGACCATGAATAATAAGACTTTGAAAGGCTGGTCTTCTTGTGGACTTGCATCTCAGATATGGGAACCAGTGTGGAGTCTCTGGTGTCTAATAAGAGTAGGAATTGCTCCTGTCCCTCAGCAACCAAACGTCTTCCTATCCCTCCTTTATCCAGCTGCTGCTTTGTCACACAGCTGCTCGGAATTTGTTTAGCTTTCCACCCAACCAGTTGAAATTCGATGCTGAAACGAAGAAACAGAGAAATTGGCAAATTAGGAAATAGATGATTACTTAATCTTAGTTCCTTAAGGAATACTCCTCATTCCAGAATCTGCTTCTGTCCCACAGCACCATTGATGTTATTTTGTCTCCAGTTTATACCTGTTATGGAAAGCTGGACATGAATTTCTTCCTCTAAGTGAAAGGATGATTTCTGTATTGGCCAAGTACTTCACATATCTGTGCCTCCATTCACTGCTGAAACCACCAGGGCACTATGGGTTTAGTTCTCCCTTCTCACCATCTCATGCTGTTCGCCAACATCCCCAGCGTTCCACTGCAGGTGGACCCCTAGTCAGATCGTTTAAGGAAGTTTGCCCTTCTCTTTCACTGTCGCTGTAGGGCAACAGTATGAATGAAAAGTACACTAGGGAAGATCTTGTACTATGTCTCACTGCCCAGTGGCTCATTTCTTCAACTACTTCATGCAGTGACTCAGCCCACACCACTGGCATGTGTTATACAGGCTTGGGAGTATCCAGGGTTGGATGGACGAGCAAGAAGTGTAGTGGGCATGGACCTAGGCAAGGGACACACAGACCTTTAGAGATGGGGAGCTAGATCAGGCTGTGAGTGGTCATGGAGTAGACAGAGCAATCTGCTTTCTTGAGGGCAGTTTGGATTTTGATATCGTGGCATTTGCACATGGAAAAAGAGAAAGGCTGCCCATGGGTCCAATACAAGGCTCAGCTTTCTTTTGACTCTTCAGCTCTTGCCCATGACAAGGTGAAATAGCAGGTCTGAGCTGTTTCTTGAGGGCTGAGGGCAATACTTCCATCCTGCTGGGAAAGAAGGTCACTCAACAACCCATGGGGACTAACCTTCTGCTCCAAGAGAAGTTCTGGAGGGTTGAAACCTCCTGTAACTGCCCCCTCAAGGTGAGCCAGTCTTATAACTCTTACCTGAGACACTGGGGAGGAGGAGGAGGGAGAGGGAAAAGAAGGGACAAGCACATAAAAAGTTTAATCCTCCACAAAGAGTTCAAAAGCAAAATCTAAATATGTATCACAAACAAAATAAAGCTCCCTGAAGTATTTGTTTAATGTTTATCCAGTTCTGAATCCTTTTTCTTGGCAAACGGTCTGTTCTCCCTGTGAAGTGAAAGGGCTGGGACTGCCTGCCAAGTGGTTGAGGACTTCAGAACAGCACATGGACGATAGTATCTCAAGGATGGAAGCAATGTGAAAGCCTACTCCCTGCGTCCCCAGTCACAGGTGAAGAATGTTCATGTACAGCTAATGAAAAAGGGTGGCATCTGCCTATACTTTCATACAGGTTTATCTTGCATCTGTTCATTTCTTGAAAGAAAAGCATCCTTGGAACTGTCTATAGGACCCCTGCTGTTTTGCGCCTTGCCATCTTTTATTTCTGTATTACTATTATTATTGTTATATGTTCCCTGTATAGTTGCTACTGGAGTGCTGGCTCTGAGATTTGAAGTCCTTGTTTCTTGAATGACAAAGATCTGAGCCAAGAATCAAGCAACTGAGATTTATTTAATACATTTATTTCTTTTGCACTTTTCTGAGCAACAAAGGGACATTGAATATTTGCATTTGCAGATGGTAACACTTGTTAAAAAAAAAAATCGTTTGCATACCTACATTCTATAGATACACACACAACTGAAATATACACTAAGATATCTATATGGGCTGATCATACTGTTCCTTGAGTGGTTGTAGCCAGTACCCTTTCCTAAAAGAACCCATTTTTTAAAGGGAGGGAAAGAAAATAAAAGAAATAAAAAGCTCTAACTTTACTGAGAGCTGGTTTAGAAGACATTATTAGTGACAATCGTCTCAGGTCAGGACACTTTGCAATTGAGTGTCTAAAAGCAAAGTTAATTTCCACAAGGAAATACACCGGGAAAAGGGAACAGGTGAGAAAGGAGACAGAGAGGTATTTTAGCAATGAAAAAGGGCAAAGCACGTTGCCTCAGGGGATGGGAGGATGCCTGGAGGTCTCAGGGGGTTGGCAATGAAACAAAAAGTCTTTCACCTCCAGGTCAAAGGTTCCAAGCTAGCTGAAGGCAAAGAATGTGTTGATGGTCTCTATGAAGGGAGCTGATGATGGTCTTCCACCTGTTTGGCTGGAAAGGGCATCTGCTTCTCAACCAGCTCCTTCGATATCAAATGCTGCTTTAGTGGAGAATTGAGGAAGGCACAAAAAGGAAATCCTTTGCTACATCTTGACTGAGTAGCCAGAGGTCAAGATGGAACAGGCCAGTCCCAGTCACCATTTGGAAAGCCTCCTCCAGCTCTTTCTGGCACCAGAGCTTTCAATCTCACAGACTTTCTGAGAATTATATTTTCATACAAAGTGAAAATAGAGTCTAGATCACTTTTTTATAGTAGCCTGACATTTCTGTAGAGAAATGTAAAGTTGGGCTCTTGGGGTCTAATTTTCAGTGTACCTGTGCTGTTTCCATTTCCAACAGTTCCAGTTACTTCTGTCCATGCAGCACCTGGAAATACCCTATCACATTAAGAACAGCACTGTATTTGATAGGTTTACTGTGTCTATATCCCACTATCCTGCTTCCTCTGCTGTGATCCTACATGAATGAGAGGGTGAGAGTGCGTGGCATGGGGGTAAACTGGGGCTGACAGTCATTCCTGACTATGTATATTGCTTTCTTTTTATTTTCGTCTTCCAGAGCAATAATATTTCTGGGACCTCTGCTACCCTTTTCAGTCTGTTACTCGCACTTTTTCAGGTATAAGAGCCTTTGCCTCAGGCCACCAGTGTTGAAAAGGCAAGGATGCCACCTCCTGCACTGGGACAACACTGGTCATGGCTCTTCTTCCCCCATTCTGCCATTGTCATCCGTGACAACAAGGCATCTGAGACATGACCAAGGGCGGCTGGGACAGTATAATGGCCCTAAAGAGGGGAGGTGGGTATGTTTCTAAAAGCATTTCTTCCTCCTCTTGCAAGCTGTTTGTTTTCCCTAATGGTGCAGTTGCAAACCCTATAAGCTTATAAAATGGGCTGTGAACCACTCACTCAAATCCCTTAGTGAGTCCCTCCAAACAGCGAGAAGCTCTATTAGCAGTGGCAAAGCTCTTCAACGCCTACTCTGTGGCTTCTCCTTTTCCTTCCCTCCTCCCTCTTCCCCCTCCCTAGCGCTCCTAATTAGGTCATTAATTCCTAAATCAGGCACACCGAAGCTGCTGCCACGGCAGCGTAAGCGTTCCTGCCATGAGGGAAAAGGGGGTTCAGCATGGAAAGCCAGTACCCACTCACTTCTCAGCTGCTTTGTGTATTAATATAACAGCCCTCCGCAGAGGATCCTGTCTGGGGAATGGAAATCTAATGTTTGCCACTTGTTGAGAAATGTTTTCTCTATAAGCCACCTGCATTTTACATATATATGTATATATTTTTTCCTGTTTTCCTCTTGCTTTCCTCCCCCTGCTAACTTGCATGTGGCAATTATTTTAAGTGAGCCTTCCGCAGCGCACGGAGTGGGTGAGTTGCCTGCAGAGCTGAGTCCAGGCCTGTGATTGGAGATCTGGAGCTGATAGCCCTCTTCTTGGCACTCAACCATTTCTTTTGACTTCAAAGCAAGAAACAAAAGATGTTTCAAGGACTTCTTTGGAAAATCACCATTAGATATGATGAGGCTTAGGGCCGTTTCCATGGCAATGGAGCCTTTTTACATTGTGATCATAGCTGCAAAATGGAAATGTTCTTTTGTCTCTGAAAGTCTGTTCACTTATTTATATGAGTGTGTGTGTGTACTTATTTCAGCAACAGAAAATAATAAAAGGAATTAGATCTCATGTCAGGTTCCCTAAAATGAGTCACCTCCTCACCCTCTGAAGTGTTGCTTAATTCTTTAAACTCCTGTATCAAAGCAAAAACTTCACAATTTAAGTGAATATTAGTATTTAGGCCATGAGATTAACAGCCTTTTAACAGAGAGATCTAACATGTAATTGTCCCAGTAGACTGAGAACCTGATGAACAGAGGTGATCTTTTGACTCAAAAGAGCAAATCATATGTCTCCCTATGGCTGTGACTATCACCCCTTTTGTCCTACTGTGCTCAATATCTTCTCATCTGTTGCTTCATCCTATTACTTTGTCACTGCCAATCTGAGTTTGTGTGCAAGTCAGTGACGCAATCAAAACCCTAGGTTCCCCACAAACTGTATCACTTTCCTATGGAGTAAACACTGCTGTCTTCATTTAAACACGGAGAAGGCTATTTGGGCACACGGAAAATTAACCCTAACCTTCAGATGTAAATATCTGAATTTTGTCTTTCTGAGGATCAAATTATTTTGGGGCAGGGTAAGAGGAGAGGTGTGGGGAGGGGACAAGTACAGCTCAGGGGCTAAAGAGTATGAAGTTCCCATTTTTACAGACATTCTGCAGTTTTCAGTGTATGCGGGTGACCAGAAATGTCAGGACCAAAGTGCCACAAACAAATGCCCCATCTGGCCCAGCATTTATATGTGCTTCATCTCATGTAGCCCAGTCTGAACTTTGCCCAAGTTATTACTGAGAGCTGTGCATGGATGGGGCTGTGCTTGAGAGCAGCTCGGTGATGGAAGGGATGCTCCTGGCCCCTGCCTCTGGGCCCAACCTGCAGCTCAGGGCCACATCCTCATGCAACTCTGGTGTGTGTTTGTAATGAGCAAACCCACCCCAGAGCCTTTTCTCCCTCCCAGCATCACTCTTTTCCTCCTTCCCATCCCCCTCAGATGTGCTCAATGGCCTTCCATTCATGATAGTGGCTGAGGAACCTGCCCATAAAAACTGAGGTTTATCTCCTGCCAGTTTCCCCATTTGTTGTTTTATTGTCATTTTCACTGCCAGCTAAACGGGAGTTTTCTTCCACTCTCTCCTCACGCTCCTTTTGCTTGCATAAAACATGATGCTGTATTGTGAACAATGCAGGAATACATTACATAAATTTCTCTTTGATATCCAGCATGTTTCCTGCTGTAATGGAATCGGAACAGAGCAACCTCTCCTCCCCGACATGTCAGATAACTCTCTATCCACTCTCCATTAGGACAAATGTCTGCAAGCCTTTGAAGAGCTAAACACCATAGAGGAAAAAGAAAATGTTAAGGGTGCTCCAATGGGTATCACTGGAAATAATTGGGCTGAATTAAGTGAAGGGAAAATTTAGGCCAACTAACAGGAATAAAAGAGTCTGTTAGGCTAAGAAGTTGTCTCTGAAGCTATTAGCCTGGGGAATAGTCTCAAAGGAAGATGGTGCAAACTTTAAAGAACAAAATATATGATTTAGGCAGACGGTTGGTGAAAAATGGATGGCTTTGAGTCACGTTAAGCGAGACTGAAATGAAGCACTTCAGACCGTAATGCAGGAAAAAACACTTAGTAAGACTGTGTGGAAGATACTGACCTACTGTAACTCTTCCACATTGACTCCTTGTGCCTTGATAATTCAGAGATTAGCTCCACATACACTTACAAAGGATGTCTGGACTTGGCTGGCAGCCGAAGTATGCCAAAGCGGACCACAAATCCTGGTTGTTACCCAGGGTGAGCTGGGGAAAATTACATCCGTCACTATCTCCCTGGAGTGGCTGCTTTCCCTGTTGGAAAGCACACACCCTGTCAAATTGCTTGTCGGCAGGAACCTGAAGGCAAAATTCTGCTCTTTGACTTATATGTTCCCTTAACGCTCTCTCCCACGCTGCTCTGGGCTATGGCATAAAACAGCCTGTGAGATGTCACCGAGACATGCCTGAGCAGGTTGGCATCCCACATGGTCTAATCCATGCAGATTCAATGAGAGACTGGAAGAAAAGTGCTCAAGTGCCACCCACACTTCCTGATTCTGACTAGCAACTGAGATTGGAAACGCTACAGATACCTTTAGAGGATGATGGGAGCAAGATGCCTGCTTTCATTTAAAGGTTTCTGCTTTGATTCTTCTTGCTACTTCTTTTTGGTACAGCAGCAGACCATATTTTTATGTTAAAAAGCCTTTTTCTTTTTTCTTTTCCTCAGAAGAAACTAGAAAACTAATTTTTCTCCTTGGACTATTTGACTTACTGGCACGATCTCCACAAATCCAGTGTCTAAATCCTTATCTGCATCTGGTGAAGTTCCAGTTCACAGTTCTTACCTCCATATCTTTGTCCTTCACTGCCAACCTATCCTTATGTTTCTCTTAGATTTCTTATTCCGAAGACAATTCCTGAATCATAGCTGCAGATCAAGACTGGAAAATGAAAGGCAGGCTGGGGTCGTTCTGGATCACGCACTGCTCCTGCCTTGGAGCCAGCTGATGGGCTGTAGCTCTTGCTTCTGCGTTTCCCTCTAATCGTGTGAAACCCATGATTCTACTCCCAGCTATTCATATGAGTGAGTTACATCCAAGCTTTGCTTTCTGGGAGCCTTGTAATCTGGACATTTTTGGCCAGTAACTGCATTCATTCATCTCCAGTGTCATGCATCTAAAGCTATTAGTATACACGCTCTTTCAAAACTCCCTTGCTCTGGGACTCCCCGTCCCCTTCACCATCATAAGCACTCAAAAATTCTTCCAGTTTACTGCTTTTATCCTCCCTCCTGGGTGCTTGCTGATCAGATCTTCTCAATGACATGCTAAGTTGTTTTAGTGACACTGATGCATTACTCTGGACTCCATCAGCCCAGCAACCTTTGGGACCAGTCCTAGGAGTCAGGCAGCCAGACAGCTCAACTTGTCTCCATCAATCAGGAAGAGAGACTTTATTGGCCAGAATGAGGGCTACAGGTGTACGCCACTGTCACAGTTTTAAATAAACACGATCAGTTTGCCCAGTGCTAAGCAACTGCTTCTGAGAGCGTGTAGGCAAATGTGTTTATAAAGCATAAGAGTCCAATCCATCAGCCCTCAAAGAGCCTAATCAATATATTCCAATTTGATCTTAGAGAAGTTTTGCCTCTGGGAAGTTTAATTTATTTCAACTCATGACCATGAAAAAATGAACAGCCACGGCACTTTGACAAAATAGAAAAAGCGGATGATGTTGTATCCAGCACCCGTTCCATTTCAATTTTCCATTTTACCTGAACAAATCACCCCTACGACTTGAATGACCGTGAAAACCGATCGAGCGGAGAGAGTCTGCGGGCCAAAGGGGAGACAGAAGGAATAAAATATGGATGGGAAACATAAGATGCAGGACTTCTAAGATGCTTGGCTGTGTTAGGTGGCTCCGAGTACAGAGTACAGCCGGAGTGGAATAACTGGTACTCAAAAAGCAAGATAAATTCCTTCCTATTGCAAGTGCACAACGCTGTACACCCAGTGTCTGACTAGGCTCGTACATAGAAGCCTCTTCCCTGCATTTACTCCAGGCTCTTCTTGAATGCTCTTATAACTTTTTCATTGATGACCCTCCCACCCAATTCTCCTGATCCCAAATTTAGGAACCAACTCTAAATCTGCCTTTCAAACATTAGTATGGTCGCTAAACAAAAGACCATCTGGAGCTCTTCTCCTGAGCCATATCCAAGCGTTGTGGTGTCTGAGCAAATCAGAGCCAGAAACGAGGAGCTGAGGAGTACCTCTCCAGAGAACACTAGCCTGACCATCACAGCTGTGAGTGAATCCTGTGCTTGCAGCTTCCTGTCTAAAGAAACGTTTGGACAGGGCCTGGTTTTCGTGTTTTTTTTTTCATTCCAGGTTGTTGACTGTCCCTTTAGCAGAACTGGCTAGGTGAAACCTTGCTCATGTGATTCAGGGGTATTTCAGGTAATCCAGTTTTTATCGACAGTGGCTCAACTTCCTTCTAGAGGTTAAGATCACAATGCTCTACTTAGATCAATGTACAATATACTTCAAAGTGTATTTAAGAAAAATACCATGTAAAACAAATGAAACGTCTATTTCACTAACCCTCTAAGGAGTCACGCCAAGATGCTTGACATCCTTGGCGTGACATCCTTTTGGCTTGACATTATTTTACAGAGGTGCATTGTTTTTTTTCAATCCTTGCTGGTTTCCAGCAGGGAATTTGTACAGAGTGGACCATAAGGCTGTGATATAAAGGGATATCCTTGGTTTTCACTCAAGATGGAGGCTGGAGGAGAAGAAGAGGTGTCACCCCATTATCAGAGATACTCAATTTTCTTTCTGGGAACCGTCACTGTGTAAGCAACAATTTTTTTCTGGCCTTGCCCTACGCTGTCAGAAAGGATTCTGGGGAGGAAGCTCTGTTTAATGCTAATTTGTTAAGAATTGAATCTAGTGTCCTCAACAAATGCAAATCAGTTGTTTATACTGATGCCAGAAAATGTAAAATCAGAAATGAGTGTGTTGATTTTCTTTCCTCCAACTGCATTTCATCCTAATGCTTTCTGCTTTGATGCTTCCTTCCCAATCTTATTTGATATAGCATCAGACCATCTTTTTTATGTCAAACATTTGCTTCAAAGCTTCTCATAGACTGTGCTAGTTGTCAAAAGTTGGAGGCAACACATTTTAAGCATTCAGCAGGCAGTCTTCCGAAAAGAAAACCACTATTTCTAATGAGCACTTGAGAGTGTGGTACATTGCAGAAACTGTTTTCTAAGATCTGTCACAAATGATTTAGTTTTATTAGTTTTAATGGCCCTTAGCTACAGGCATGGAATATAAGTGAAAATTAAGGTATTTTTCACAAGATGAAAATAGATTTCAATCAGAGACGGTGGGCATTTCCCTCCTCTTGCTGATCCCCTCTTTATTTTTTGTTTCTGAATAGACAGTCCTGCTCCAAGGAAATGACTTCACAGTTCTGTGGCAGACACAGACATCCTTCTACCAAGCATGAGCTCTGCTGACATCAGAGGCCCTTTTCCTAACCATGCACAGCCCTGTTCATCAATGGCATCCACCTCATTCCCAATGAAACGGCTTCATATGCTTTACAGGGATCTGGCCATAGTCAGGGACATAGCCAGATGTTTCTAGATGGAGCCAGAGGATTGTCTTTTTTGCTACTGAACTGAAGAACTCACTCAAACCAACATTTATTAATTCCCATTCATAATTTCTCTGTCTTTCTTCGTTTCTTCCTGCTGCTCACGTATTCTTTGTCTCAGATAAAAGCATGTTCTTCCTCTTCGCATGGGGTTGTTTTTCTATTTTTTGGGGTGGTTTTTTTAGAATGTGCTCCTATAATGCTTTTTACCAGCTTGTTTCAGTTTGTATTCAGTGGAGAAAGAGTGCTGTGCTGAGCCCAGACACCTACACTGTAAGGACTGCACCTACAGACTCTGAGTGAACAAGGCTCTGTTGTAGACATGAACGAAGCCTCTAAAGGAGAAGGGTTCTGCAAAAGGATCTCTCCCCTCCATGCCAGACACCCTACTTGGTTTCCAGCCACCGTACCATGTTACTCTTACTCAACAATAGCTTTTTATGTCATCTGCAACCCTTGAGAGTGAAGGAGGAGCCCGTGTTTCCTACTAGAGCTCCTCTGTATCCCTGGCTAGTAGACTTGGTGTCGTGGTTTGGCCTCAGACGGCAACAAAGAACCACGTGGCAGTCACTCGCTCTGGAGCCCGATCACAGTCGGGAAGGCAAAATCAGAAGGAAAAGGCAAAATCAGAAGGAAAAGGCAAAATCAGAAGGAAAAGGCAAAACTCATGGGTTGAGACAAAGGCAGTTTAACAGAACAACAAAACAGCAACAGTAACAGTAACACGGATAAAAGGAATATAAAAACACGATTATAATGCCGACTGCTCACCGACTGCACCCGGGACCGTCCCTGACTGTGCGCTGCACTGCCCAACTTCCTCGCCCCCCACCTCTTCCCGGCTAGCTCCTGTTCCCTTCCCCTTTCCTGACCAGCTCCCCACTACCCCCTGGGCATGGCTCACGTGGGATGGAATACCTGTGCCCTGCTAGGAGGATTAACACTGTCCTTCCTGGAACTAGGACACTTGGAGTTCTTTGGCTCCAGCACTAGGGAAATTCACCATATTTGCTGTAATAGTTCCAGATTCAAGACTTCCTAAATACCCTAGAATCATCAGTTTCCCCTCTCTTTCTAATCTCTAGCAGTCTTGGAGCTCTATGGATGGACGAGGTATAACCACTTGCAGTAAAGAAGTGTGATAACAGAGGAGAGACACTATTGTGAGCTCTTCCCATTTAGTCTTTGGACACGATTTCCCAGCAAAAAGCATTATTGTTTTTCCCCTTAGGCCCAGTGCTACATTCTCCATCTGGAATGTGTTCATTGAACTGGGTCTCTCCTGCCTCTTTCATCATCCTCAGTAATTAAGCTTTTACAGCTAGAGCTTAATTGATAACTTTACTCTTGATTAAAACGACAGGCCATCTCCAGCTCTTTGCCCACAACTTTGTTGGCTGTGTAGTATTAAGGGAACAATCGCCTGTTTTCTTTGGGGAAGTCAGCATTTGGGGTCTGAAGTCATGGAAGTAGCCAGACTGGGCTCTAGGTTACCCCAAAGGACAAGAAGACTAACTTCACCCAGTCAGAGTAATTACTCTGGATTGACATCAACAGGGTTGGGAACATGGTTTGGTCAAGGGAGCAGATCAGTGGAATAAAACTGAACTAATTTTACAGGGTTCCTTCTCTGAGTGCAGTCACAATTTAATGGTCACATATAATTAGTTAATTCGTTTACCATAATAAATGCTTCGCAGCCCTTATAAGCATCCATTAAATGTGTCAAATCCCTTCCTCCTTTCCTCCACACACATGCAATTTCCTTGGCAAGTGAGAAAGTGTAATCGAACCAAAAGGTGAAAAGAAGGATGTTTTATGAGGAGGGCATGCTTTCCCCTGTCACTCAAATTCTCATGCTTGAATGAGTTACAAGTACTCTGTAATGCTGTTTTAAATGCAACAGATTCCACCCTTAAAAGAGGAAGCAAAATCTGAACCTTTTTTGTAGTTACTGGTTTCAGTGGAGCCTCACTGATTTAATCTTCTGGAGGACCCAGTTGTGGCTTGGACTGGAAATACCTCTATAGGTAAGGAATGATGAAATAGTAGAGGGACAATTGTATCTTTTTATGAAAAAGGTTGTGAATTTGATCTGCAGAGATACCTCGTGTCTCAGAATTAGGTGATTGGTGACTCCTAGAGCCTGGAGAAACACCTATCAACACAGGTCAATATTCTTCCTAGCTCCTGCATCTCCTCCAGCATCTTTCTCTTCCTATTTCTCTGACTCTTTCTATTAAAAGGCATGAATGGTGACCCTGCCCAATCCTGTGTTCACAAGACACTCCATATTTCTGGAAGCTCAATGGGAAACTCAAGCTAAAAGCAGTTTTGAAAGCCTAAGCTGTATCCTCTTTGCTTCCCAGCTCCATTTTCCAGAAGTTCAGGGAATGCTCTGAATATGGCCACCAGGATCAGCCCAAGAGGGGTGAGCTGGAGTCCACAGGTCAGTGACCCATGGGTCACTGATGAGGTGGAGAAGCACAGGTGTCCTCTCCCTCAACGGAGTAGGGCACCGCAGAAAGTCAATCAGTCCTCCATCCTCATTTGCCCCCTTTCCTGTTGAAATTTTTAGCCCCATCACTGATCCAGTAGCCAGGCACGCACCTTCCACAAGGAAATGGGATCTGCTCTGAAGTTTCACCAATATCTAAAACATAAAGGAACGATCTTTAATCTGTCACTTGTATAAATCTCCGAAATCCCACCTCAATCCAAACTGTGCGCTCCGAGCATGCTGGATTTGCTGACTTGCTTGCTTTCTCTGTGTAAATACACAGAACAGGCAGAGAGGTGACCAACAGGCAGAATGCGACTCAATCTGGGCTTGAAACTCTTAAACGTTAAACACAGGCAGCAGACATTGCTGGTTTTCTGCTGGGATTCCATTTCGGGGAAGGGAGGGGTTGTTTCCCCAGCTCCTGCTTTCAGCATCTAATTCTTGCTCTCTTTTTGCTTCCCCTGAAGGAAGTCAGAGCAGGGAGATGGCAGGAGAGTAATACAACAAACTATAACACATTGTGTAATTGAAATGGACCATAATCACTAATATTAAAGACAGTGAATCATTCTAATCGAGGCATGCTCAGCAAACAATGAAAAATTATGTGCCAGAAAAGCTAATGCTGGTTTTAAAATGAACAGAAATGAGGCGAAATGGAACCTCACTCTTTATTCATGAAGGTCAATTTAACGTGATTATTTTTTCCCTGGCATCACAGCTTCGTGATTACTGTTGTATACCTCAGTGCTATTTTCTAACCTAATAACAGTAAAAAATAACCAGCTGGTGATGATTCTGTTTAAAGCAGAGACTAAATGCTCACAAAAACCTGCCACTGAACAGTTGCACATGCTAATCAGACACAGCTCAGCCAGGTTCCCAATAGAGTCCATATTTTGCGAATTTCAACTGGTTGACTACATTGAGAAATTAGATTATGCCTCGGACATTCAAGACTTGGAGTGATCTGCATTCCTTCATTCCTCCAGGGTGAAATCAAACACTCCATAGATCCTGCCAGGTGCTTTTAATTCATCCCACTCCATATCTTGCCATAATATTTACTGCCGTGCGGTACAATCGCTGTAGGGACTTGGCGTTTCGGTGGAGGTGACAGGGTCTGATTCTCCCTGGGCGTCTTCTCACTTTGTAGGGGAGAACCAGCTTCAGCTCGAGTGAAATTACTCCTGGTGCCAGCCAGGGCCAGCAGAGAAAGGATCTGTCCCCCCAGCATATGTGACACTGAAGGAGAGCACTGCTGACGACATTTGGAAGAAAGCTGACACCGCTAATAATTGATAATTTCCAGACTTGCCAATAAGCACCAAGTGAATTCCAAGGGAGGGGGTTGGAGGAGGGAGGAAAAAATAAAGAAGTTAATTAGAATAAAAATGCCCAAATGTTTCTCTGCTCAGAGGAAAGCGTTGTTTATACCGGCATGGAGCAATACCTTTTGTTTTATCCCTCAGCTGTCTGTAGTTCTTCACAGCAACATCACAGAGGTTTATACTATACAAATCCAGACCTTTGGAATCTATAAATAAATGTATTTTTTTACACTTACCTCATTCTTTTTTTTTTTTTCTTTAAATTTTGTTAAAATCCCGGAGAGACAAATTAGTAAAGAGGCAGAGCTTTGCCAGAGAGCTTTCATTAGATCAGCACTAATAACTTCTTTCAGCAGCCATGGATAGCTTCTGACATCACAGCTCAAGCTTGTCCGAAAGCTAATTATTTTCCCTGTTATAAAACAAAGGGTCTGTATCAAAGGCCCATAATGTGACACGGCACACGCTCCAGATGCACTGATTTGCAAAATAAATCAACTGTGTCAGGGTGGAATTTGGAGGAGAAATTACAACAAATTGCAATTATACTTGCAGTGGTGCACTGTTTAAATGCATTGTCGACTTGTTAAATGCAAGACGCCATGTGTGTCTTTTTCCAGGTTGCTTTTGGGGGAATACCAGAGGAAAAATTCTTATCTGTCCAAAGGAGAAAAATCTTCTTCTCCTCCCCTTCACCCCCTGTGCAGCTTTTTCCAGCCTACAGATGCTATCGTAGTGGGCTTCATAAAAAATTTAAATGGTGTCACAGGAAGGCAGGCATAACTAGCAGGAGTGAGTGGCTGGAGCCCAGCCCTGGCAGAACAAATGAAGAGATGTTCTTAATATCAGCATTCAAAACCTTCCTGATTTTATTCTCTTGTTTGGACTGCTATTAAACCATATCACCAACTAATACAGTACTGGGAGAGATTTGGGTTGCTTTGTTTTCCTTCTCCACAAGGAGACAATTTCCTTTCCTGTTTCCCTTTTCCATTCCTCACATTCTCCTCCCTGAGCAGTGCCAAAGCAGTGGCAGGGACCCACCTTCCCGATGGGCAAGGCCACATGTCAAGACGGTTGATGAGACCCAAGCAAGGCGTTCCCCAGGATCTTGCCTCCACCAGTATGTCCCATCCTGGTTGTTAGATAAGAAAGGGACAGTGGGATGATGTCAGGAAAGACGAATTAGGTGGAAACACAAGAGGTCTTGTCCTCATGGGCTGGTGTCTCCAAAAGTTTCCCAGTGCTTTCAAAGCCCAAATGAAATGGGCATGTCCCCACCACGCCTCAGGCACTGTGAGAGTTGGTGTTTTCTCCCTGTCTTCTGCCTTCTTCATGGATGCCACAGCAGGTAATCAGGGCGTTTCACTCCCACCTTAGACGTCCCCCAGCCTCACAACGTTGGCCTTCTCCTCTTTCTTTGTGAGTCTATTTTATGTTTTCTTACACTTTTCCCCCTTCCTATCTGCTCCTTAATTTATTTTCTCAGTTTCTTTTCCTTTTATCTGCTTGTGCTTGTGTATTTTCAGCCTCTAATTTCTGCCACATTTCATGTTTGAACTTCTCCTGTTCCATCTCCTTTCCCACGCGTGCTTGTCTTGTTTACTTTACTCTTTGCAAACACTTTTCCTTTCATTTCCAGGCCTTGTTTCCCTTCGATTTGTGTCTCTCTGCGTGTATATACATACATACAGATACGCACACACACATATATACATAAATCTTGAAGCCTTAGCCTTTTACTTTTCCAAACTAGCCTGTCCCTGGAGTCAGTTTGTTATTCCGGTCTCATTCACTTTATTGAGTTATTTTCTTTGCTGCTATCAGTCTCTAAATACAATCCAGTAAAGATACAGCAATGATTTTTGACAACCTGACCTTTCTCTGCTTTCTTACACTTGTTTAATTAGGTACCGCATGCAGCTGTGTCTTGATCTTTACAGTTTTCCAACCTCCCCCAACCCCTACCTGGAGGAGGGGGAAATAAAAAAAGAGAAAGATGTTGTTGAAAGAAGGTCATTTTTGACAGGTCTGCCAGTTATCTCAGACATCGGAAGGCCAGCAAGTTCTGCAGGAATGGCAGGCCATGCTGTCTGTATTTTGCTTAACAAGTTAGGGAAAACTTTTGGCTGGAGGAGGTAGGGAATTAGGTAATTTGCTGGTTCGATGAGGGCCTGCAGTGATTTAACCTTCAGGTATCCTGTTTAAAGACAAATCTGACAAACAAGAATGGAAGGTGGGTAAAGATCTGTCAGGTCTTTGCTTTGGCAGGCTGGGATCTCTGGTCTAGCTGGGCTGTGGGTGTGTGTAGACGGAGAGGAGAGATGCCCCCACAGATCTGTTGGACCGGGAAATCACTGATGCTGACTTCAAGGGCTGATGGCAGACAATCATTACTAGCAGAACATTGCTTTTTGTTTCCTGGGTGAAATGCATTAGTGTTGGTAGTATGACTTCATTCGTAAAATCAAAGAGGCTTTTTCAGTTTCTGGTGGATCACACAACTATTCAGCCTGTCCATTTCAGGAACTCCTCAGTACACCGTAGTGTGAGCCCGCACCCTTGTCAGCGGGTCTCAGCTATGAGAATCAAACCCCAGAATGAATCATCTGCCCAAGATGATTGAATATTTTTTTAATAAACTAATATTTCTATTAGTTTATAGTTTCATTGGTCAGAATGATCCTAGTTCAGCAGTGGTGGTTGTTAGATTTTCCTGTTGGAGTACAAATGCTAACTCAAACAATCTGCTACAGTACCATTTAAAGCCCGTGGAAGGCAACTGGAGTCCTTCAGCTTTCCTATGTCCTCCAGTACAGATCCTTCTATCCTGACACCAGCAGATCTCCCACTGACTTCCAGGTGCATGCATTACTTATATTTTGGTATGGATATTATTTAAGCAAAAGGACATGACAAACTGCCTAGTAACGCTGATTAATGGCTGCCCCTGGGGAATAGTGAGGCATGAGCTGAAGTTAAATAACTCCAATGTGCATTACTCAACACTGCCACACCACCTGAAGTGTCTCATTGTGCCTAAAAAATGGATTCCCTTTTAAAAAGGAACATTTTTAATGTTTCACATTAATTTTCTCAAAAGTCCTTACGCTGTGAAAAATATTCCCTACGGAAAGCCCTTTCCCCACCTCCACCATCACTGCCTCCCACCAAGCAGTGCCCTACAGGTGTCCAATGTATCTTCGACAAGGTGAAATAGCTCAGTGCATGTACTGATAACCCACTTGCCTACCTTGATTTATACTGCACACTCATGTGGTGTTGCTTTGAAAACCAATGGATTTCTCATGTGACGCACAGCTGACTAAAGTACCTCCTCACCAGGCAGACCACCACCCAAAATGGTCCTGAGCCCCTGAGCTGCATTCTCAGCTGCCCCCAAACCACCACAAACTTCCATTAATGCACAAGCTCAGACCATCCAAAGTTCTCTTTAGTGCTCATACCACCATTTGATCACTAAGCCCATCCTTACGGACCCAAAATCTGCCCTGAATGTGCTCATGCACACCTAAGTGGGCAACTCCCCGTGTCCTTGGGCTTCACAGGAGTTCACAGCAGAAGGCCTTCATGTGCTTTCCCAGTGACTCACCAGGCTGGCTGCAATGTGTTTACTCAAACATTTTAAGTTATGCATGTGTTTTTCTCAGATTTAGCAGAGAATTTAAGTCTATGCGCTAAAAAAAGCCTTCATGATGTTTAGTTAAACAAATCATGTACTAGTGGTAGACCACAGTCCTTTCCCTTCTGATTTTATTTTTATGAAAATTTATAGTTACTAAAGATCAGAGATTTAATACAAGAATATAAACCAGCATCCTGTGATTGTTTTCACAACAGATACGAGGTACCACTATCACACAGTTCATTCTTCCAAAAAAAAAAGGATCCATACACAGATAAGTACTACCCCGTCATTTATCACACGCTGGCCCTCAAAAGACCACAGAGATAAATATGGAAAAACAACATTTTCCAGAAGAAAAACCTCTTCTTTGAAATGTGTTCACCTAAAATATTAGCCCACTTCATATAATAAAGAGTGATGATGTAGCCACTTAAGAAAAGGAAAGGGGTGAGTTATAGGGACACTACTCTCTTGCTGTAGGAGGAAACACCAGGAACCGAAGGGTTTGATACCTATCACTAAGTTTGGAGAAGGCTGGTACTTTCTCCCTTGAGTCACAGAAACCTGTGCATCAAATCAGCCCAGAGCCCTGTGGTCTTTTAGACCACTAGCAATCAGCATTTACTCCACCCCAGAGCGGTTTAACTTAATGCGAGAAAAGACCGGTGGGTGGCTCATTTGTTTTCAGTGCTTCACTTTTTAACCTCTGTCAGTTTATTATGAAGAAAAAAAACCCTAAAAATATATTTTTTTACAAAAAGAGTATTTCAATAACTACCATTCAGCTGCAGAGCCCCCAGCGCAGGTTTGAATCCTGCACCAACGAAGTGAGCCTTTAAAGGGGAAATTGCCCTTCTCAGTGATGCCCCTGGGCGGGCTGCAAAGGGCTGTGAATACCCAAGTCCCCAGCCTCATCCTAAGACTAATATCCTGCATGATGAATTTCAAGACAGAGCAAATTTCGACAGTCCCGTGATGAGAACCTGGAATTTGCATTGCAAATGCTGGTGCAGGTGTGAGGGGTGCTGGCAAGCAGGTGGTGGGGCTGGCTCACATGGAAGCTGTCACTTCTCCCAGGCACCATGGGTGGGTTTTACAGTGACTTCTCAGCAGCCTTCAGTGTCCTTAGGGTAGAAAATACGATGGCTGTGTCCGTAATGCCCAGCATCCTGGGTAGTGCACGGCTCCCTTGGGATCATGGAAACCATTTCATTTACAGAGTCCTCACCATCCTCTATTTCATTCTGAGGCAGGAAGATTCCTGCAAAGACAGTTTGGGGTCTGATCATCTACTTCACTTGCTCAGACCGAAATCAGCTTTGTTGCAGGGTTGAAAATTCACCAGTTAGTGAAAGTACCCTCCTGGGCCAGTGAGGATACACCAGGGGGATCTGAGTGTTGTTCATCTTGGAGATGGGGCAAAATAACCACTGAATCTTGCTTTGCATCTACAGGCACTGTGGATCTACAGCTCATATCAGCCTCATTAAAATCTAGCATAAGACTATGAACTGTTTTGAGTGGGGCCTGTTTTCAGTGCCTGTCAAGAAACACTGCGGACCTTGAAAGGTCTGAGAGCTCGGCTGCTTGGTTTTAAACATTGCCAACTAGGGGTTTTAAATCAATCATGTATCAGAGCGTAAAAGCAGACACTTCTCACAATTGGTCTAAGGAGAGGTCCTCAAATGTGGAGAAGTGCAGGTACAAGTCTTCTGTAGATCCTTCTCCAGGTCCAGGCTCAGATAAACACTCCAAAGCCAAACACAATCTTTCCCAAGTTTTGAGATGTAGAAGAGGTGTGTGCAGGGTCTGTGAAGGGCTGGTTTAGTAGCAGAGCAGTCAAAAGCGCTCTTTTGTCTGTTGAATGCTCCAAGCAGGTCTTCAAGGTCTGCAGACACTGAAACCATGTATCTGAAAATGATGGAGTTACTCAAGTAATTATTGAATTGGATACTGCTCAGATCTGTTCTGCTCACTCTTATACACAATGATTCACCATTTATAATGCCATAAATTTATTTGAAGGAGGTGGAGCAAATCCAGGCTGGGAACATTCTGTGGTAGGTTTGGAAATGAAGCCAGAGCTGTAAAGCCTGGCTGGCTCCTCTCCAGGGAGCCAAGATGAGAAGCCCCCTGACCTGTTCATGGCAGCCAGGGATTTGTAACTCAGCCCCTCTCCATCCACCTTGGGCTGCCAGAGGAAGGTTGAAACGGGGTGAAAGACACGTGTATGGGGAAATACAGGCTTTCTCCATGTGCTGGAACTCTCCGCTTTCTTTTTCTTGTTACTCTCTTCTTCACTCTCAGCCACTTTGTCTGACTGTCGCTCCACCAAGCCAACTTTTCACCTGACAATACATTTTATTTTCTTAAAGCATTTCTTTACCAAGGATTCACTGGAGTAGTTGGTTGCTCATTTGTTTCTCCTTCTGGGAAATGGTTTAAAACTACCATGCTTTGATCATCTATTTCCCCTCCACACACACAGAGACAAGACAAATAAAAACAGTTCCAGTCAAAACAGGGTCTATTTTGCAAACAACCTGGTTTGGGGGGACGGGAAATAAATTAGTGGGGAAAAAATGCTTCATCACAAACATTTTGGACATCCTCTTGTTTTTTCCTGCTCTCGTTCCCTTGGCAGCTGGTAAAAGTAGAATTTATAAAGGTACCATCCAGCACGCAGGGGCACTGGGGGGGTTTGTGAGACTCATGAGTTTCACAGGACAGACACAGCCCAGGGAAAACATCTAGCTAGTGTAGTTATTTTGAACCAAAATCTTTGCCTACACAAATAGCTTTCTTTTTGTAATTCTGCAAGCTGAAATGAAAAGCTTTGCTTTTTTGAGGTCTGGATTAGTCAAGGGCCAGTCAGTCAGTAACAAGGAAGATAAGTTCCATCACATCTGCTAAAGCATGTGCATCCACTGAATTGCTCAGTGGGAATTTTTGTCCAGCACTAGATGTTCTTTCTGGACTCGACTTCTGCTACCTGCACAAAAGATTCCCAGTTTTTTAAGAGATCTCTCCATCAGAAGGGGAAGAAAAAGCATATTTTCTGGGCCACTCACCATGTCTGAGCAAAAAAAGTAGAAGAAAAACTCACCAAAATGCCATGAATTACTTTATCTTTCTAATTGCAAAAGTCCTTGTTTTTCCATCTGTCAGTGATGAGGACTCAGTTTTGCAAAGCTCTTAAAAAAAAATAAGTATAAAAAATTGGGAGTTTTTTTACCAATCTGAACGTGGAAAGTGGTAGTGAGTCTGCAAACTTGGATGAAATTCAGTTACATTTTGCACTGTGAACTTGAAAACCTCTGTTTGGCTGAGAAAATATGTTAGAAAGTGAAAAAGCAGATGCTGCTTTCCAGGTCTGTCATTCACTTTTTAAATGTATGGCTCGATAATCACTAAAACACAGCTTTCTCAGGCATGAAAACATCTGGGATTCGACATCTCTCTTAACCCAGATCACAGGGATCTCTGAATTGATTTACCCAGTTGCACGGAACGGAACAGGTAACTGGGCTGAATTTAATCCCATTAGCTGGATGTCCACGTTTCACCAGCTTTACGTGGCAGCTCTGAACTGTCAGCGAGCGTCTCCTTTGTGTGTGCGCAGGGAAAGTCAATGTTTTTGCAGTAACATACCGTAGAAACAGACTGAATATCCAAACAAACTGCATTCGCATGCTTGTCTGTGGCAACGCTGGGGGGAAACCGTGTGGGCAATTCAGGAGTTGGCACTCACCCGTGCTTGTCTGCACCAGCTCTGCCTGTGAGCCAAACAAAAGCTGCCTCTGAATTTGACCCACGGGAACGTGTCTCTCAGACACATGGCGTGGTCTGGCACTGGGGAGGGGGCTTTTTTTCGAAGTTCATTTTACTGTGCTCATTCCAAGTTACCTTGGCAGCCGGGGCAGAACTTCTAGGGGTGTTGCAGCAAACGCCACCTTTGGACGTGGAAAGACCTTGACCACCTCTTCCTTCTCCTCCTGGCCAATTCGTCTTGCAATGTTCCCAGCGCCGCTGCTGCTGGCGCAAAGGTAGGCAGGAATGTTGTGCAAAATACAGATTAGGCTTTAAAAACAAGTAATTTGCTGGTCACTGATTGTGTGTTAATTAGTATCGCTCTGTCCCTGCTTTAAGAAAAATGGTCCACAGATGGCTTCAGACAGAGAAAAAAATGCAGTTTTTGTTCTAGCAATCCTGTTTGTTTCCTGTCACCACCCCTCCAGCTACCCTCTAATTGAACAAAGTGGACTTAATTTGAATTAAACTGTCAAAAATCTTCCACTTAAATTGATTTATCAGCCTTCCCGGCTGTAATGGATTCATTTCTGCACAGTATATATGAAGTGTGTGTTGATGGATTGCGTTTCACAGAATGGAAACATTTTTTATGCATCTTCATTAGATTCAGCTCAGGTATGCAATGGAAAGTGGGAGAAAGAACAGCAGGGAGGAGGGAGGGAGAGGGAAGAAGAAGTGTGCAAGAGCACGTGAGGGAGGAAGAACAAGCCAGAGAACCCCAGCCTCAGAGTAATGAAAACCATCTTTCACTGCCTTTGTGTGTTCAGAGCCCAGGCAATGTTCATGTTGCCCCCCCATATACCCAACTTGGTGGCACTTCCAATGCATGTCAAGCAGATGCAAGCTCAAGGTCCCTTCAACCTTCACCTCCACCCTTCACCCTTCTCCATACCCTACCAGCTCTCCTCCCCAAGCCCTCTCTCCTTTCCCATGTATAGTTTAGAAAGATCTCCACCACCTCAGCTCTGGACACATGTGTGACTCCATCCAGTCACACTGACATGGCTTTTTAGGGCTCAAGCTGTGCCATAGGAAGGGTTATTGTCTCAGCTCCCTGCTGCTGTACACCCAGTGGAGTATACTGGGCCCAGCTAAACTGGCTTAATTAAAGGGTTAAAGAGAAGATTTTCGCTAAAGTGAAAAGAGATAGAGACACTCCCATAAGCAGCTGAGCTGTCTGGTCTGAAGGACCTCCTACAGGGTCCATGACCAGCAACATAGGTTGGGTTTGAAGATAATTATCCCTTCATTTGGCACAGCTCTGTTTGGAGAAACACCTACTTCCACTCTTAGACAGAGAATGTCACTTGATAGGCAAGCAAGGGAATATGCTGGGCTGGCTGAAATGTGGGGGACCAAGAGACCACTGTAGCTGTACATCCGAGCCCTCCCTGTCCCTGGGACAATCAAATCAAACCTTTCTCCAGTGAGATACCTTTCAAGAGGAGGCTTATATGGATGCAGGATTAGAGAGAGAAATATCAAACGCTTCAGCCAGCTCCACTAAAAGCCTTTCAATTATAAAAAAATTGTTATTGTCTTTATTTCTGGTCTTTTCCTGACCGAGAGTGTGTTTAATGCAGTAGGAACCATTCGACAAACTCAATTAATTTCCACTTAGAATAAGTTATTTAACTGAAGAGTTTTAGATGAAGCGGGGCAGGTCCAGTTTGACTCTCTGATTGATTGAATTAAACTTCTATTCATTTCCAGCCCCA
This sequence comes from Jacana jacana, assembly GCA_013400555.1. NCBI lineage: Eukaryota > Metazoa > Chordata > Aves > Charadriiformes > Jacanidae > Jacana > Jacana jacana. The sequence goes on from VZTM01019487.1 coordinate 122,357, forward strand.
TGCCAGTTCCAAACATTTTTCAACAGTTTCCATCTTCTGCTCCTTCTGCTTGGCATGTTTTCTTGCCCTTCCTCCGGATATAAGAATGGTGGATGGGATTCAAAAGGGGATGTGATTTCTGGGAATGGTTGAAGTAAATGTCACAAGTCGGGAATACCAGAGTGAAGATGCACGTTGTGGAGAAAGCAAAGGAATTGCACTACTTGCAGGCACAGACAGGCTGTTTCTTGAAAGCTATCTGAACAGACTTGATGCTCAGGGAAGCAAGGGATATCCATCCAGCCAACTGAAGCTGGAAGGGATTTTTTTTCTGAGTGATTTAGCATGTGGAGCGCTGAGCACCTAGTCCTGTTGCAGGTAACAAACCCCCTGAAAACGAGACCTGTAGTTTCCCTGAAAATCCTTGTCCATTGGCCTCACACAAAGCTGATCAAAGCCATCAGGAATGTTTCCCATGGTTTCAGCAGGCTTTGGAAAGGTCAGTTTTTTGTGAAACCTGCCTGCAGAAAATCAGAGAGCTCCACCTCTGATGTCTGCAGCGGCAACATTTGGTCCCATATCCAGAACACACATCTTTTCTGATGAAGGTTGCCACAAGGAGATGCCACAAGTCTGCTCCCCTTACACCCCCTCCCTCGTGATCTTTCACCAGCAAGAATATGAATCAATCCCTGAAGAGAGCTGTCAGTGAGGGATGATTTTCTTGCGATTATTGCCTGGGTGAGAGATTATGCCTTGTTTTTTTGCAAACTGCCTTATTTGCAGAGCAGAACGCAGTGGGCTCATGTCCAATTGATACATTCCTCTTCAAACAGCAGATCCAACTACAGAGTGAGATGCAAATTTAATTATTCCACATGTAGGAAACAGAAACGGAATCTCATTGTTAAATTTGTTCTCCTATGTTGGAAAGATAAAAAACAAACAAAAAAAGATGCTGAAGTGGCCTGTGTGAGCTGAATACATTTAACTCCCTGGAGCTGGAGAGAAATGAACTCTTTTTTCTGCTGCAGAAGCTTCACTGGATAGAATTATTTTTCTTCTTTTTTTTTTTTCATGTTCAACATTACAATGAGAAACTTCTTGCTCCTGTGCATGTGTATGTGCAATTCCCACCCCATTTCCAGGGGGTGTTTTGGGACCGCTTCAATTCCCTTTGAAAGTGCTCTTCCGGGGTGAGGAACAAGCAAGTCGAAACCTAGATAGTGGGACACCTAAATCTGAGCTGAGACAAATGGTTCTCCTTAAGGTCTTGTTTCACTTGACTTAGCTCAGTTAAAGTTGCTTAGGGGAGCACTGTGTAATCTGTAGACTCTGCTGTTGTCCTTTACAAAGGGGTGGGAGATCTCTCCCATGGTCTCATTTATCTACTGGTGTCTACAGTTTCTGAGAGGGAATCGGATCTATCTGGAAGGGTTTGCCCTCTTTCTTTGTCTCTTTCTCTCTCTATCCACTAATTGCTGCAGCTTTCTTCATGGCCTGCTTAGACAGGTGTAGTTACAATGGAGTACAGGTGGACATTACAAATGAGAGGAGGTTTATGGTAGGGAGCACCATCATCTGGTACCACCTTGAGTTCATGGGCTTATTTGTGTAGAAGTAACTCCTAGGTCTACTTTGAGGACAAGCTGATCTCCTATCCATCCATCCATCCATCCATCCATCCATCCATCCATCTCAATAGCATCTGGCTCCAGCAGCTGGTGCTCAATAGGGAGGAGAACTCAGAAGGTTCCTAGAGTCATCTGCTGGAAGAACTGATGTGATTTGAGGGCAGCTCAAGGTCACGAAAGGAGCAGCCTTGTGCGAGTCTGTGCTTCAGATCAGTCTCCTTGAACTTGCAGCTCAGTGACCACAGCTTTTATCTCAAGGTCAATTTGCCTCATCTTCTTTGGATGGTACTGGGAATCCCATTCACCAGCTAAACATAACTGATGAGGCCTGTCCTAGCAGGCAGCCACAGAGCCTAGAGCCACTCAAGCTCACCTGTGTTAGACTGACTGCTGCCCCAGAGCCAGTGTCACACTCTGCCCAGTGATGGATCAGCCATGCCAGACCCATTCATTATAGCTCCTACCTTATGTTAGCAGGAATAGATCCTGTACACTGTCATCCTGAAGAAAACTCCATCTTTTACCTCCCAACGCAGCTTTCATAGCCATCAGCTATTGAGCAACATCAACACTGGATACAGAGGGGGAAAATGCCTGTGAAAGAAGCTTCTGTAATAGATAAGGTATCACCCAGAGCAGAGGCACTCTGGGGCACTCATCTCCTGCTGTTCATTTGCAGGTGCCCTCAGGATCATCTTTCTCCATGTGATTCACTTCTGTGATTCACTTCTGGAGGCATGCACCTTTTCTGCACACAAACACATCAACAAGATCTGCTTTGTTTGAGTAAATTTCCCTACCAGGAGCAGAACAAGGGGTGAGCAGGAGTCTGGAGAAGAGCAGGGTGTGATGGGGTTTAGTTCCATGCTGCGCATTGGTGGTGTCCTTTGTAAAAAGGCTACCCTTTCCTGAAATGATCGAGCAGACATGTGTTTTGTGGTTTTTAAACATACAGTTCCTGTGATGTGGTTTGCAGCGTAACCCCCAGATAAATGCATGGGTGAGGGGGTGAAGGGTTGCAACACAAGGGCAGTTGGAGGCAAGAATTTTTTAATTAGCTTTTACACTGGAAAAAAGTGTTTGTGCGGCCACACTTTTAGCTCAGCCTTGCATAGCCTGAGCCTGCTTACTGCAAAAAGGAAAAGGAGTTGGTCAAACGGGAAAATAAACACCGGGTAACAGCTTAAAGAACATAATTTCCTACCAAACTCTTCCTATATTTACCATATAAAACGATCAACACATTTGCGCTGTATCAAACTGTGCAGACGTAGCATTAAAAGGTCAGCTGCTAACCTGCAGACGCCAAGAGAGTCCACATCTCTCTCTTAAAGATGATACTCTGTTCTGAATAGGTCCCCATGGTCCTCCTATAATAACATTAATACTCCGAGTGGCCATATAGCGGCTCTCATTTGCGGTGCGTGGAACCTCTTCATTAAGGCTCAAACTCCCACTGTGAAGATGGGAACTGACTTTCTTATGGCACTTGAGCAACTGGGGAACCTGAGACACAAGGACATGAAATTCTTTCAATAAAAAAAGTAAAAAATATCTGTCTCGAATTCCCTATTCTTAGCCTCCTGTTCCAACCTTCAGGCAGGCTTCCATGTAGTAGAGTTTGGGGGTTGAAATATTCAAAATATCATGGAACTGGGAAAACTCTAAAGATCTTGGATCCCTTCTGACTAAATTGTTGGTCTGTATCATCAGTAATTCTGAAACAATTAAAGTGAGAATGTCTTTTGATGCAGTGATATTTGAAGGAATAGGAAAACCAGAAGCAATGCAAAAGCAAGGAGTTTCTTGCGACTCCTATCCACATAGTATGGGCTGGACTACCCTTGAGAGCAGCTTATAAAATAAGAGCTGTATTACTACTTAGCCCGTTTGGGAGAGATAAGAACTAATCTCCCTTGACCCTCTCTGCCAGACCTGAACCTGGCAGGGCCATGCATTTGTTCACATTCTAGTTCAGGGCAGGATTTAAGGCCCTGTTTGTCTTTAAGACTCCTCGCAGAGGTAAGAACTTTCAGGTATTTTTCAGTGAAGAATGAGCCCTTCAGTTGAATCAAAGCCTTGTTACGTGCCTGCAGCAGATGGGAGAGGTGAAAGCCTGGCCCCACCTGCCCAAGTTGGTAATGGAGCAGCTGAGCCAGAATACAGATGTGGCCCACGCTTACCTCTGTTCCACAGAGGAGGCCAGGAGTAGAAGGAGGTTTGAGATTTAGAGCCTATCTATACTCACAAGACTATGCAAATCACTTATTACTCTGGCTTCAAGCCTGGGCTTGGAGGTACGATATAGGTTAATTAAAGACACAAGAGTGTGAGGGAGATGCACAGATTGGATGAAGCCATAGTAGTGAGGCAAAGACCAAGGAAAGATGTCCCAAGTTGATTCCCAGAGAGAAGATGGACACCAAAAACCAGCTTTGCTTCCCCCGCCGCCCCCAGGCAAAAGAAAAAGCATCAAAGCAGTGAGTGGAGCTGGTGCAAAAGCAGAATGGTCACTGGCAGTGCTGGTTATCCCCACAACTTCAGCAACATGGGAAAACCAGGAGAAGTTTCTGTGCTTTCCTCCAAATCCCGTCTCCCTGTCAGGCGCACACAGAGTGTTAATGAGTTCTAGAGGGCAAAGGGTCCCATTCTCCACAAATGATGGAGCAGGTTTTCCAGCCTTTTCACATATTGAAATCACGAAGGCATGGGATGTGCTTCTGGAAGACAGGCTTCAGTCACACACCTTCTGTTTCTAAGGTCAAAACCGGGACAATCACTGGAAATTTGATAATGTACAGTACGGAAGGAGTCAGGTTAAACGACCCGGTAACTTCCATGTCTCAAACTTATTAGTGGTCTTTGTATGCCAGGACTGTTATGCCTCTGGTATCCATGTCAGGGGCACAGCAAAGAAATTGGTATGGAATTGTTTCTGCTGCTTCTACAAGCACTAAATCTCGCTTTGTTTTTCCTATTTTCTTCTCTTCATTTTTTTTTAATAGCCATCCAGGCTTCTTTACTGAAGCCATAAAAAATACAAGTTATGAAAAGCAAAAGAAAAAGGCTATTTCTAAGCAGAGGGACATGTCTCTGTGCATGTTTGTGGACTGAGTAGCACAAGAGGGGACCTGATCCTCAATGTGTTTCTAAGGTGCATCACACAATAGAGACCTGAATTGAGCCCTCCAGGCACAACTGTAATATAAATATTAATTAACATTAATGGTCTGTGGCCTTGCCTGTCAGCTGGAAGCCAGCAAGACTGTGCATGGCAGAGTAGCATTAATTTGTTGTTGGAGCACTGAAAGCAGTGATTCTCATGGTATAACGAGGGCAGCAGCTTGTCTTCCACATGCCCACCCTGCTTTGCTCCTGGATCCTTCACAGGAAGGGAAATCGTGACTGGGATGAGGTGCTGGAGCTGTTTCCAAGAGCACTAGGGACACAGGTGGGAAAGCAACAAGCTCCTGGAGAGGAAGAGGCTGAGGGGAGACCTCACTGCCCTCTACAACAACCTGAAAGGAGGTTCCAGAGAGGTAGGTGTTGGCATCTTCTCCCAAGTGAATAATGACAGGACCAGAGGAAATGGTCTGAAGTTGCAGCAGGGAAGGTTTAGATTAGATATTAGGAAGAAATGCTTTATGGAGAGGGTGGTCAGGCACTGGAACAGCCTGCCCAGGGAGGTGGTGGAGTCACTGTCCATGGAGGTATGTAAGAAACGTGTAGACGTGGCACTTCAGGGCATGCTCTAGTGGCCAAGATTGTTGGGTGTGGTGGGGAGTTTGGGGGGTGCTGTTATCTGTGTGTGGTGGTGGGTGGTTTGGGGTTTGTTTTTTTTGTTTGTTATGGTTGGACTCGATCTCAAAGGTCCTTTCCAACCATGAAGATTCTGTGATTCTCCTGGGCAGGTCTTTTCTAGCACCAATCTTCTTGCAGCAATCATTTGGGGGGCTCCAGCTGGAACATCTCAGTTTCCCACTTGCTTCCCTATGGTGGACCCAGATCTCAGCAACAGCATCTTCCCCCCCCCTGTTTTCCTTCCCTCCTTCTCTCTGCAAGCACCTCCAATGAATTATTAATTGCAGCTCATCCAATTAAAGGGCTCCTGCCTGTTAATAATTCATGGCTGCTCGTCAGGGCTGTTGGCTGGCAGGGTAGGCAGCACTAGGGTTGGGGCTTCAGTGAACTGAGAGGAGCGAAGTGCAATAAAGAAAGGAAGAAATCAATAGTGTAGCACAAGCTGTGCACATCCAGGAGACTCTTTATTATATCTGAAAATTGCTTTCTGTGATTGCTACCATCATTACTTCTGTATTTATTTTTTAACAACTCGTCCATCATGAAGCCAGTATACATAACAAAAAAGGCCAATTGCACTAAAACAGTTAAATTCTTTTAATACCTGGCACTGGGCGAAAGCAGTAATGAGCTCATTTTGTCTCTGGCCCCTCTTACGGTGAAACCTTCCTCATCCAGAAGCCAGTTTCATTGCTATCTCTGCACGTTACAATAGATCTATTATTTTTCCTTCTGGAAAGGACCTATCAATGATGTTCATGGAAGTAAGTTGCAGCTTAGCAGCTCTGACATTAGTATACAAAGGCAGTTACCAGGACATGAGAATACTAACGGAGTATTCAGAGGAAGCATGAGTTGGTGCTATTTATTGCCAAACCAGCCTTTCATGAGGGCAAGGGAGAAAGGAAATCACACTGGGAACCTGTCCTGAGGTTTGAGATGAGCTGGTATTAAGGAAAAGGCAGACAAGGTGGGATGAGGGATGTGGAAACTCTGCACATTAGAGGGGATATAGTCTCGTACGAGGCAGACTGAAAAGTGAAAAAGTGAAATTGGAGATTTTGGTATGTGGACATAGTTATGGAGTGCAAATCCAGCCTGGTAAATGGCCAACATCCTTGTTGTCTTTGTAGACAAAGAATGAAGGGCTAGAGGAGAAAGCCAGAGAAGCCCAAAGTAGGAATAAGATCCCTTTTTTTTTTTTTTTTTTCTGCCAGTGCTGGGAGCTCACTGAAAGTAAATACTTAAGGAAGCTTTCAACAAGAGTATGTGTAGGTGAAAATCACATGAAGACTCAAAGCCTCATGAAAGGTATGCCTCAAACACTGGGTAAGGGTTTACTGCCAGTAAATAACCCAGTAAAAGTGGTGGGGGCTATATTGAGCAGGAAGTCAGCTTAAATCAAATAACTGTGTCCTCAGAAGTCTTTTGTCTCTGGAATGGTCTCTCTTTAATAGGGGTCATACCCTTCTTTTATAAGCTTGGGGACTATGAAGAGGAAGTCAGACATGTACTAGAAGCTGGGGAACTCTTTTTGTAGCCTTCTGTGTTGGGGACATTATGCTTTAAACCACATTTGATGGAAACCATAAAAAAGCCCATCGCTAATGTGTGACAATTGGTAGTACCTGTGGGTTGTGAGCTTATTTTGAAAGAAATCATGACTTTGGAGAGCATCTACTTCAATAAGACTTCAGACTGGGGCTTTCCACCACACTGCAAATGCATAAAATTGATGAAACACTGCTCCTGCATGGGGGTGTGATGTGACTGAATCACAAATTTTAAAATATGTAAGAACTTGGAGAGAATAGTTACAGTCTTTTAAATGCAAGTGATTTTTAGTACTGATTTGAGAGCCCTGAGGAGAACGTGGAGTTCAGTCTTCATGGCCCATTCAGTCTTTGGTCTCTCAGCCGTAATTTCCAATTAGTGCTAATTTGATTGTGGTTTCTGTGGTGTGGATCATGACGACCTTTTATACCCAGCTGATCTGGCACTGCAATTTGGTGGATCTCTCCCCATGGACAGTAGATAATTTGAGACTCTGCCACCACCAAATTATCCCTGTTTAAGTGCTTTGTTCAAACGAGCTCCTGGTAAGCCTGGTTCTGACAGTGTTCAGGATAACATCTATTCCCTTTTTGTTCCTGTTTCCAGTCCCAAAACAACATCTTAGTTCCTGGATTTGTATATTGAATGTGCACTACATGTATCAGGCACCAGTGAAACAATGCCACAAAACCTATGAATTGGCACAAAAGGGAGCAGGAGAGTTAGCAGAAAGGCCAAATCCCTTCAAACACTAAGGGGGAGCATGGCACAGCTCTGGGTGGCTGAGGACGTACCCTCAGGTCCAACACATTGCATGAATGGCTTGGTAACCAGCTGCTGAATGACCTCAAGGGAAACTGAGATCAGTGGTGGTTTAATTTTAAGATCTCAGGAGGCTTCTTGGTGATCATGTAAGCATCTTGCCATCCATGCAGGAGACAGCAAGGTGGATCAGTGAGTCCTCATCTAGGACCCCGCAGCCTTCTGGCACTGCCATTCCAGTAACAACCCTTCCTTGCACAGGACCCAACTCCTCTGCTCAGGGACGGGTGAGAGGAGAGCACAGGCTGAGGCAAGGCAGGCGCCACTGCCAAATGGCCCGAGTCACAGAGCTTGCTTCTTTCCAAAGAGGAGGAAAACTGTGGATAACTTTTTCCCAGTATTTTTTCAATATCTCAGTTTGTCCACTGTGTACTGACAGATCAATTCCAGAGAGTGAAACCAACGTGAACTTGTATCATTGCTGGGCTTTTAAACAAGAACAAAATGAACAAACGGTCTTAGCAGAAAACCAAATTTTGGGGGTTCTTTTTTATTTTTATTGACATTTTCATGAAGAAAGAATTGATCCTATCTCATCTCTGGAGTTAAATTCTTTGAAAAACCTAGCGTTTAACTCACAATAAAAGGGTGGAAAGATGGGCAGAGACGATGCCCCAACTTCCACAAACCTCACTGGAAGCTCCTGTCCACATCCAGATCTCTTGCTGCACTGCTTTGTACAATATGACGACATTTGATTCTCTCTCTGCTGTTGCCTTTATGTGTCTGTTAATACATAAGCCTGTTCTTTTTTATCTCACTTGTATATTTTGGCTCCCCCCCACTTCTCCCCCTTTCCCTGCTTAGAACTAAACTGCAGCACACACATTGTGCTTTCAGCTGCCTGTGATCTGTCAATGGGCCCAGGAGCTTAGCCTTAACAGTCTATGTAAATATTGTCTCAAAATTCCAAATATTCAGAGTGGCAGTAATATATGGAGCTTTTGTTAAAGCATCTTGTTTTATGGGCTTAACTACAGGATGGGAAACGTGGGGATGTCGACGTGTTATTTGTAGAAGGGACACACACTCACGTGTACACAAAAGCCCAACATTGTACAAATAGCAGTTCAGGCCATAAATATCACGGCAAAATTGCTCCCAGATCAAAACCACCCCCAAAAGAGACATGATGGAAATGAAGTCAGGCTGCATTGCTTTCAGGGCACACACCCTTAATTCTTATTTATTTATTTTTCTTTCTCCTCTGAAAAGGGGGAGGAAAAGAAAACTCCGGTGTCGAGAAACCTATTGTGGATCAACACGTTTAGAAACAAAATGTACCTTTGTCTCTAAAAATTCTGAGTGTCATGAATATTTAATGCGGGGAGGAGAAGAATGATTTTGTCAGTGTGTAAAACAGTCCCAGAGAGGCTCGAATTCTGCCTGGTTTCTATTAGCTTTCCTTCTCTGTAAACAGACTGAGTCATTTGTTGTCGGAGAGGTGTGTGAGCACAGGGAGGGAAAGACACATGGGTAAAAAAAGGAGTAAAAAAGAGAAAAAAGAAACCAGCAACCCCACTGCCATGTGAAAGGATGGAAAGGGATTTGCTGTGCAAAGCACTGCCTCCATCCCCCTTTCACATGAGGTGTTGCTGGCTCTGTACAGCTGTGGTTTTCAGCCCAACAATGTCGCAAATTTGAAAGGTCTCGTGCACCACTAAAAAAGAAAAGAATACAAAGGGTGCCTGTACATCCTGACTAACCTCCCACAGAGCAGCAGAGAGACTCTCAGCCACCCAAGGAGAGATCTTATGTTAGCGAAAATGTGAGTGAAAAAAGCTTTGCTACCAACTTAGCCCACATTGGTTGAAACCAAACCTGTTCCGTCAAAGACACCATGCTTATTGGGTTGTGGTGGATTCTTCACAGACCTCGTGAACTACGAGCCTTCCAAGCTACAAAATTAACAAGAGGCAGGAGCTGATTCTGAGCCAGCACAGCAGGGGTGGTCTGGGGGATCCAATTTTGTGATCACAGCTTGGGCAGAGCCTCTGGACTCAGGCAATCAGCAAGCACATAGGTGTATGTGCACTATCAGCATGTATTCAAGTGTAAGGCAGCAAGCCTTTAAGTTAAGCACATCTCATGAGTTTGTCTGTGTATCAAGTGACTTCAGCTTGTGGTTCTCCACTGCTTTTTCTTCTGTATTTGCTGATAGTGCTCTACAGTTTAGGAATAGGTTCTTCACTCTGAGGGTGGTGGACCACTGGAACAGGTTGCCCAGGGAGGTGGCTGAGGCCCCTTCCCTGGAGATATTCAAGGGGAGGCTCAGCCTTGGGCAACCTGATCTAGTTGGGAGTGTCCTTGCTGACTGTGGGGAGGTCAGACTAGATGACCCTAGAGGTCCCTCCTGGCTTGGACCATTCTATGATTTCACATTCTTTAGTCTAGTCTGTAGACTGCAGCAGAGCCAGGGAGGTGCAAAATTAAACCTACCCACACCTCCTGAACTAGGAATGGGATGACCTCTGGGGGTACGTGGAAAGGGAGATGAAGGTGGGGAGAAGACAGGGCTGCAGCCTTCCCTTCCTCTCTCCGCAGAAGCACACCCCAGAGGTGGGCAGGGGACAGCATGGACTTCATAGATGGTGTGTTTAATAATATTTTGCCCCTTCCATCTTCCCATGACTCCATTTTTCATATCAGAAGGAGCATAGTGCTCATGTAGACTACCTGAAGTAGTCCTGCTGGTTTGCAAATGGAGCTGGTTTGGCATTAGTAAGCAGCTGAGATTTTTATCTTCCTTCCTAAATTGTTTTGGGTTTTTTGTTGTTGTTGTTGTTTTTTTCTCTCCTGCCTTTACCATGCAGGTGCTTGGTGCAGCCATGAGTCAGAGCCTTTGAGGTGGGCTGCTTGTACCAGGCTGCCATCCAGAGGGGAAAGATAGGGTGCTGGGAATACTAGGCACGCACTGGGTGGGGAAAACATAAAAAGGGATAGGCTTTGGTCAGGAAATCAGAGCAGGCTTCATATCCAGGGCAAGGATGGGTTTTGGAAGGGGTCAGATTTTTTTCAAGATCCTGATGGCTTGAACCAAACCCTTGCTCCAGAATCCTTTCTGATGAAATTCCACATTATGAGCAGCAGCAAAATTTGCAAATTAAAAGAAATACTAATAATTCCTGTACGTGACACTTGTCACTGGAAGATTTTAAGCCCCTCGCCCTCTGAATCTTTACAGCTCTACTCTCCCTCCTGGGCTAGGAGTAGCCTAGCCTCTGGGCTAATAACTCAGCCTCTGGCCACAGACTTGAGCTTTTTCATTGTAGGACTCCAGACACAACCACAAACTGTGTCACTCGAGCTTCCCTGAGGCAGAGGTGGCCAAAACTGCAAAGAGAACATAAAGCAGCAATTACCTACTGTCTGAGGCAAGACCTGTTTGAGTCTGCGGGTACACTTGAGCCCCAAACTCTCAGACCATGTTACTGGATTGCCATCAGTGAATGTTACGACCACACATTGACAGGACAAACACACATGGATAATCAATACCCGTTAGCTTTTTCTACCCGTGGGCTGTGCGTACGTCTGCATGTATGGAGCTAGACACATCCTGCAGACATTCAGGAGGTTTGCAGTGACTACATATAAATATATGCCAGTGTACCTATTATATACAAATATAGAGACAGTGTGCTGCTCCCTCTATAAATTTTTGCTTGGTCTTCCTTTTGCAGTGCGATCAATAACAGTTCTCATGCAGAAGGTGAGCAAAGTGCCTTGTTAAACTAATAATTGCACAGGAACCAAATCCTTTCTAATAAAATATTTTAAAACCTTTATAAAATTTCCGCTCTAAGGCCGGTTCTCCTGAGAGACCTATAATTATGGAGAGTGGAAAGAAAGGACTATAACTAGAGCCTCTCTTACCAGCCGCCCAACAGACACTAAAATGGAGCTGCACCAAGAAGGTGGTCCCTGTGGAGTGTCTTGATTGAGACACAAACCTGTAGGCTTGTGCTGTCCATCTCCCTGCAGGGTTTATAATTAAAGCCCTGTTGCTGTTTATATTCCAGCAGCACCTGTAAGACCCGCTGCACAAGGTGCTGTGCAAACAGAGAGACAGCAGGCTTGCTGCAAAGGATTTACAGCTGTAATAGATAAAAGTGTGCTGGGAAAGGGGTGGGGAGCGGCTGTGGAGAGGGGTGAGGAGAAAGAAGGACAGCGAGTCTTTCAAGGTTGTGTGTTAACAGAAAACAGAAGTCAGGGGCCTGATTAGCAAGGGGCTGCCACTCTCTACCTCTCAGATTTAGGCTCAAAGAAACCTACATGTGGCTTGATCCCGGCACATCCATGTTGTGTTTGTGCATGGGATCACGCGACGGGGCGGAAGTGATGACTTGTAGCTGCAGGCTGAGGTTTTTGCTACCCTATCAGGTCCCATTAGACTGTGGGAATCCCCAAAGTGATGTGTATTTAGAATGGGCTCTGCTACTGAAAGGTCCCATTCACCAAGTGTGGCTCCAAGCAGGTCTTCCTGGGGCTCACCAGTGCTGGGGAAGAGCAGCAGTGTCGCACTAGAATGGCATGCCAGGGAGGTCTTGCTCCTGGCCAGTAGGTCAAAGGCAAGTCTGTGAGGTCTTACATTTCATGCAAGTGAAGGACAGCACTAGAAGATGCTGATGCTTTGAATCCCAGCCCTGCCGGTCATCCTCATCCTGATCTGGTGGCACCTACTTTGACATGGGTCCCCCTCCCGCTCCTCAGGCTTGACATTAGGAAAAAATTCTTCCCAGAAAGAGTGGTCAGCCACTGGAATGGGCTGCCCAGGGAGGTGCTGGAGTGACCATCCCTGACTGTGTCTAAGAGTAGACTAGATGTGGGGTTGAGGGATATGGTGTAGGGGAGAACTTTGTAGAGTGGGGCTGATGGTTGGACTCGATGATCCCAAGGGTCTCTGCCAACCACAATGATTCTATTCTATTCTATGATTCTATGATAGGTTCTGGGAGCACCAGAGAGGAGGAACCCAGCGAGCTGAGGGTAACAGATGGGCATCTTGTACAGAGAATCCTATGGTAGTGGGTGCAGTGAGGATCACTCCCAGCCAGGAGAGCACGGCAGTGCCTTGTTCACTGGAGCATCCTGCCTACGCTCTCTGGGAAAAGGCAGCTCACCTTGTAAATGAGGTGCTGTCTTCACCCGTCCTAGGCAGCATTTGTAATATAGGGAAGAAAGGCAGGAAACAAGAAAGTTAGCAAGTCGTGGGCTGTGTTTGGTTAAACAGTGTCTTCAGGCTTCGAAACAAATGCATATGGAAGGGGGTGTTATGTAGGGACACTCAGCTTCCTTCGAGTTAATTAACCTCCTTCACCTCCGTGCTGTTATAGACACAAGCAGTTCTACTGCATATGTCAAGGGCATAATTAGCACAGACTGAGCAAACCACACACACAGAATGGAAACATGCCTGCAAGATGGACAGAAGTGAAAGCCAGGCATCAAATGGGACAGTGAGCCATGGCATAGCTAACCAAGCGTGCCCAGAGCAAACCCGAGCTGCTGGAGACAAAGATACGGGCTGTCCCTTTCCCATTCCCTCCGTTTGCTCTCTGCAGTTACAGGGCATGTATGGGAGGCTGGATCCACCAAAGAAGAGAAGTTTCACTGTCTGGGGAGATGACAAGGTGTAGGAGCAGCTTGGTGACTGAAGAAAGTCTTCCTCATTTCCTATTAATTGCACCCAGTGGACTCGGACCTCCAGCATTTCCAGCTTCTTGATGCTCAGAGGACACAACCTTCCTCCCTCATTTACTTAACATGATGATAGATCCTCAAGTGACCCTCTCCATCACAGAGGAATCGACCTCCACCCTCCCTGCCACCTCTGCTTCTCTGCCCAGCCCTGAGCTCTCAACACCTCTGCAGCCAGCGTTCCAGAACCCATCTCATCCCTGGTAATCCAGGTGCCATATTCCCACCTCTCAGTATGATGACATCTTTCCTGTCACAAAAATGAACCACCTTGGCAGGGAAGACTTGGCAGAGGTTTCACTGACAGTGGGAAACTGCATTGCCTGAGGGCAGATCTCCAGGTATCCCTGTGAAGGTGTCCACCATTGCTCACACAGCTCATTTAATGGGACCATTGTCCCTCGCTCTTTACTCTTAATGGATCCTTCCGTGCCTGTTGATCAGCTCCACCCATGCTGGTTCCTCTTCTTCCTTCCACTTCATCTATTAGAATCATAGAATCATTCAGGTTGGAAGAGACCCTTGGGATCATTGAGTCCAACCATCTGCCCTACTCTACAAGTTCTCCCCTATACCATATCCCCCAACACCACATCCAATCTATTCTTAAACACAGTCAGGGATGGTGACTCCACCACTTCCCTGGGCAGCCGATTCCAGTGACTGACCACTCTTTCCAGTGACTGACCACTCTTTCCAGTGACTGACCACTCTATTAGGTGTGCCTGCTTCATCTCATTGGTCACATAGATTGCAATCAGCATGGGACAACCCTGCTCTATGGCCAAAGATCCACAGTGCTACTGTCATGCGGATCCCTGAGAATGGAGAGTGTGAGGGGAGCAAAAGGGATGGCTAATGATTCCCTGTAAGGCCTCACCTCTTCTGCAGCTCACAGCTTCCGGCACTGCCTCCTCCCTTCTCCCTGTAATCAAAAAACACACATGCAAAACATTCCCAATTTTTAAATATTGCCGTTTTAGAGAAAACATAGTGCTTGTTCCAGCTGCAAGCACTAAATCATCCCTCTCCGCTGGACGTGTGCTGGGGAAGTAAGGCCAGTGATGGATGGGGCTGTCCATATTTACACTGAGAGCAGAACAGCTGTGTGAATCTCACTGTGCAATGGGTACTTGGTGCAAACTCGGCATCCCCCTTGCTTCCTTTCCCACCGCTCAGTGACAGTGACTGATTGTCCACTTTGCAGGGTACTGCCTGGCAGCATGCATGACTCCCAGCACCTCCTGAAAGTGAGAAGGAGCGGGGTGCCTAACCCTCAGATCATCAGAGCTGCTGTATTTCTTTTGGTGAGTTTTATTTCCTGTGATGACTTTGCAAACAAACAGGCCACAGAAATAAAAGAGAAGCACTGGTGAATTGGAAGTGAAAGAGCGGGGAGAGGAGAAAGGGTAGCCTGGCCCTTTCTTGCAAGGAACTGCATCCCAGATGTTGAGCGCCTGTAACACTTTTCATCCTTCAGACAAATGCTCAAGGTAAACATTGATGCCACTATGCTCTGTGTAATCAGACCGCAGTTCTCTGCAGAGGCCTCTTGGACTGTGGGTTTTAAGAAGAGCTTAAAATGTTGGCAAGGCTTAAGTAACATATGGACAACCAATACAGGCTTCCTACCCTTTTTCCCACTCTTTCATCCCTGCCTTGATCTACACGATTAGCTGCTGTCTTTGCCTGGTGGCCTGATCCCAACCCCAGGTAGAAGAAAATACTTTGTTCTTCTACCAGACCTCCATGTGTTCCTGCCAGCAAACTTCGCTCCTGCCAAGCAGACTCCCATTCTTATGGATCTGCCCATTTTCCTCCTAACCTGTGTCCCTGTAAGCCAGCAGGAAAGTTCCCAGAGGTGACCACGAGCTGTCAGGGGCCACATTGCAATTAGCATATCTCAGCAGAATGCTTCACTTTCACCAAATCAGCATACTCTGAGAGGAAAATATGAGAGTCCCAAATCAGTCAGAACCTTTCTGATCATCTCTCCATTATACCCCTTCGCTGATGGAGATACAGCGGGTACAAACAAGAGTATTGTGGAAAGGTGAATAAGCTGTAGGGTTGTCTATATCCCACATACCAGGAGGTGAAACAAGAGGCTAAAGAAGGAAAGATGCATGACTCTTACCTTCACCCAGCACTTCACACAAAGACTTAACTTATAGCAGTAGGATGGGTGGCTCCACTGCACAGAGAAGAGGGGTCCTGACAACATGTGTGAAGAAAGGCACTCAGCACTGTGGGTTGGAGAGATGACACTGTGTGAGGCTCTTACCTGCTCTAACTAGACCCAGGTGAAGAGAAGAGGAATAATTACTGGCTCCATTTGTATAGACTGTTCCTGTTGCAGACTAGAGGAATGGTCACCTTGAGATCCCAAACTTGTCATAGGTTCCCTTGAGGCAGGGTGTAGCCCACAGCCACCATCCACACCTGGAGTCAGTCCAGTCCAGCCCAGCACAAGCTGGAGACGGGCTGAGATTAAGGTCTCTGCAGTCTGAAACACATCTCCTCCTTCACCATCACGGGCTGGGTTAATTGCTGAAGGGGGTAAAGAAAGAACTGCAAATGGAAAATGGCATTTTCAATCTGCTGGAGTGTCTGGGGAGGGGGAACAAAGGTAGAGTCAGGGAAAGGCAATGAGAAGAACGGTGGGGAGCTGGGAGCAGCTCCTTGCCTTATTCCTATGCTGCTCTGCTCCACACTCGGATAAAGTGGTCCCTTCTCTTCAGCCTTCTCCTTTCTAGTCACACACTCCGTTGGTTAATTCTCTCCTCGTCGAGATCAGAGATTAGATAGAGCCTGGATTTATAGCTAGTGAAAATAAAAAGAGCTGCTCCTATCAAGGATTCAAATGATTAAATATCCTACCATAGAAATACTTTTAACTTCACTTACAGTACAATTTCACTTACACGCTGATGCAGTTGACAGCGCTAACAAAAGCTGCTTGAGTAATATGGGGCCTGGAGAGTGAGAGAAAGAAGCTGGAGGAGAGAATGAGAACAAGGGATGGGGACAGAAATGGAAAGAGAAAGAGAGAAATGGGACTAGATAGTGAGATGCAAAGAGAGGAAAGGAAAGGCAGGAGAAGAGAAGGAAAGGAGGAGGTTGGCTCTCTCTGCCTGCAGCATTAAAAGTACAAGAGCTAAACCAATTAAACAATGAAAGGAAAGCAAAGGATTAAATGAAGGGCTATGTAAAACAGCTCCTCTAATCCACCTCATTTACTGCTCTTTATTCTCCATTTCCCTCTCATGTTGATCCTCAGGTTCAACAATACCAGACCTGTAGCGCCTTGCACCTGGCACACACAGGGTCCTGGTGCCACCATGGGGTGCCCCATTCACTCCTCTACCCCCCTGCCCCTGCCCAGTGCCAGCTGGGTTGGGAGACAGCAGCGGTGAGGGACCATGGCATTGGCCTGGGGATGCTCTTGGGCAGGAGAATCTGTACTGAGCTGTGCTTGCACCCATGGTTACACTGCTCCTACTCTCCAGCCAAACTCGCTTAAGGGCAACCTCAGCCGTGCACCCAGAGCTTTCCTGAGAAATGGGACTGTCCTTCTCTACCATCATTACCAGCAGAGCAGAGGAGGGACTGTTCTTCTCTGGGTGCTGCTGGGGAGCCTCATTTTGAAGAAAGCCTCTAGGCTGCCATGGTGATCTAAAGGACAAAGAGGAATTTTCAGGGCTGTTTCTGCTCCTGCCTCCTCTGTGGCTCCTCTTTTCTTTCATTCCCTTCCTTTTCACAGATTTACAGGCACAGGAGCCATGAGGTCTGGAGTGGACACAGCCCCATTGCACACAGGAGGGCTGCACCCACCACCAGGGGTGGACATCACACCAGGGGCTGCAGGCAGCAGTGAGGGTAGGAGCATTTCCACCCCCTGTTGCCCAACCACCTTCACGTCCTGCCAATGCTGGGATCCATCACAGCTCCCCAAACCTGCTGTGTGGGTGGGGGAGTCCTGCAGAAACGGTGTAGTGCTGGGGAAAGAGACTGGTAGCTAAAATGCAACAAACAGGAGGCTGATGGGAACTGACATCACTTACCTGTTGTCTCCTTTCCCCCTCTTTCTCCATTTAGCTGGCGTCCAAGAATAATTGTTTATTTTCTGGTTATTTCTTACAAGTTTCATCTCGGCTGCAAGCAGAGCAGGGGGACATCAGAGCACGTCATCTGGGAAAGGAATAAGCACCAAGGGAAAGTACAGCTCCCTGGAGGAGGTTATCTCTGCCTGGTCACTGTCTTCAGGGACACTGTACTATTTGGAAAGGACTTTTTTTTCCCCTTCAGCACTCCAGAGCTACAGATCATTTGAATTCACCCTCTCCTTCCCTTTCAGGAGACAGAAAGGCCCCAGCCGTACTTGAAATGAGACAGATGCTTATGGAATTGTGGTTTTAAAAGCATTTTTCAGTTGAGTTCTTTCCTTTTCTACACAGAGCAGTCCAATGTGAGCTGACTAATAAATGTATTATCTTTTTTTTTTCCTTTCCTAGGAGGGTTTGATATGGCAGCTCCATAGATCAGTCTGGTCTCCAGGGATATTTCTGCCCTAAACAAAATGGAAATTGTCTGCCCCCTCACAAGCCCTCAGTGACTCATACAATAAAGAGAACCCATAAATATTTGGGTAATTACAGTCCGTTCACCTAAATTCCATAAGAGGCAGAGCACTTTCTCACTTGGTCTCCTTAAACAGCTGTCCTGTGCTGCTGTTTGCTGCCTGGGTGTTGCTAGAAGCACCTGATTCCCACTTAATGGTCACCTTCCAGGTAGAGTGCGTTCAGCTCTTCCTAAGCAGTTAGCAACGGTTGGGAACATTTCATAGCAAAGGGGTGAAAATTTGTGCGATGGATGGTAAGTTGCAACACTGTATTGCTTTATACACAGTAGACATAAAGCCAGTGCCTTTGCCTAATGCCCTCGTCATGGGTCACCAAGACCTCCCTGCAGCCACCTCCTTGACATGAAGGTCAGAGGACCCCGTGCCTGGAGCAAACATTTGCTGGAATCTGCTGTCGCCAGGCTCTCTGGTGCAGTGACAGTCCTGGAGATGAATGCCTTTTATAATGCTATTATTACTGTGGTGTTGTTAATATTTTACTGCTTGTTGTCACCACTCTGTGAGGCAGATCCAGCTATACATATATCTGATCTGGGTGGTCTACAGTCCTCTGTCCGTTCTCGGGAAGGGTTACATCAGGTTCGTGTTACAGCTTCTTGATGCCACATAAAATTACCGGAACAATGAAAAGTGGAGAATATACATTTCACAAGCAATTCAGTGCGGGTTTGGGCTGTGTTATTTCCTTCCCTCCCTCCCTGCCTCATCAGCTCAGTGTGAATTACAGGGTGTGGAAGAACACTTTAAAAAAAAGAACCCTCCTTGAAATTAGCATGTCTGGAGCAGCGCTGTCTGCATGCCCCAGCAGTCTGCCTCTTCTCGGTGGCTCATCATCTCTTGCTCCGTGATGACCTCTTGCAGCGCCGCTGATGGTCATGGTGACAGGAGGGCCACAGGTTTCCTATTGCCCAACCCAAGGCAGTCAAATGGACGTGGAGTGGATTTGCATAAAGTGTCTTTCTTCCTTGACTTTCTGATGATCCTCCAAAGAGCATCTCCACGGTGGTAAAGCAGGGTTTGTCGGCTTGCTCGGACCACAGGCACCCGGCAAGCAGGGCAGTCACACTGTTCCTGCCAGAGAGAGGGATGGATGGACAGGTCTACAGAAGCAGGTTTGGTCTGGACTGCAGAGGGGAGCTCCCCAAGGAGCTGGTGACTGGCAACCCCAGCATGGGAATGAAAAACTGCTAAGCTGGAGGAACCCCTCAAGGGCAGCCTCCTGCCTCCAGACATAACCAGGCCCAGCTACCTCCAGAGAAGTTCTGAGCAACCCTCGAGGCTGGTATCAGACCTTGTCAATCAGGAAACTTTATTACAGCCTGCTCCTTTACCAAATGCTTCATTTTATCTGTTTTTCTTCCCCTGCTCTTTTCCTTCTGCTACTTAAAAGTTGTTTCTTTCCTTGGTATGGGCGACGGTGCTTCTAATCAGCACTTTCCTTGTCTAATTGCCTCATTGCGAGCTTCTCCCTGAACCTGTCAGACACAAACTCACACTTCTCGCCTTACTTGTCATAAGAAAAATTGTTCTTTTAAATGTGTCTGGGAGAGGCACAAGGACATTGAATACTCCGGGGAGAGAGAAGGATGGAGGAGTGACTGACTGCAGTTATTCATTACATGGTAGTTCTAAAACCTCCCCAACTTACCTGAAGATACACAAACACAGAAAAAAAATTATGAAAATCCTCTGTCTCAAAGACATCCCACGTTGACACCCAAAAGTCCCTGCGGAAACTCTATTTGCTGTGTTTATAACAGATATTACTCGGTAAAAAAAACACATCCCTGGCAGGAGAGATCATTTTGCATGTTAGAGGAAGACTTGGGGACTTTAAATACTAATTAATGATTAAGGTATCTATTGCGTAGGAACCTGCTTGCTGACCTATTCTCTCCCTGTCTCAATGGCATCAGAAGTGCTAGCAGACAAAAGAAGTTTGATGGTTTTGCCGTACCAGGGTTGTATTCATGTAGGAAAATTCTGTCCTGTGTGTAACTGAGCAGAGCTCTGAGTTTTACCTCCCAGGTTTGAGCCCTCTGTTATCCACCTAAATTAGAGTATTTGTGAGGCACATTGACTTTTACCCCTGGTGATAGCAAAGGAGCCTTTCAGGCCAAGGTATTTGTGGTTGTCATCTTATCTCCTGATAAGAAGATAACAGTGTTCTTCCTGCCACTGACACATTAGCTTTAGTGCTGGTAGATTTGCCTATCAAGGGCTGGCAGAAAGATAGAGTGGGGTTAGATACTTGTGTAGCTCAGCTTAGCGGTCTCCTTGGTTAGATAAATGATGACCTTGGTCTTTACCTCCACCTGCTTTGTCTTGGACTAAGCAGGTGACAAGGCTGATGTCATGTCAGGCCTCCCCTGAAGTCATTTGAAGGGCTCCAACTTCACAGTTTGGTGACATATTGGTCTTCTTCGCATTTCATCCCACAAGAGCAGAATCTCCCAGGGGCACAGGACAAGCCACTTCAGAGCAGGGTCCTTCTTAGCTCCTCAACTATTAGTCAAGGGAGCAAATTTTTAGTCAGAGTAAGTAATATCTTTGTGCTTCTGTGCCTTGCCTACAAGTGAAGGGTTCACAAGTGTTTTGCCTTTGTGTTCTGGAGGTCTTTCTGGGGTTGGGGCTTAGGGAGGACCGTGTGAGAGTGGTGTTTGCAGAGTCTGCTCCTGAGACCATTGGCAGGAGACAATGCCCAGGAGCTGGCAGTGGCATTGCTCTGTCCTTGCTGTCTCTCTCACACGGCAGCTTTGAAGAAGTTTCCCCAAGTCCTCCTCTACCTGCCCAGGCTTTCATTACTCTAGGATAGGCTGCAGAGCTGGAAGCACTGGCTTCTGGCGGGTGAAGTGGGTACAGAGCAGAAGGACCTCCTGGTGAGGAGAAAGCAAAGAAATATTAACAAGGCACAATGAGAGGGTGGAGAGAAGAGGGGGAGAGAGTGACTGTGGGCCACTTCTAAGTATTTTACCTGTCAAAAAATTACTTTAACCTGCACATTTAGGCTATAAAAATATTTCTTCAATCAAGGAAAGATCTGCTATTCACAAGGACAAAGCTAAGGCAGCATATTCTCCCTGTCTCAGAAAATTAATTTAAAATAAAAAATGTGGAGAATTCAATAACAAGAGAGAAGGAGAGAGAGAAAACCATACCTGTGCATGGTCTTCAGTTCCTGCTTCTCATATCTCTGAATTGCAATGGGGCTGTGCTGTAGCTCTTTTTTTCTAGGAGCAAAATCTGTGCATCTATTCAAGCCAAATTAAAAACTCCCAGAGCCAATGGCAGTCTCAAAAGAGATTCTGCCTTTCTGCACTGATTCACTGCTTCCTTCCCAGGCAGGTACTCAACAGTTTCCATCTCGCTGTGCTCAAGAACATCCATCCTCAGCCCCACGCATCCCAGGAGAGCCCAGCACCACCATGGGGGCTGCACCCAACCGTCCTCACTCCAGGTCACCTCCAGGGCTGAGATCTTTCCATGGCTCCTGTGTGGTTCCTCCAGATTTATGCTAAGTAAAACAGAACTGATTTTGGCCCTTTTTGCTTATTAGGCCAATTATTCTTTTCCTACATATTTCAAATCCCTTGCTGTCTGAATGTTGGATACAAATGACTCAACCTATGCATTTCATGTCATTTGTGAATCATTAGGCCTCACTTAAGAGGGTTTGCATCACTCCCTGCTCTTCTTTAAAGTCCTAGCCTAATTCTGGGCTTTGGCCAAATAGCGTTAAGGCTTCTCATCTTTTCCTTTACCTTCAGTTCTTTATGTGTTATTGAGTGATTCAGACACTTTCCATTGGCATGAATTGGGAATACACGATGGAGAATGCAGTTCCTCAAAGGAAAAATTTATGTTTGTTTGTTTATTTTGAAAGTCAACACACAATATCTACTTTTGACCAGAATAAGGCTGATTAGGAATAGGAACATGTCTCAAATATTTCAATTTTCTAAATGTTTTCCTTGAAAAGAATGCAACAAAATACTAAACATATTTTCTCCTGACACACTAAACACTGCCTCATAAAAATTTTAGGCTGGACATATATTCTTCTTTAACAGTGCGGCTCTCTGGAGAAGGATTCCTCTTGTGCTTTTGATTCATGGTCTATCAGGCTCATTACAGGACTCCAGGATAGTTTTGGATATGCTCTTTGGAATTCTGCTATCCCTATTTTTGCAGCAAGCTGGTGCTATTACAACTCCAGCAAGGAGAGTGTCACTAAAGATGAATGGGTGTTTAATACTGGTCTGATCAGAAATATTTCAGTGAAATTTAGTAAAAATAAAATTAAATAAAGTGTTCTTTCACTTTGGAGCTTTTTTGGGGGGGAGAGGGTGTTGCTCATCCATTATAAGTGTCTAATTACAGGTTTTGTTGCAAGCTGGGATAAAAACCTGAGGTAGAAATTCCAAATTTAACTCTGTTCTACTTTTTTGTGTGACAGAAAATTAAAATCCAGCAAAAGCGGGAGTTTGAGCGAGCTGCTCTTCCCATGCATAGATCACGATGGGCTCCTCAGAGCAATTTTGGAGAGATACAAAGAAGGGATCGTCATCATTTAGTTTGAGAACAAAAGAAACACAAAGTCATTTCTGAGTAGTGAAAACCAACACAAAATTTTACCTGTGCCTTTGCAGAGCTTTTGGCATCTCCACCCAAAGTCCACGGCTTGGGATAAAAAGTCTGACCCACTCCGGTGATTCCTGTGAGCTACAGGACTGCTGTGGTCTTGAGATGTGCCTACCAAGATGATTCTCATCTTCTTCATAGCACTCAGTGCCTCCAGGGAAAACCCAGACAGCATCATCTTCATAGATCTTGTCACCTGGTCCCTTACATATTACCCATGGCACATATCCATCTTCCCACTCTGGAAGCCATGATAAAGACAAAAAGCTTCACTATCACCAGGGCTTTTGTGGGCATTTTTATGGCCAGTAGGATACATATTGATTTTGAACCAGTTTTGTTTGTCTGAACTCCGGAGCTGGCAGCCTGTGGACATCATTTCAATCTGTTCAGCGCTCCCAGGCGTAGGGTGCCCTCTTTTTATTTTTAAGGCATGTAATAAAGCACAAAATTAATTCCATGTCTGATTTATGCCCAAAGCCACCATTCCGAGTTCTTCCAGCTGAGATTTGATTGGATTTCATTAGATTCTTTCCCATAGAGGCAGATAATTTTCTTCAGGTTTGACTGTTTCTGGGTTTGTCTGGAGTTTGAGGTTATTTTCTTATTGTTGTTAAATACCTGAAAAATGCATTCTTATATTTGCCTGTATGGAGCTATTCAAACAAAGATAAAGAACGTGCCTTCTTAAAGTCAAAAGCACAAGTCGTGCACAGATGAAGCCGTTCTATAATTCTGTTCCTTTACTCTTGCTATTTATTGACTGTCCTGTGTCAGTAAAAGCTATTGTCATGAGACACTTTGGGCATCTTTATGACAGAACTAGCAAATTATTTATTCTTGCTGGCCTGCATTTACCAACAATTCCAGCTTGTCAGCTCTCATTTTTTAAACAAAAACAAAAACAAACCCAAAAAGAAACTAGACACGTCTGGATGGGCTGGCAAATACTTATCCTACCTGATGCTTCCAGCAGGAAATAAAATATTCCTACCCCACTCTATTCCTCTGTTGATCCTGCCTTCACAGATAGGCTTCACGATATCACAGGGAGTCAGCAAGCCCAGGTCCTGCGACAGCCTGGTCCCAGCATTCATTAACCAGGCACAGTCTGACTTCTCCTGCCTCTACACCACAGTGAGCCCTCGAGGCTCCTGATCCTGCTGTCCCAGCCTCAGAAAGAACCCCACCGGGGCCCTGACACAAGATTGTCAGGTTTTCAGCAAAAATTACCAAAACCAGACTGACAGATGGCCCTTCCTCCCCAAAAAAAGAAAGGAGAGGAAGGGGATAAAGAGATATATGAGTTTAGAATGAACTAAACTACTGTAATGAAGTATTAATACTAAAATAAAAACAAAAAAAGAAAGTGATCATGAAATGGAATATATACAAAAGTGTATGAAGCTCCCAGCAGCATCAGGAAAAGTCCCAGACTGGACTTGGTGACCAACAGGAGCTGGATTCCAGCTCTGGAGTCAGGAACGCTCGGATGGGGATCAAAGGCAGAGGAAATGACAGGGTCCTCCTCAGACATCGACCATGGAAGGAAGAGAGTTGACCCTTTGGTCCCTCAGCTTTTCTACTGAGCGTGATGGGGATGGGATGGAACACGTTGTGGGTCAGTTCGGGGTCCCCTGTCCTGTCCACTCCTCCCCACACGGGTGACCCCTTGAGGCTTTTCCGCTACCCACCCTCCAAGGGGGCAAATCCTGCCATTCCCTGCCCTTGGTTGTTCCAGCAATGAGTCTAAGCCAGGGCCTCTCTGCACCATCCCTTGGGGTGATCAGGGCTGAGCACCCTGAGAGGGAATAGCTTCTGACCAGTCTGCTGGTCATTTCAGAGTTGAGTCAGCCAGAAGAGGTCCAGCTAAAAAAGTAATTTTCTGTAAAACAGAAAATTGGTTCATTTTACCTCAAACCAGGACAAAAGTGTAACACAAGCAAAAAGGAGTCCAAAGAAAGAAGAAGAAAAAAAAGCAGCAGATGCAGTGGGATCAGAAGAGGAAATAACCAGTGAAGAACTAAGGTGATGGGGGAAAAGCAGCACAAGGCGATATCAGAGCTGAATTTAACCCAGACTTAAATGCTTTCCTACATAACAAGACAGAACTAAAGACGGTCCTTAATGTTCATATGGGCTTCACATATGGGCTTCACTGACCAGAGGGAAGCGTCTGAAACAGTTTTTAACATGCTGCAGTTGTTTAAGGAGCCAAAAGCAGCGTGTGCTCCAGGTGGGTATGCCCCAGACAGCAAGTTGCCATTGCCGTAGTCCAGCCCATGAGGTGTGAGCTTCCACCCTGCCCGACACGAGGAGGAGTTTCATCGAAATCGACAATTTCTTTAAGTTCTGAGATCACAGCTTGCAACTAATTATAGAAATAAATAACTAGTGACTGGAGCCATCTGTTCTTTATTTGGCAATGCCCTTCTTCTTCATTAAATTAGCACACCTGCAACCTACACATCTTCCCTAGGATGGGTCACTCTGCCCTCTAAACCGCAGATGAATTGCTGGAGCGCCAGCAACCCTCTGGAGATGTTGCTGCTTCTCCTCCTTCTCCTCACCCCTAGGAGAACATAATTAATATGCTCAATTGAGTTTCATTAGTTATTCAGGTTGAGGAGAAGCAGTGACTAGGAGGTACAGTAGTAAATAGTTATTTATCACCGCAGTTTTGATCCACGGGGTGGAGGGTTTGGCTCCGACAACCAGGCTGTATCCATACCTTGGGGAGAAGGAACCTCCCTGTGGATTTCATGAGCTGCAGGACATACCTGCAGCAAGTCCCAGAGTCTGTGATGGGGAGCCCAACATGGGGAGTGTGGTGGCAGGAGGTTACCCCAGTATTGACTCCAGGATGGCCCTGCAGGTCCTGAAGGGTGTGGGATGGACATAACCCAAATCCAGACAATTAAACAAGAGTTTTCCCATGTCTTCAGTGGGGGTAAAATCAGGGTGTTATGTGGGAAATCCTATTTTTCTCTCTCTTTTTCTTCCCTGCTCTCCCATTTCCCTTGGTTTAGTCTTTTGCATTGAGGTGATCTGTACAACAACGATTATGTGAATGAATTTATTATTAATTTCAGTCTTTCTTTTCTTTTTTTTTTTTTCTTTTTTGAGTTTGACTTTTAGCTTAAGTCGAAAATATTTCAGGTCTTTAGAGCCATAATGAGACATATTGTCCTTAACCAAATGCCAGATAATTTGTACGCACTTGAGGTAAATCTTTTGCTGGAAAGGTAGGCAAATATTGAAATATGTAATGAAAATGAAAGGAGGCATGAATAAAAAAAAAAAAAAAACCACCCACACAACTATTTTAAATCTTTTAAATTACTTTCTCTTCTCCCTCTCATTAGTAAATATTTTAGTTGTTCTTGCATTGAACAAATCCTCCTTTCAGGGTCTTTCTCTCTCATTAACATGCTTTTTTTATTATTTTAACAAGTCATAAGGACCTAGTTATCTTTACAATTCACATCTTTTGCAAGATCCGGATGCAGGGACCAGAGAGAGAGAAATAGCAGCAGAGAGAAATGTTAATTCATTCTGGGCAGGCATTTTTTTTTCTTCCCACCTTTAGATGAGAGGGAGTTTTCTTTTGGCTAAAAACATTCAAAGTAAGTGCAGCACTTTGGGAAATAGCACATAAAGGGACTTTAGCGGGAGGGAGAAATGAAAAAGGATGGAAAAGTCGAGCAGTGACAGAGGTAATCAGAGAATTTACAAATTATTTTTTCTGACAATGTAGACAGCTCTAGGAGGCTTCTTTCTCTTTCAAGATAAAGTCACTTGTCATTCTGTTAGAAAAAGACAAGGGATGTGTCAGGAGTTATTTGAAATGTAAAGTATTGTTTTTAGCTTCTTTTTCTCTCATTATTGTAGTAGCAAAGTACTCTCTGTGTGCTGATGGAGAGGCTGAAATTGCAGCAGGTAAGGAGGGCTGACAGACCAAGGGGCTGAGAAATTCCCAGGACTAGGATAGACCATGGAGAAAAAAGGACTTTAGGGACCTGCAGCGTTGAAGATATGGGACCATGGAGTAGGTTTGTAACAGGAGTGAGGGGAAATGGGGCTATTAATTAGCTCTGAAACGCTGATCAGCTTGAGAACTACTGCAGGTGTATAGGGCAGCCTGGAGCAAGGGGCACAGCTCAGCATTGGAGATCCTCTGACGGGCTGCACAGATAGGGAACCATGAGAAGATCCTCAAATGTAGGATGCCAGTGCATCAAGTATTTGCCTATTGCAAGGCCCTAGATGCTCCCCTGTTGTCTGAGTCCTCTCTTTTTCTTCCCCAAGACCTCCAACGCTGGATTTATTTAGTATTCTTCCTGGTATTCCTCTTCCTAGGAAACTCCTCTGTGGCTTCCCCTCTCTTCCCCAATGTTCTTTGGAAGCCTCACCATGAACCAGCATTTCTCTGCAAGGCTGTTTTTTCTTCCCTCATGCCCTGACCATTGCAGAGTAATCCTACTGTCTGAATAGGAGTCTTAAAGGCACAGGAGCAGGCTGTTCCCATGTGCTGAAAAACTAGTACGCAGGTAATGACACCGACCTGGCTAAATAGGGACCTTTGGCTAGATCTCCAAAACAAAAAGAGAGTCTATGACCTTTGGAAGAGGGTTCAGGTCTCTGACGAAGCCTATATAGATGCAAATTTTTTTTCCTCCTGCATTTGGATCAGTACAATCCCCCCATATCAATACTGGGGATAGGCTGGAGAAGGAAGGGATTGAGAGCATCCATGTGGAGAAGAACCTGGGATACTGGTGGATGAAAAGCTGGACATGAGCTAACCATGTGTGCTTACAGCCCAGAAAGCCAACTGTATCCTGGGCTGCATCAAAATAAGTGTGGCCAGCAGGTCGAAGGAGAGGATTCTGCTTCTGTACTCTGCTCTCATGAAGACCCACCTGGAGTACTGCATCTGGAGCCCTCAGCACAGGGAAGACATGGACCTGCTGGAATGGGTTCAGAGGAGAGCCACAAAAATGATCAGAGCGGTGGAACACTTCTCCTATGAAGACAGGCTGAGAAAGTTTGGGTGATTCATCCTGGTGAAGAGAAAGCTCTGGGGAGAGCTTATTGTGGTCTTATTGTCATCTTCCAGTAGGTAAAGGAGGTCTACAGGAAAGATGGGGAGGGACTCTATCAGGGAGTGTAGTGTTAGGATGAGGGGTAACGTTTTTTAGCTGAAAAGGCTAGACATATTAAATATTAGGAAAAAAAATTTACAATGAGGCTGGTGAAACACTGGAGCCTGGAAGTGTTCAAATTCAAGGCTGGGTTGGATGGGACTCTAAGCAACCTGATGTAGTTGAAGATGTCCCTTCTCATTGCATGGGTGTTAGACTAGATGGCCTTTAAAGGTCCCAGCGCAAACTATTCTATGATTCTATGATTCTGTGAATTAAAATCCCTAAATTCCATCTCTGGGCACCTCAGATACCCCACCCACCTTCTCTTTCCCAGCCCAGTCCCAGCTGCTCCCTGCGGAAAGGAAGTTTCAAACCAACTTTATATCCGGTGCCAGGCTGCTTGCAAGCCCCTGCAGCTGCAGAGACTCTGGAGACCGATGGCACCAGAAACTCCAGGCCCTGGAAAAGTTGTTTTCCAGCTCCCCCTGGAGAACACACTACCTGCTATTCCATGGATGGTGGCAGGTGTTCTGAGCTATCCCAGCTTTCCTTCTTTAGCCTCTCCCTGTAATGGCCACAGTTAGCAAAATAACACCGGTGGCAGATAAGCATCTGGTAACCCATGGCAACCAAGTTCCTTTAGAAAATGGTCTTCCGGTAATTTCATAAATGAACAGGCTTTTTTTTTATTATTATTATTATTTTTGTTTGTTTGTTTGGAATGGGGAAAAAAAAAGAGAGGACAAGGGAACAGAGAGAGGCACCAGATGTGTTTGTGTACACACACGTGTCTGTGCAAGTGTGGAAAGGGGCTATAGGCACCCTGCGTGACGTTTGGCTGCATCCATGTCAGACAACATGGAATTGCAGACCAGTGTCTGCCTTTTTCTTTCCACCCCACCACTCTGTCCAGCATCTAGCGGTACAGATACCCTGACCACCAATTTCTTCCCAATGCCACCATAGCAACAGCAGGCAATGGCTAAAAACCCCAGTTAGAGGATCAGGCTCCCAGATGAGATCAGATAGGTGAACAGACAGGACAGCAGACAGTGAGACGGATATTTGTGCAAGTTGCTGCTACAAGATGAGTCTGATTATATTCCATTCTGGATTTGATTAGGTTGCATAAGTAGACAGAGCAGCAGAAATGAGCTGCCTGGTAGAGCAGGGCATTTAACTAAAGGTCAGACAAAATTGCCCTGGAAACTGGTAGGTACAGCAAAGTGTGGAGGTGGAGGTGAAGCTGTTAGGGCTGGTATCTGTTAGAGAGACAGGCAGAGAGTTTAATTGCTAGGAGTTTTGAAAGCTTTTTACATGCCTCAGCTCCAAAGTGCCCTACATACGCACTCCTGTGCTTCAGCACTGCTCACCTTACCGAGCAGGGACACCATGCCAGCACCCCAGATCCTCCACCTGCAGCCACAAGCACCCCAAACCCTCACCGCATGGCCACAAGCATCCCCTGCTGACCACCCCTCCCTGTGTCCAGCTGACCTGAGCCACGGGGGGAAGGAAAGCACTGCCTTCCACTCCTGCCCTCTGCTGCAGGGATGCCAAACCCAGCCAAGAGCCTCGCAAGAGGGAAACACTCTCCCTGTTCCTAAATGAAAGTAAAGTAATCAACAAATCTGGAACTGCAGGGGAACTGACACTCACAGGCTGTGTTGACAGCATCTGTATTATTTCTTCATATATACTTTTCCCCCCTCTAAATTAACTTTTCCTTTAAATACATTTTTCCAGCAGGCCAAATAATTGGATTTTTCTTTGTTAAAAGAAGGGAACATAAATTACTCCTGTTGGGTGCAGATTAGGTTACGGGATTTCTTTTCTTCTGTCACCATCAATGCCCCAGTGTCAGAGAGCTTTAATATTTAATGCATTCCTAATTAGTCTCCATTGGCCCAGGGCACTTAAGAAAACCTGACACCAACCATCTAGTCAAGTTCATTTAGAGAGCACAATTACTCAACCATCATTTCCATACAGCAGCTGGATTACCCCTGAAATTCCCTTTCCAAGCCCCCTCCCACCCCAGCCTTGCTCCCACCATCCCACAGTCGCAAGTTAATTACCAAAAAAAAAAAAAAAAGGATTTGATTCCAGTGACAGAAGATACAAATCATCTCATTTGGTCAGGGCAATGATGTTTCCAAGGCTCCTTTAATCGCTAGGAAGCTCTGCTGCATTGAGCAGCGCTTACCGAAGGATATTGCTGCTTGTGTCACTCCGCTGCCTTGATGCCTTGTTGCTTCGCCTGCTCCAAAGATCTGAAGTTTCACGCTATTCCCAATGCACAGGACAATTGTCTGGGAAAGGAAAGGGGACAAAAAAACCCCACACCCAAACATCCAGAAAGGAAAATAAAATATAACTTTAAATAACAATTATTTGCCCAGGGAGATTTAGCCTTCAACCTACAGGTGTGGTAGAGTATGTGATGGGGATTAGCCCGTGGGGATGGATGGCAGAGATGGCAATAATGATCGAGGGAATGAGCTTCACAATGAAACCAAGGGGGTAAAGGGAGAGCCCAGCTTCACCATGCTGGAAGCTGAGCCAAACCATGGGGTATCCACACTCTCCAGCTTCTGGGACCTAACCCTGGTGTCACCCAGGTGTAGTTCTTGAGAAATCTAAGAGAAATGAGCTCCGAAGCGCTGTCTGGAAGCACTGGCCTTTTGCTGTTGACTCTAGGGACGCTGGCAATGCAAAGTTCAGCTTCATGAATGCCTATCCAGAGAAAGAATTTTGGCTCTTTGCCACCAAAAGCCCTGGGTACAGCTGAGCCGACCAAAAAATGGACACACAGAAATGCACAGGGACTTCACTATTCTGGAGTACAATAACCTGAACTCCACCAGCAAAACATTAACCCCCCTCTGTTGCCACCTCTTGTTGCCACCACAGATGTCTCTGAATGGCACACTTGGGCTAAAAATCGTCACCAAAATACTATGAACTGAACCTTTTCTGGATGCCTTTAACACTGAAACCAAACTGCTTTGTGGGGGTGTATCAGCTTAACCTTAATTTTCAAAGAAGAACCACAGGGGCCTTCTCATGGATGATATCAACGATTGCAGAAAAGATAATATCTGTAAAATCCGTAACTCTGTGACTAATTTCAATGACAACAACAAATGCAAGAATAATTTAATTTGAAACCTTTAAAAATGGTCAGTTAAAAAGAAGTATGTATATATAATATGAATTAATTAAGAACGGATATCCATTTCCTCCTCATACTTTCCTCGCTGCTCGTTGAGTAGGAAACCTACCAAATACCATAGTTTGCTAGAGAAACTTACTACAGTTTCCACAATGCCAAATTTTAAATTGCACAATCAATTGCAGCACTTGTGACTGAACCCATATTTACAAATCACCCTGTGGTGCTGCCCTTCGAGCACAGGTCGCCTGAACCCGCAGTCAGTGCAATGTGAAACATTTAACCCAATCTCGTTGACTTCCATGGAAACCTCTTCTCACCAGTGCCATGCCAATCTTTCTCTTTTCTCTTTCCATGAGGCATCACCCAGCTCTGCTCTCTGTATCTGTTCAATATGCAAGAAATAAATCCCTCCACAACTTCTGAAACTTCTTAAACTGAGCACTAAGAAAGCCCATTCCATGAAATTATGATATTTCTCTGCAGTAAGTGAGAAATAACCACTTGTTGCCGATCCTGTATATGCCTCCTCCTCCTCCTCCTGCAAAGAGGCAGGCAGTGAAGGGTTAATCTGGCATATTAACTTGTTAGACTGTTGATCTGCCCTGGGGCTATCGGGAGCTTAAATAGCCAACAGTTAATTAAAAATAAACTGACACTTTACTTTAAGGATAGTTTTAATAACCATTTATAAATGTTACATTAAAAATTCATGCACTGTTATCAACTCCTGCTAAGGATTTACAGCACAATGGAGGTGTTATGAATGTTTTATAGCTTCTGTGGAAAACCTCTTCCTGAAGAGATATTTTCAGAGTCCTGTATGTCTTTCCAGGGCTGCATCATACATACCCGAGACAACAGCAGCACAGCGAATGCGAGCAGCTTCCCAAGGTGCTCAGGCTTAAGTTTAGGGATAGCTCTGCAATGTATGTGGCCAGCATATTGGAGGCCTCAAACACCTCGAAAAATTGTTAAAAAAACACAAAAAAGCAAAGCACTTCCTGATTCCTACTCCTTGGGAGTAGGTCCTTGGGAACGGCTCTGCAGAGTTCCCCCATCCGATGCAGAGAGACGGTCAGTTTTCTCAGCCGGTATATCATAACCCCCAGGAGGGTCCCCGGTAAACAGTCAGGGGCCTCCAAAAGTGTGGAAAATATGATTACAATCTAGAGCAGAGAAAACAACCTAATGCTCCAGAGTAATCTTCATCAGCCTCTCCAAATGCATACACACACAAGCAAACACGCTCACAAACACATCCGCCTAAACACAAACACATACTCGCTGTGCATGTATATAAGCTTATCATGGGGAAATGCTGTACTCTTGCTTGCAGCTGGGGAGAGGCAGCAAAAAGTCTTGTGCTTTAAATAAGCAGGTTTTGACCTGGAAAAAGCTGGGAAACTCTAAGCCATGGTGTTGAGTCAGGGTCTTCCCTCCCTGCCTGGCCGTGGTTGCAAAGTGAGATCTTACCTTCCCGGCCCCGTCCATCAGGAGGGACGATAAACCTTCCCGTTCATGGTGGGCTTGTACAGATAAACCCATTAATGTGTGGGAGGTGGCGTGATATTACAACGATGACTGCTCCCGGAGATTATAGATAAATTGAAAGCCTTATTGTCATCATTAGCCATTTTGAAACAAGCTTCCTCTGACAATGTTGCTGCCCCTTCCGTTCTACCTCTCAGCAAACACTGGCATGATTGAAGCTGGCTGTCTACACGCTTATGGAAAACAAATTTAAGCTTCTGGTTACCTGCTTATCTGTGCTGGTTCTAGCTTGTTCTGCACATCACGCTGAAAGTGACACTAAGCAGGTGAGCTGCTGCCTGCTGTAAGAAGGGAAATCTGGCTGCCGAGGCCCCACGTGGAGCACAGTCTCAGAAGTGATTAAATCCACAGGATGAGGGCCTGACCACCTCCTTCATACTTAACACAGTCCACGCAAACACAGGTCCTCGCTGTGTATGCACTGGTGGAGAACAACCTTCAGACTCTGCAGCCAGCCACCAATCAAACTGGCATCAACCTTGCTTGCTTTTTCCTTCCCCCCTCTCCCCCCTCTTTTTTTCCCTGTTATGCTGAGTTTTAAAGGAAAGGTTCTTTGAGCATTGGCTGGAGGGACTGGCAAGAAAAGAGTTAAAAATGAATGGAAAAAATACTTGATGTCAGGCAGGTGCCAACCTCTAATTAGGCTAATTGATAATACAATGTTCATGAGTAGCAGAAGCCCTCAGGCTGCTATGAAAACAACCCCTGAAGAGGAGATAAAGATGAAACAGGCATTTGCCCAGGTTCACCTCATCAAATTTGTGAACCTGGATTCAGGTTCACAAATTTGGCTGGATTTTATCCTGGATTTTATCCTTCTGCCTCTAGCTGAGGTATATGTCGGGCAGGATCTCCCAAGCACCCTATTCTCTCTCACTCCCCTTCCAGGAATGGCAGGGGGAGAGCAGCATCCTCTGAGACCAAAGCCACATGAGCATAATACCTCTCTGAGCTGCAGGATCCTTTAAAAATGTGGTCCTTTCCATCCTGCAGTCCTACTTGCTCTTCCTCTCTGCTGTTCTCTGAATTATTTTCATTCCAGGCAGCTTCTCGCCTTTTCCCTCCAGTGACGACAGTTTTGTTCTGATGGAGTCGTGAGGTTCACTAAATATAGTGGAGGGCTGTTTCTGCAAGGACTTCAAAAAACTTGCTTCGTTTGCTTG
Source organism: Jacana jacana (assembly GCA_013400555.1). Taxonomy (NCBI): domain Eukaryota; kingdom Metazoa; phylum Chordata; class Aves; order Charadriiformes; family Jacanidae; genus Jacana; species Jacana jacana. Next base: position 156,169 of record VZTM01019487.1, read on the forward strand.
GTTCCTTTCATCCTTTATTGTCCTTGGTTGTGTTGGACTCCCAACTGCTACCCAGCCTTATCTGCTCAAATTTCTGCTGAGGACTTGGAGGCAACACAGTTGAAATCCACACGCAATACCCAGTCCGAAAGCTGCTAGTTCCCAGCTCACACAAATGAACAGAAACCCAAAGGACTTCCCATGCCCACACACATACACACATACACAGCTGCCTGCAGATGCCACCATCACATGCTCTAGAGTCTCATAGAATCATAGGATTTTTTGGGTTGGTAGGGATCTTAAAGATGATCAAGTTCCAGCCCTCCTGCCCTGGGCGGGGACACTCCCACCAGACCAGGCTGCACCAAACCCTATCCAACCTGGTCTTGAACCCCTCCAGGGATGGGGCAGCCACAGCATCTCTGGGCAACCTGGACAAGGGTCTCAGCAGTCTCACAATAAAAAATTTCTTCCTGATATTTCAGTCTCTCTCACCTCTTTCAATTCAAAACTGTTCCTCCTTATCCTATGGCTCCCCTCCCTGATCAGGAGTCCCTCTCCAGCTTTCCTGGATCCCCTCTAGGGAGTGGGAGGGGCTCTAAGGTCTCCCTGGAGCCTTCTCTTCTCCAGGCTGAACACTCCCAACTCTTTCAGCCTGTCCTCAGAGCATCTTTATGGCCTCTGCTGGACCCTCTCCAACAGGTCCATGTCCTTTCAGTGCTGCCCTTGCAGACAAATCACTCCCTTCTGCATGGGTAAACAGGCTTCGCCCACCCACACTGCCAAAGCTGTACAACACCCCTGCAGTCAATGCTGTGCAGAAAATGGGGGGGGGATGAAGAGATAGAAAGAAATAACCCACTTAGTTTTGGTTGGATTGAAGCTGGGATAGGACATCCCATCCCTCCCCAGGGTTAGCCCCAGCCTTACAGCTTATTGCCCAACTCCTGGCAATTTCATTGCAGGAGTGTGGCCCTTCGCAGCACCCTGTCCATGCTTCGACTGTGCTATAGCTGCTATGACCCGGGGGAAAAAAAAACAAAAGAGAAACAAAAACCAAACAAACCAATAATGATGTTTTATGGAGCCAACTGGCGGTTTTACACCAGATCCTGAGATACTTGATGCCTGCACATCCCCCACCAAAGCCAGGCTTCTGGTGAGACTACACACAGGCAGGGGTGCCAGCAGTGATGAAGAGACCTTCTCACAGAGAAAAACCACAAACTCTGCAGCATTCGGAGCCCCAGAGCAACTTTGCTCCTTGTGTTATTGCCACAGGAGGATCCTCGCCACGTGTTCACTCACCCAAATCTCCCTGCGGCATTTTTAATCTAATCTTCTCTGTAACTGCAAGGTGAGGGTCACTTATAACTATTTTTCATAAAAACAGTATTTCAACCCGAATAATAATAATGCAGAAGGAAGAAAAAAACCAAACAACCAAAACCAAACCAAACAACCAACGGAACCCGAGAACTTGTGGGAGAGGAGGAACAGGCACGAATTAAGCTCAGAGGCTTGTCTCCCTCTACTGGCCCCCAGACAAGGCAGACAGGAGTCAAACTTCTTTTCAAGGAGAAAAACACAGCCCCGAACGCAGCCACCATCCTGTCAGGGTTGGGTTGTTTTGGGTTGGGTTTGGTGTTTTTTTGCACTTTCTCTCCAGTCATGCACACACCTCTGAGAGAAACAGGGACAGTCGGAAGAGTTTTGAGAGAAAGTCCCTCCTGTTCTGAAAGAATTGAGGTGCAACAGAGGAACCAGCACCAGAACATACCTAAAACCTTTTCCTTCTCTTTTTTTTCCTAAAGTAGGATGGTTCCCTACCGCATATTTCGTACTGATCCTCCCGATCTAATTTTCAAAGTCCCAGCTAGAGATTTCCCTCTGAGCTAATTAATCTGTTGCTTGCCCCCCAGTTTTCCTGCAGACCTACTTCCAGAACACAGCAGCTCTGCTGGCTTCCCCTTCAAAGCCCTGACCAGGCTTTCGGGCTCTCAGGGAGAGACATTTCAGCCAAGCAGGAGCAGCAGGGAAGGCTCTGCAGAGCTTCCTCTGGGTGGTTTTGGTCTGAGGGGGAGGAAAGGAGAGGCAAAGAGCAGTCAAATACTTGGGTCTGATTTCAGGATGGAGCCTCAGAGGCACTACCTCTCTCTGCAATACATCATTCCCAAATGAATTCTTCATGTACCTTGAACACTATGTGTGCGTGGGGTGAGGGATCTAGAATTTATTAAGTAAAAATTTCCATGAGAGGAGCTTAAAACTCTGGATTTAACCACAGCTTGTATTAGGGTCTGAGACAGTATGTCACTATTATCTCTGTCCTCATGAGTTTTTGAGAAACTGAGGTTGCATTTTACTGCTAATATTTGTATCTACAGAGCAACCATGGGTTTGGGGTTCTTCAGTATGAATGTTGGGCTGAATGGTCTAGATCTTAAACGTTTTCTAAGTGCCCATGATGGTTTCTTTCTGCTTGATAATTTGCCTCTTGAAATGTGCAAGAATGGGCATCTATAGTGAAATGAAATCTCTAAGAGTGTTCCCTGGGTCCTGTGATCATCTGTATTGCAAACAGTTAGGATCTTTCAGTGGCTTGACTCACCAGAAATTACTCTTTTTTTTTTTTTTTAGGTTGAAATGTTAAAGGAAATCAATGCTGTTAAGAAAAAGACATCATAATTTGTAGGGGGGAAGGGCAAACATGGTCATTTTTAGCCACTGTGAAGACAAAAATTGCTATCCCCAGCTGAAGTATTATTGTGATGAAGTTGTTTTTCCAATCAGAGTCCCATTTGCGCTGGATACTTTACAAGTATACTGGTTTACCCGCAGGTAAGGTCTCATAGGCATTTATACTAATATGCCTGAAGGGGAAGCAGTGTAGCATTCTGGTATTATCTCTACAACTCTGCAAGGGGAAAAGAAAAAAAAAAGAAAAAAAAAAGCTGAGAAATTTGCCATTTATCTTGCTTTTTCAGAAACAGCAAAATCCAAAATGAGCAGAAACCACCCTAAAAAGTTTTCAGCCATTCCATGGCTTCTGGGAAGAAACACGGGACCTTTTTGACAGCTATATTATACAGCACTGGAGCACAGAGAGGAGGAAAGAAGAAAACATGCTCAGCTGAAAGCGTGAAAAGGAGACTGGGGAGAAGACAGTGGTCAAAATGGAAAATAACAGGGGCAACACCTAATTCCTCAATAAGGAGGTGGAAGAGAATGAATGACGACATGTGGATAGACAGTAGATGTTATGTTTTAGACCCAAAATTTTAGCCTGGATCACAGAAGCTGGGGCATCCGCAGGCTTTTTCTGAGAGGGCTGGGAAAGCCAGCAGAGGAAAGTGAGCCAACTGCAAGGGCTTATTTCAGACTTCCACCTCCAGCAGGCAAAGCTTCAGGGGGCTTCGAATCCAAATAGGGTGGAAATGGGTGTTTTCTTCCAAAACAGGTCAGCCAGACCCCACCAACACCACCAGGTGGGGTTAGTCCAGCATAGATCCGCCGCCAACAAACACCAGGTAGTGAATAATAATTGCAGTGCCACCTTCCTGCAGCGATTTCTCCGTAGAGTTTTATTATTGACCCAGTGCAGTTTAGCTTGTGAGATGTGATGAAATCGTAGCCGGAGGGTTTATGGCAGTGGCTGCAGGCTATTAAAGCTCAGATGCCATTCTCAACTTGTGCTGTGGGCTCTTCTTTATTCATGACATGACAGCCAGAGGATGAGGTGTCGAGCATAACACTAATGCTTCTTGGCACCCATTGGTTTGGGTTGCTCACAGAACTTTGCCTTATTTAGGAGACGATTTGTGTATTTATAATTAATATGGATTAGATATTATTATCTATGCAATATGGCAGGCAAGCCGTTTAGAGAAGCAAACAGCTGTTCAATAATGCAAATGATGCACACATAAATTACAGTTTAGTAATGGGATATTATTACCAACACACACAAAAGTTCAGAACCCATGGGTGGCAAATATAAATAACCATGGCATGGAAACTTTCCCAAGCTTTCCCTAGACACGCAGCTGAGGTTCAGGGAATGGACCCAGGAGCTGGTTTCTCCTGTATTCTCCGACTGGTCTCGCTGTTCACAGCAGTTATGAATGGGAAAACAGCACAGCTGGCCTCAAAACAACCACCTAAGCTTTCTGTGCTTGCTCCCAGCCAAAAAAAACCCTCCCAGTGCTTTTGTTGACACCTGGAGTTTTTGAAGAAAGGCATCAGATTTGACAAATGTTTATTTGGGAAGCTTGGTCCGTTCTAAAAATAAGCCACAGGGAAGGATGTGGCAGCATGGCCTGTTCTCCAATTTTTTTTCTCAGCTGAAGGGATGCTGTAGCCCCAATGGCTTTGGGGGATCAGCCAGAAACCCCAATGTGCTCACCAGATCCTACCAGGCAGCAGAGGTGAATGAGATGTGGGTTGATGTGCAGTAAATCTGAGGCACCCTGCCTGGACAGGCTGCTCTCCCTCTCTCTGAACTGCATGGAGCACAGCACATGTTCTCTTTAGAAAATCCTGGGTGAAAATCCTGCCTCTATTTTTCACTGCAGTCACAGCGACTTCTGCTTTTAGACCCCAAGTTTTACCAACACAATGCCCTAAGGTAAGCTTCTCTCCAGATTTCAGGCTCAGTGATACCTCAAAAACCTCATCATGCCTATGTCAAACCTCACTCGCAGACTCTTTGTCAGCAGCACCCTGTTAAAAGTCCTGAAAACTTAGCTGGAGCTTATGCCTTATTAGATACCAAAACCAGACAACCTCCAAGAAGCCAAACTCAGTGGTTCTTGTGTCTGCAGGACTCCTTATCCCACCAACACCAGGGCCCTGCTCAGGAAAAATGTGCCTGTCTTCTGCAAGAGACCTGCATGGGACCATGTCCTGCTCTACCAGCACCTCTACGGGCAGTACCTCTGCAGTGATGAGGGAAGAAGGTAACCACCTTCCTTAACCCAAGCTCAAAAGAAGCAGAGGCGCAGGGTGGACTTGCTCACCTCCTCACGACAGCAACACACTCATCTCTTCTCTAGGAACCTGCAAGAAATTGGGAAAAGATGGTTGCCAGCCCTGCAGCCAGGAAGTCTTGAGAGAAGGAAGAGTGAGGCAGAGAAAACACCACGTCTCCAGCATAGCCTCCACCATATGGGTGATGAAAGCAGTAGGGTTTGGCACCAGCACTCACAGAGCTCCTCTTGTGCTTGTTAAGCCTGCCCAACTATGTAAAATATACTGACAGGAGTCATGTTAGCGGAGCAAATCCAAATCAGCGCCTCTGCCAATATCCCAGTAAAGAGCAAAGGAATGAGAGAGCGGGACACCACAGAAAGGCTTTGATTCAGCACTTCCAGATCCAAAGGGCTGGCTGGAAAGACTGAAATGGGTTGAAAGAAGGGAAGAGGAGAGATGCAAAAGCATAGAAAAATGAATAAAAATTGTGCCTCTCTTTGGGTCTGAATCTGCATAGGACACCCATATAACTTCATGCTTGGCCATTGCCCATTTCCTTCACTGGATCCTCCTGCAAGGTGGTTCACCTGAGGTGTGGTACCCTGTGACTCCTACTCTAGGTGACAGATGAAATCCACAGGTCACCTTTCCACCCTGGCTTGTAGTTCAGCCTGCACTGACAATGTGCAGCAGAGGGAAGAGCACAGCATCTCCCGAGTGTCGTAAATAAGACTTGAGATTACTGACAACATAGAATCGTACTGAATTTTGCAGTATTTAATCTACTGGGTGGGCAATTCATTAAAACAGATATCTAGGGCTTTAATCACTCTGCCAGGCTGCCATCTGCTTCCCTCAAGCTCCCTCCTGGCTTAGGCTAGGTCTTGATGTAGAAGGAGATGGCTTGTGAGAGGCACTTTGGGGTCTGTCTCACAATTCGTCGTGTGCAGTGTTTGGTGCTGTGAATCCTACCACACCCATGCAACCACAGTCATCCTACATGTGCACAGAGAGGGGCTGGAAGAACACGGGAGGTCTCAAGGTTTGGTTTGGGCTCAAGTTGAGAACAGAAGTGATGGGGGCACTGGATCCCCTAACCTCACTGCCATGTCAGCTGGGTTTATGGAAAACATCTAGCAATTATTTACAGAGATGATATTCACAGGCATGAAATCAATTCATCTCATCAGTTTTCTTGCTGTGATTCTCAGTGGCAATGGTCTCCTCCAAAACCCAAGCTCTTTCTCTCCTGTGTACAACCTGAGAGACAACATTGCCACCTTCCAAGTTGCTTCTGAAGCAGCTGATAAATAGGACTTCAGAGTGTTCCTGTGAGGGGTCTCAACTCAGTCTGACAGTGACCTTGTCTTCTTCACATCACCCATTCAGACGTCTGTGCCCAGCCTGATAGGACCAAGAAGTGGTTTAATTATGAGATCTCTTGTTAGTACAAACCCTGCTCTTTCTCAGGGCAACCCCAGCCAGCAAATCAAGAAAGAAAGGTCCATCATAGGCTTCTTGCTCACCTGGCCAGGTACTCAGTAGGAGAGTACTGTGCTACCTGGATAAGATAGTCACTCCAGGGATAAAGAGTTTATTTCTCAAACAGAATCATAGAATCCCAGAGTTGTCTAGGTTGGAAGGAACCTTTAAGATCTTCTAGTTCAACCATCAACCTAACCCTGATTAAAAAAAGCAAACATCACTAAACCATGTCGCTAAGCACTATGTCAAGCCGTCTTTTGAATACCTCCAGCGACGGCACCTCAAACTTCCCTGGGCAGCCCATTCCAAGGCTTTCTGTGTTAAAATTTTTCCTGATATCGAAATCTGAACCTCCCCTGGTGCAATTTCCTCTTGTCCCATTGCCTGTGACTTGGGAGAAGACACCAACCCCACCTTTCAGGTAGTTGTAGTGCGTGATAAGGTCTCCCCCACAGCGTCCTTTTCTCCAGGCTGAACAACTCCAGATCCCTCAGCGTCTCCTGATGTTTTTCAGCCACCAGCATCCCTCCTTGCTGATAAGCAGGGGGAAGGTTAAGCTGCACTAAATAGTTTAATGTCTTCACTGCTTCTCCCCATTGGTACTGCACTGAGTGAATTGTGGGCCCTGAATTGACCAGATGGAGATCCCAGAGGACACACTGTACCTGGCCTCCAGTGCTGGAACACAGACCAGCAAAGGGAGAGAAACATTCAATAAATCCAGATTCCCCTTGAAAGACTTAAGAAGGCTCACAGAACCATATGCCAGCAGAATGGAAAATATAAATATCTCATAATGAGATAGGCACTTGAGTCTCAGAAAGATTAAGAGAGGAATGCAGAGAAAAGAATGGATGGCAGTGGGGCAGACAAAGAAAAGGAAGTATTTCTCTGGTATTTCTGCCCTAAAGACTAAAAGATCCCACGAGTGACAAATTAAACATATTATTATTCCTAGGCAAGATGCTGTCATTTTTGTTTGCTCCAGTGCTCTGCCCGCATTTTCCAGTAGCTGGCCTACACTGGGAGCAATTACGGCTGGGCTGAATTTGGGAGGAAAGAATCCTCAGGTGGCTTCATGCCCACCGGAAAGGGAATTTGGGTAGACTTGACTGAAAATAGACAGATGGTCTTGGATACCTACAGAGCCAAGAACAGGGAGGAATTAGAGACCCCTTCTTCCCCCAAAGAGAGCAACACGGCTGGTTTTATGGAGATGAGTAGGAGCGATGGGAAGAGACGTGTGGCACATCACTTAAAGCATTGCTGGATGGAGCTCTCTTATTGTGGTGAAAAAAGGTGCAGTCATGGGTCAGAGCACGGGATTTTGCCTTTACTTAAAGGAAACGGGTCACAGTAGTTAAAAATAGTGATGTGGTTTCTAGTTATGAGACAGCTGGTACCCACCTGGTGCCAAAGAGCTGGGGCATCTGGAGAGGAGCTGTGCCACCTCCCTGCTCCCAGGTCTCTTCCTCGCAGCAAAGTCGTCTACCCAACCTCCCTGGAGAAACTCCACAGACACAGAGATTAAGGATACATTTAGGCATCCAGGCAGGAGCACTGTCCCAGTAAGAAGTCCATCTTAACCAGTAGGGGTTCAAAACTAATTTGTCCATTTGATTTCCAAGAAGTTGATGCCTTCAGTGCAGTAAATGAGTCCCCTAAATGGAGGTCACAGCAGGGCCTGTTGTTTGCATTTGCTCCTGTCAGGAGCCAAGCATAAGGGCTTTCACATGCCATTCTGCATTTCCAACCAGTAACAGCAGCCTGGGAGCCTTTAAACGGGCCCTAATTAGCGCTGATAGATTCCAGGGTGCTCTGAGGCTATGTTGAGCAGCCTTTGCAGAGCTGGGAGGCAGTCTCCTTCATTGCTTGAATGACAAAAAGGTTCATTGGGACTTGGTTTTGAAACAGCTCAATAAAAGTGGTTATGACATGGCCACAGGCCTTGAATTAACAGCTGATCCAACAAAGAAAAGAGGTGAAACAGCAACCAATTAATGTTTCTTCCTGTGCTATCTCCAAATTACGAACTTCCAGAGAGCTGCAGGCTTGGATTTCAGCTGTGTACCTGCCCTTTCTCCAGCCCTTTGGTTCTGCAAAGTTGGAGGTGGTTTATATTTAAAAAATGTGCCAAGTCATAAATTCTTGGTACTTTTTAACCCCTCTGTATTTGTTTGATAGTTTATGAACTGTTGCAGAATTATTATGATTAGGTTAAGTCTTGGTCTCTTATGCTTTTAACTTGGCATGCCTCCAGTTGTGACAAGTGCATGTGGGTCAAAAGGATGTGACCTGCATGTCTTTTACTCATAGGACTATAATTCTGCATGGGTTCTGTTCCAGTGGGGGAAAAAACATCCTAACAAAGTCAAAACAAGAGACAGATTGTTCCATAAGAATCAATAAATCCCAGTTTCCACATATTTGTGTCACTGTTTCACTCCCAACATTTTCCCCTTAGACACACCTTGCTAGAGATATTTACAGTCTAAATCACCCACTCTGCATTACCTCTGGTGTTCTTCCACCCACACTAGACCTTTTCTATGAACTGGCTGCTTTCACTGCCAGCTGGGATGTGTCATGCTGGAGCTCTAACTGCCATGACTGGCTGGCCTGTGCATGCGCACAGGATGACCACTCAAAGGGTTCCTCACTACAGTTCCCTGTGGTGGATCATCTTTGATCTTGCTCAGAGGATCACATCCCTCACATTCTGTGTAGAGAGGGGTAATCTTGATGTTAGTGCAATGGAGGCACGGGTGATTGGGCAGCAGACAAAAGCATGATGGAGATACCTTTGCTTTTTGTCACCTTCACATACCCTCACATACAGCCACTGCATCCCAGGGATATGTGAAACACCATCTGAAAATATTTGGGTGAACTCATGAGTCATCAGTTTGGGTTCAAAAGTGCTCAGTGGCCATGGACAGGTACCTGCTTTGATTTCTCTCTACAATGAAGCACAGCTATGCTGGGTTTGTTTGCATCTTCACAGATTGTGCACACTGTCTGTGCCTGTAGGTCACTTAAAGCCATGGGACCTGGACTCATCCGTTGACCAGTGCTATTCTGCTGCTGACTCAGCAACGGTACGGCCTCCACACCCAGCTGGAGAATCTCTGTTAGCACACAGCAAATATACTGATGTCTGCACAGCTTCGAAGAGGGGGCACTGATTTGCAGGTGTGAAATGAACTAGAATCCTGTGTTCTTGACTGATCACTGTAGTGGTATTAAACAAAACAAACAAACAAAACAAAAGCAAACATCCAAACAAAACCAAACAAAAACACAAAAAAAAAACCAAACAAAACAAAACAAAAAACAAACAAACAAACAAAAACAACAAAAAAACCCCAAAACAAAACAAAAACCACCCAGCAAAAAAGTGTGTTGTGTTTGGAAAGTTAATGCAAAAGGGCAAAGGGCTTTATCTACAAATGAAAGGTATGCAGGAATGAAGAAGAAGAGAAAAAAAAAACAAAATTTACACAGCTTAGGGGAAAAAAAGGGCAATTAAGAAGGGATTTAATTGATAATGGTTTAGATAATGTCAAGTGAAATTTCTATTCTCAGGCCAAGTGCCGATGACTAGGCAAAAGGACTAAATGTAGAAATTAAAGAAATACCCATTCAAAGCTAGACTGAGAAACCTTTTGTCACACAGAGAATCATAAGCATGTGAGAAGTCCCAGCAGGAGAGGTTCTCAAGGCAAAATAACACTGGGGGCATTCAGGAAATAATTAGCTGGCTTCCTGGAGGGAGCAAGTAGACGTGTGTGAGGAAAGGAGGAGTGTGCGAGAGGAGGGGGAGGACTGGAATGAGATAAGATCCTAATAGAAAGAATGGATGAGGAATGAGGGGCCTTTAACTTGTTCCAAGCAAAGGGGAAAAAAGTAAGTAAGTAAGTAAAGGAAGAAGAAGATCTGTTATGCTCAATTTAATGAGCTCATCTGGAGTGGCAGTCCAGATCAGAGATGTGAAATGAGCCTCCTGGTTCAGTCGGAGATACATCATTCCCAGCTCACAGCGTCCTCTCTGTGGGTGGCCACTTGTTGCAGAACAAAGTGACCTATGGGCTGCTCCTGATCCCTAATGCCAGTGCATGTATGTTCATGAGTCTCCTCTTCCCAGTTCCTGGCTATGTAATTCAAACCATCCTCAGCTGGAACCCCTGGCATGTCTTTAGAAACACAGAATGGTTAGACTTGGAAGGGACCTTAACGATCATCCAGTTCAAACCCCCCTGCTCTGGGCAGGGACACATCCCACTAGAGCAGGTTGCTTGAAGCTCCATCCAGCCTGGCCATCAACACTTCCAGGGGTGGGACATTAATGTGGCTTTGCCACACTTGGTAGGTTGGACCCTCATTGCCTTGATCCCCATTTCAGTCAAGAATAGCTGCATTTGTCAACAGTGTTATTACTGCCACTATTGATGCTGTTGCAAATCAAAGCACTTCTGTAGGAGCAGTCCTCCCAGCTCTCATGGGAGGAACTACCCCTTCTGTCTGTCTCATACACCACAGGCTGAGACAAGTGGAGGTCAGATAACCACTGTATGGTCAATGCCTTCCAGGCAGTTCAAACCATGAGAAGCAAATCCCACACCATGGGCAAAAATGCCAGTGAGGTCTACTTGGAGCAGGGCCTTAGGATTCTTGTCTGGAATTTCTTTGAGCACTTTGATGTCATTACTCTTTTGCAAGTACCTTCTGATAATTCTTGTGCAGGAAGTTTCTGTCACAATTGCTCTAATGTCTGTAGTTTCTCAATTATTTTTTTTCTATAAAAGTGATAAATGATGATGCTTTTAAAATTAATTTCCATTCTAGCAGCTCATGACAGTCCCTCTGTCTGTGTTATGTGGAACAAAGTAAAAAAAATAAGAAATGGATGTCACGGGTTTTATCCTCAGTGCTAACACAACAACCCCCCCAAAACAGTGCAGAAAAACCAAGCACAGCCAAACGGGGCAAGAACCACAGGAAGACATATTAAAGACATCTTTCTATATCAAATACATCCTCTGATTTTCTCCCTTCACAATCATTCCTGAACTGAAGGATGTTCTTTTTAAGAGAATAGGTGGAATGTTTCTGGATTCTAACCTTGAAATTTCTACATATCCTCCAAGCAGGTAACAAATATCTCACCCCAACTGCCTGCTATCCCTTAATTGGAGCACTCACCTTTAAGGAAAAGAGTTCACAGGGCCTATTCAACATGTGGCTTTTCAGCAGTAACCGCTAACGAGGACACCAATTACCACTAAATGCACTACTGGATTTTGCTATATAAGTAGGGGTCCACTAGGAACCAAAGTGAGACCCCGTCATGATCTGACCTGACCATTTAGCTCTGGCCACTGAACAGCTGCCAGGATCTGATCACTGCAACCCATTACTGGTCTCTCCTAGATCTGAACCACCGGCTATGACATCCAGGTGCAGTCATGTCCTCATGACAGTCTTCCCCCATCCTCAGAAAGGCTCCCTGTCATTAGCTGTCCATCCTTCCATGGTCTCGCTCCAGTCTCTGTCTGAAAGAAGCAAACTGTGCTGGACTCTGCCCTTGCTTTGATGCAATATCAAGCTAATGACAAGTCCCAATAAAAGTATTTTGCAGACTGTGAGCGACAGCTTGCTTGGAGTGCTTCAGTGCTACCAGATACTAAGTAGGGATGAAATGGATTCTAAACACAAGTGCCAGGGCACTGAGAAAGGGCTGGGAGAGCCTTGCCTGGTGGTGACAGGTGGTCTGAGACAATAGGATATTGGTCAAAGTCAGAGCTCAGACACTATTACTAGGAACCTATCTCCAGTCAGTTTCAACACCAAACGGTCTAGCTCAAAGCACACACCATTCTGTCGGGTAGTTTCTAGCAGAGTCTAAATCACCATCTGAAAGCAACCCCAAGCTCAGGTCTGTCTCCAGGCAAAGGAGCTTCTCATTCTTCACAGCTGTAGAAATCCAGAGCAGATTGCACAAATAGCAGTCCCTTCTCCCCGAGATAGCCCAGGATCTCTGCTGGAGGGCTCAAGGCAGACCCGTCGCCACACTTTTTCCCCAAAGTAGGGGCCACCCTAAATCATCCCAGCAGGAAATCTCTGTATGTGAGCAAAGAACCAGTTCCCTGCCTTGTTGCTCTTCTACAATCTGTTTCCATTCCTTTCTATCCACAGCCTTCTAGTGTGAACAGGAAAGGCAGGGTCTAGCACCAGTCATAGCTAAGAAAAGGTCACTGAAGCCTAAATCATGCTCCCAGGCTACCCCTACAGAGATGAAGGGGAATCGGGCACTATGGCTGCAGGCTACAGTTCAAATGGGACAGAAAGACAGGAAAAAAAAGGTAGCACCTTCCCCTGAGGCCCCTGACAAGGGGCAAATTAATGAGGAGATACAAAGACTGGAGATTAGCATTTGGGCTTATTGAAGGAGAAGAGATTGTAGGAGGTCTGGATGGGGACAACAGAGAGTGTATAAACCCTTTAATCTGGCAGATAACGGCTGTCAGGGATACATGTTCCAACTTGCTCCATGACACTGTAGATCATGTTAGCCTTTGTGCTGGTTTAATTGGAGCTCTGCAGTTGCCCTTGGTCACTGCTAATTGCTTTAATTGAAACAGTGCGTGTCTGCGCAAGTGGGAATACATGCCTGTGTGGGTTTAAGAGGAAAATACATCCTCAGTGTTCCTAGCCATTGTCCAATGAGTTTGGGCTGAATTCTGTGATTGCATCAGCTGCCCGCTATGCTTTAGAAAAGCTGGTTGGATTTATTGCAAGCTTATAAAACCCAAGCTTTAGGCTGCCTTGGTTGCACTTGGTTACTTCAGGGAAGGGGAGACTAGAAAGACAATGGAGCAGTTGTCTGGTTTTGTAATGTTCACCCTGCTGGGGTGGGATCCCTGTCTCTACCTCCCTCTCCCTACACTCAGCATGTCTCCTCTGGCTGGCTAAGACTTCTATGTGCTGCAAAACTAAATTAAACCAGCAGCCCCCATTTTGTGCACAGATTTCCTCCGGTCTGAAGACAATGAAACAGGGAAGTACTGGGAGCCTGTGGAATATCATAAGACACATTCGAGTGGAGGAGGCGACACAAACTCATCTGTCTTCCCTACCTCTGAGCACATGTGATCTCATCAAGAAATTGAACACATAACTCAGTGCACCTCTGGACCCAAACTGTAATTGCAAAATATGGTAATGGGCCTTAGCATAGCGGCAGGTGTCCCTTCTCCCCAGCCTTTTACTATAACCAGTTGTCTATAACGGCCTCAATCCCCCTTTCCCTGCCCACTGAAATCAGAGTCCATCCCTCCACCACCTTGTTGAAGGCTCTAATTCCTAAGCAGTCACATGAAAGCTGTGACCTGAGTCAAGGGAGTCCCATACTTTGCAGTGAGAAGCCCAAGGAAAGGGCAGGACTTTAGAAACAACTCTGTACATGACATCCCCAGACTGGCAGCCTGGGATCTTCTAAGGTATTTTGGTTCTCTTTCATTTCTAAGGGAGATGAGGTGCTGAACTCAGGGTTATGGACTCTGCTCATGCCATTAACCTCGAAATTGGGCTGCCACGACACCAGGACTGAACCCTTGAGTTATATCTGGCCCTCAAACTCTCCATCGTTTCAAGGGCCTAGAGGCTTGCACAGATTTTGGCATAAGAAAACTTTGGCAGCCCACAAAGATGCATCACTTTAAGTTAATTTATAAGAACTTGGACAGGGAGAGAGTTCATTTAATTGAAAGATGTAATTATCAGGTGTTGGAGGCAAAGGGGCTCATTAATTTCTGAGACATGCTGTTGACTGAGCTGTCCTCATTTTCATTTTTCACTCTATATCAAGGCTGAATCCACATGTCAGGGAGGCTAGAAAACACCAGATCACTGTTAGACCCCTGTTTGTTTTATTTTCTACAGGATACAGGTTTTTCTTTAGCCCAACACTAACTACAAAGTGTGCAGTCCTGCCCTGCTTCGTATGACAACAAGAGCTCCCGTGGGGATCTTGGCATGATTTCATTAGGGCCTGGACCCAGAGGACTCACAAACCTTCTGGTAACAGAGTGGACTAGGCTAAGGCAGAAGGTGATGGGTTACACAGGCCACGTCCAGTGATGGAAAGGAAGCTATGAACTCCCTTCACACATCTATTTGCCTTCCTTCAGCTTCAATGCTTATATTCAGTCCTGAAATGAAGAGGACCATGGTGTTTAGAGGACACAAGGTCTTCTACAGGAGGAAATCCCATGGGGACCAGTGACAGGTCACAGTTGTAGGCTAGCTCTGTCCTTTGCCAAAGTAATCCAGATTGCAAACCTCTCCATCTGGATTTTTAATCTCATCCCACCACCACTCCCCCAACACCTCTGCCCCCAGCAGAAACTGAAACTACCCTGCTGTCACCCTTCTCACATTGGTATTCCCTCCAGCTTGCCAGTCTGCTCTTATATTTATGATTTATTTAGAATTGGATTACACCAAGGCTCGAGGCCAGCACTCCCTAATCTGTCTCTGTCCCCACCACGGCCATACACAAACATTTGTTTTAGCTGCGTCAGCATCTCTGGCTCCCAAAGAAGAAGAAGAATGACGCCCATTGTTAATTGCTATAGCAACCACGATTCAGAGTTTGGGCACCTTTTTTTTTTTTTTAATACTCCTCTCCCTGCTGAAAAGCACTGGCATTGTCAAGTGATAGATATTTATAACTTAATATAACAGTGGCATGTCTGAGTTATGCCGCTTAAAGGCATCACAGCCAGAGTTGTTCTGTTATTTGTTTTTGTGCTGAATAGCAGCAAGCGCTTTAAGTTATTGTCCTCACACACCCATAAAAAGGGAAAAGAAGGGATGTGTAATTGTTGCTCATATTTATAGCAATTGGATGCAGAGTGCCAGGGTGCAAGGAAGTCTGCTTTCAGCAATGTCACCCAAGACGATACCGAGGAGCACGTTCCCTTCAAACACGCTGATCGTGAACGTCTATTTGAATTGGGAAATGAAAGTTTTGGACTTGGATGAACAAACTGACTGTGCCAGGTATATTTTTGGCCCCAGCTGGCTAAAGTTTGATGAGCTAAGATGAGAGCATGCTCAAAAATGTGGAACTGACACAAAAACAATGAGTAAGCCCTTTGAAATTGCCAAACAAGTGCAAACCAGGAAACAAGCCATCTTGAATGCACCACGACACACAGGCGAAGAGTTTTTGTGTTTAGCCTTTTCTTACTATTCCCTAGGCAAGACCCTGTGGAGATGTATTCTTCTCCAAAAACCCCTCAGGGAAGTATGGTGCTGTGACCACAATCCTATTACCCATTGAGACAACTCAGAGAGGACAAGGCAGGGAATCACCAGGCTGTGGTCTCTTCTTCACAGACTCTGCACCTGATAGAAGTTTGCACCAAATAGGTATGTGTGCACATGTAATATAATTGTCAAATGCCTCTGCTAAGGAAAAGACCCTAAGTTGAATCCCTGTTTATTACCCAGACATTTTTGATACAACTGGTTCATGTGTGATTTCAAAGCCGAAGAATGCTGCAGGCCAGGCATAGTTGTCTAGTGCCATGTGGAGTCTTGCTGCTCTCTCAGCAGGAGATTTTGTAAGGGAAGCAAATCTTAAGACAGGACATGCCACTGAGTCAGGGGTCCCCCTGCTGTGAAGGAACACGGGGGTGTAAGTAACCCCTGAGCCAGAAAGGAAGCTACAGCATAGGGTCAAATGGGCTGGAGAAAAGACCAAGCAAAAAATCTCCTGTTGCAAGGACTTGAAAAAAGGCAGGAAAGCCAGGGCATGAGAAAAAATCTTCAGCAAAAGAAAACTGAAAGCAACATGGGTCAGATGGTATGAGAGGGTAGAAGCTTAGAAGACTGGCTAGCGTGATCGTGAGCTGTGCTCGTGATTGCAATAGGGCCTCTAGTCAACAGCCTTTGCATGCTGAGGGAAGCAACAGCATCACAGACACACACAAAAAAAAGAGGACTAGAAATCAATAGGGCCAGATAGGACTTAAGATCTTGTTGAGGTCATTGGACAGATTAAGAAGCATGTAGAATCATAGAATCATAGAATCATTTAGGTTGGAAAAGACCCTTGGGATCATCAAGTCCAACCATCAGCCCTACTCTACAAGTTCTCCCCTACACTAGATCCCTCAACACCACATCTAATCTGCTCTTAAACACAATCAGGGAGGGTGACTCCACCACCTCCCTGGGCAGCTGATTCCACTGACTGACCACTCTCTCCGTGAAAAATTTTTTCCTAATGTCTAGCCTAAACCTACCCTGCTGCAGCTTGCAGCCATTCCCTCTTGTCCTGTCGCTCATTGCCCGTGAGAAGAGACCAGCACCAATATCTCTACAGTGCCCTTTCAAGCAGTTGTAGAGAGTGATGAGGTCTCCCCTCAGCCTCCTCTTCCTCAGACTAAACAACCCCAACTCCCTCAATCAATCCTCATAAGCCTTGTTTTCCAGTCCTCTCACCAGCTTTGTTGCCCTCCTCTGTACTCGCTCCAGCACCTCGA